>JANAVB010016598.1:11053839-11078839 GCA_029216955.1 Iris pallida | reverse complement strand
GGACCTTTCCATAATCTAACTCAATCCGATCCGACTTAGGAATATTTTCTTAGTTATGTGGATGTCAGCCCCCCATTTTAAAATAGATTTTTCTTTGTTCGCACTTATTGTTACCAAAATTAATATTTTGAAAATTTATTTTTATGTCTAGTTATAGTCAGCTGTTAATAGTATTGTTAATCATGATTAAATTTAATATTATTATTAGAAATTGTTCTGCAGAAAAAGGTTTGGCAATAACTTAAGGGATATTGATTCTTATCTATCAACTATTACTAAATCCATTAATTCAAATCTTCCTCTTTCCAGCCTTAGGGCCCAATTGATTAAGTCCATGGCTCCTACCATCTATTGTTAACAACCATGTACGCTGTAACTAAGCATGGAGTCACTTTGGTATAAGCCCTAAGCCCCTCCCTCCATATATAATTGTGCATTCTCTTCCTCTTCCATTCGAACCCTAGTCGCCACCTATAACACACCTGCTCATCACCATCCCACCTTCAATTTCCTTCTACCTCCCCGTCGTTGTTGGCGTGGCCGGTCCTCAACGGAGCGGCGGCCGATAAACGTTCCCTTCGGCAAGGCCACTCGCACGTTGGCCAGTGCGTACCACCGCTCGAGATTAGACACGCCGACAGCAGTTGATTACGGTCGTTTTACGAATGCGGTCACCCCCTCGACGTCTTCATCATTTTTAGCGTCGATGTCGTAGTCTGGCGTGGGCAGTGTTACCACCCCCACGCGGCAACGGTTGACTTCCGGGCGCACGACGAACACTGTCGCCACTTCGGCTGTCGGGTGGCCCCACCTTGCCTGGTATATTCTCCCCTACTTGAGATCCTTTGAACGTTCCATTCCTCCCATTAAATCATTCTAATACAGGTTTTAATATCTTTAAGTAAGGGTTCAAACTTAGTAAACCTTGAAGAGAGAGGTGTATTAGTAGGAGTCTTGTGCTGTGTGATTTATAACATGGATGAAGTAGATGGGCAAAGCAGTACCAACGTAGAGGAGTGGTGTGTTTTTTTGTTTTTTTTATTTTTATCAAATGTCAGTGTATATATGGGAACAAAACATAGGAAATACTATGGGCAAGGAGCATATGTCTTCCCTGATGTATGCGCGCATGAAAAGGTTTAGGAATTGCTAGCAATATAATTTTACTCATAGTAACAGGTTTTTGGTATTAAAAGGATGGTAGTTTGAAATTTGTTAAGGTGGATAAGTTCTCTGTGAAGGTTTATTTAAGAACATGTATATAAGTGTTGGGTTATGAAATAAGGAGAAGAGAGTGTGGGCTTCTTATTAAGAACAGAACAAAATGAGTTAGATTGTTTATGGAATATGTGTGATTTTGTTGAGCATGATGTTCATTTAGTGCTCAATGCATGGAAGCATGTAGGTTAGAATAATAGTTGGGAATAATAAACTCCTGTTGTCTTGTTGTGGTGGTTGATATAAATTTGTTTTAGAAGAAGAGAGGGTTAGGTAAAAAGGGATTAATACTAGCAGAAACAATAGGTATACTAAAGAGAGCAATGGCTTACTGGTTGGGTGAAAGGGCTCAGGAGATCCTGTGTTCGAATCCAGGAGTGGGAATAAGAGTTTTCGTTTTTGTGTTGAAGCATATTTAAGCTTCCCTTGGTGAATTTAATTAGCATGGAGCCCCATATAGCCAATTGAGGGCATTAGCCTACTGGTAGTGGGGAAGTCTAATATATAGGAGGTTTTGAGTTCAAATCCTATGTTATTTGTTATGGTTTTTTTTTCTTCTTCCTTGGGGTTTATTTGTATTGGTTTCCCTTTTGCTACGTTCAACCTAATAAAATTTTCTTTGTTAATGTCTAATCTAATATAACTTTTGGCTAAATAATTTTTTTTATATTTTTTTGTCATTCTTAAGGTTTACGGCTATGACCCTAGTATAATATATTTTTATATATGTTTAATAAATAAGAGATTGTTAATCCACATTTTAAATTAAATACTAAATCCAAGTTTGCTTATTTTTATATCAGGATAATAGTAGCATTGAATATATCATATTTATACATGGTAATTAATTAGTTAAATATTCCTCTAGGTCCTTTCGACACTCAGACTTGGACGCTGGACTAGCTTTTCATCTTCAGTGCCCGGAGACAGGCAAGTGTACCTTGCCATTTTTGTACTTCAGTTACATTATTTAAAATTCTTAAATATTTATTTATGAGTATATAATTGCCATACCTAGGGCCGCATTCGATACTTCGCGTCCGAATCACATTCGGGTGCCAATGGCCGTTAGCGTCATCAGGTATTGAACCTAGACATTTATATATGCGATACCGCGACAAATCGTTGTGGGTTACACTTTGACCCTAGGACATATTCATGTGACAGTACATTATTGACGGATGTTCGTACTTGTCAATATCTTGTTGTACGAAGATTCGAGTTGATTCTAGGACGATGACATTGATATGCGTACACTATTACTATTCTATTTATGACTCATTGTACTAGCTAGAGGTCTGATCGAGCGACTCGTAGATACGATTCGTGAAGTCATATGGGTGGGGAGAAACATACACCGTGCGCTTGGGCTACTTTCCCACAGAGTCACCGCTGCCTCATTACCAGATCTGCGGATATTTCATAGTTACCACAGTTCCTTATCGGAACTGCGGATTCTCATAGTTACCGGAGTTCCGTATCAGAACTCCGGATTACACCGTGACAGCCCACGTGTTCGAGTGATGTTTCTTAAATTGCATTTCATACTAGTTGGTTACAGTAGTTCACCCACTTTATTTCTGTCTTACTTTATTTTTATCATATCACCCTTTACTGTCGTACTTTTGGCCTGTATATTATGTACCTTGTTGTGTCCCTCTGAGGACCTGGTTTCCTTCCAGGTTAGCTGAGTAGGTTCTGTTGAGCTGCTTGCTAGATTGTTGATGACAACCATTTCATTACAGGTATTTATTCTTTCGGAGTTATATATTTCATTTACTGTTATTTGTATCTGCCTAGTAGCCTAGTGTTTATAGACTCATGTTACTCTTTCGAGTCTATTCGGGCAAGTATGATTATTGGGCTGCAGACTAGTATTCATATTTCCCTTTCTTATGTTTTCTGTTACTTGGATTGAGATATAGAGTTAATGTAGTGTTAGTTACACCATTTTGAACAGCTTATACATATTCTAGTCGGACTAGAGTCTGGTTGAATACGTAGCTGGCCAATGCCACGTGACTCGGTCCCATATATTTTGGGACTGGGGAGTGACATGGTTTTTGTGGTGGCCCATACAGGTCTCGATTTATCGGTTCGATTACGTTATTGTACTGAGCGAGCCTGCAGTTATGATTAAGATTTAATAGGATCTCAATCCACAGCTGATTTGAAAACTTTCCTTGTGTTTGATTATCCTTCTTGGACTTCATAATTGAATTCGTTCATTCTCCCTCGATATTGCTATTTTTGTTCCTCGTCTTCTCCTACTATTTCGGAGAGACGGACATTCGTACGTGGTAATTATCCCCGGATGTGTATCCTCGCCAAGACAAAGAAGGAGCACTTGATTGAATATTTTGTAAGAAGATAGTTATCCATGTTAAGAAGGGTTAGAGTAGATAATTTTCCAGATGTTGAGCTAGAAAGAACTGACGGTCTAAGGTTTGAGTAAGACTTGCACCCAACAACATGAGCCTAGAATGAGATAAAATCTATCCATTTACATGAGTTAGAAGTGATCTGGAAGTATTGGTGGTTAGAAGGATTTATTGAATGATAAAAGTTCAAGTAATGTGTGATGATCTATGATAAAAAAAAGTTAGATGTTAGGGTTAGCTACAGTCCATGGTAGTATGAGTAAGTGTGACAAGGACTTAAGAATATGGGAACTTGAGGCTCTAACCTTGGAGAAAGTTGTCTAATATTAGAATTTCAAGTAAACTCATGTATGGATGATACCAATTTTCATATTTGGATAACACAGATTATCAATGATAGAAATTGAGGAAATAAGAATCGATGTATGGCATTGGTTAAAGATAAGGATTAGGTGGAGGATTAACCTGGACGAAATAGTGGGTGACCTATACCTAAGATGAGTTTCTGAAACCGTTACTGAGTATGAACATTTACAAGATAACATTAGATTACTTTTGTAATAAGAGAATCTAATAGAATGATGGATAACAGTGTTTAAGGATATCAGATTAAGGGACTAAGTAAGAAAAATAGATCAAGGAGTTAAGAATGTCAGGAAAAAGCTTAAGAGATCATTGAGAGCAGATTAAGTACATGAATGGAATTATAACAAGGGAATAGTAATGAAATTTGAAGACTAGCTACTATTGCAAATCGAGTACCGATAATCTATATTGAAGATTGAACCTATGGCTATGCTTAACATGAGAAAATATGATAAACACTAGATGTAGAGAATAGCTACAAGATCAAAAGAGTGATAGATGGTTGACTTGAGGCTTAAACAGATGCTGGAGAAAACCTATAGAGGAATAGAATTATAAACTTGAGAACCGTAGACATATAATATATCAGACATAGAAGTAACAGACGCTAGGAATTGGGGTTATACAAGGTGGTATCTTAGAAGAATAAGGATAGAGATGACTAGACTTAAGAGGGAGTAGGAGCATGAGTTCGTATGAATTGAAGACCCAGATATATAAGCTTTTGGGCTTAGATTTTACATGCTCTAGTGTTTCTACATGGGGAGCACCAGTCTTGCTTATACCAAAGAAGGACGGGATAGTACGTCTGTGCATAGACTACCGAGAGTCGAATGTTGTGACGGTAAAGAACAAGTATCCCCTGCCCCGCATAGTTGATTTATTTGACCAGTTGAGTAGTACTTGTGTATTTTCGAAGATTGATCTCAGGTCAGGCTATCACTATATCTAGGTACGGAAGGAGGACATTCCGAAGACGGCCTTTCAGACGAAGCATGGATACTATGAGTTTCTTGTGATGCCATTTGGTTTAACCAACGTGTCAACTGTGTTCATTAGTCTGATGAACATGGTGATTTACCAGTACTTTGATAAGTTCATGGTAGTATTCATTTACGATATTTTTGGTGTATTCGAAGATCCACGAAGAGCATGAGGAGCATCTCAGGATCGTGCTGGAGACATTGAGGAGAGAAAGACTCTACACCAAGCTCAGTAAGTGTGAATTCAATTTGAGCAAGGTATCCTTCCTTGGGCATATCATTACTAGAGATGGACTAGCAGTGGACCCTAAGAAGATTACAGCATTGAAGACTTGGCCTGCCCCTACATCAGTTACGGAGGTTAGGAGTTTCTCAAACTTATCGAATATTATTGGAGATTTGTAGAAAACTTCTCGAGGATCGTTGAGCCTATGATGCATTTGACGGATAAGGATCATGAGTACATATGGACAGAGGAGTGTCAAACGGCATTTGGTGAGCTGAAGAAATGTCTGACTTCAACACCTATTTTGACTCTACCTTCGGAATCTTAAGGCTTTCTGGTACACCGCGATGCGTCCGGGAGCAAATTGGGATGTATTCTGATGCACCATAGCAAGGTTGTGGCCTACGCATCGAGACAGTTGAGGATCTACGGAAAGAACTACCCGATGCATGATTTGGAGCTAGCTGTAGGGATTTTTGTACTGAAGCTATGAAGGCACTACCTTCATGGCGAGCGGGTAGAGATATTTACTTATTACAAGAGCCAAAATTACGTTTTCACGCAGAAGTAGTTGAACGTGTGGCAAAGACGTTGCCTGGAGCTGATGAAAGACTTTGAGATCGAGTTGCAGTACCATCCGGGAAAGGCGAATGTTGTGACGGATGCTTTGAGCAAGAAACCTATAACATACTTTTTGATGACTCAGCATCACTTATTGGAGGATCTCCAGGAGTTGGGGATTGAGGTCGTATTGCCAGGTATGGATGGACAGTTATCTACACTTGGAGTACAGTCTTCTTTGGTTGAGAGGATCAAGGCCGCACTTTCCTACAGATGCGAGATTCAGGAGACTCCGGAAGAGGACCGAGGCCGGCAAGCAGACAGGACTGCAGATTCACGAGGACGAAACGTTAAGGTGTAGAGATCGCCTATGCCTTCCGAGTGGAGATCTATGCCAGGAGTTGATGGCAGAGGCGCATAGCTCGATATATTCTATTCATCCTTCTGGTACGAAGATGTACAGAGATTTGCGTCAGCATTACTGGTGGCATGGAATGAAGAGGGAGATCGCTCGATTTGTAGCGAGATATTTGGTCTGTCAACAGATCAAGGCCGAGCACCAGAGGTCTGCAGGACTATTGCAGCCGCTTTCTATTCCTGAGGGAAAGTGGGAACACATCACGATGGACTTTGTTACTGGATTCCCGAGGAGCCCCAGCGGGAAGGATACAGTTTGGGTCATCGTGGATATGACTCACCAAGTCGGCACATTTCTTGCCCTTCAGAGTTGGGCAATCGACGAAGATCCTTGCCGATTTGTACATGTGGCAGATAGTACGTTTGCACGGAGTACCAGTGAGCATCATGTCGGATCGAGATTCCAGATTCATTTCACATTTTTGGAGGAGCATACAAGATAGTTTGGGGACTCGCCTCAAATTCAACACCGCTTATCATCCGCAGACTGACGGCCAATCAGAGCGTATGATCCAGATATTCGAGGATATATTGTGGGCATGCATGTTAGACTTTGGAGGATCTTGGGAGAATAACCTACATTTGGTCGAATTCTCCTAAAATAACAGTTACCAGGCGAGCATACAGATGGTACCCTTCGAGGCACTTTACGGCAGGAAGTACAGGTCTCCAGTTTGTTGGAGTGACGTCGGAGAACGTCAAATACTTGGTCCAGAGTTGGTGACGTAGACAGTGGAAAAGGTGAAGCAGATTCAGAGACACCTCAGAACGACACAGGATAGACAGAAGCACTGGGCTGATGCGCATCGTCGACCCTTGGAGTTCAAGGAGGGCGACCACGTGTTTTTGAGGATATCACCAACTCGGGGGACTATCAGATTTGGCAGTAGAGGCAAGTTGTGTTCGAGGTACATCGGGCCCTTCGATATTCTGGAGCAAGTTGGTGAGGTGGCTTATCGTCTAGCATTACCCCCGTCACTTGAGGGAGTGCACGACGTTTTTCACGTATCGCAGTTGAGAAGATACGTGGCAGACCCAAGTCACGTGCTGGACCATTCAGAGATTACAGTTGGACCGAGCTTGTCATATGTGGAGCAGCCTGTCGCGATTCTCGATCACAGCGAGAAAGTTTTGAGAGGGCAGACGATTCGACTCGTCCGAGTCGCTTGGAAGCATCATTCTCCGGGCGAGTCAACTTGGAAGAGCGAGGACTCTATTCGGGAGCATTTTCCTCACTTGTTCGAGGATGGAGGTATGAATTTACATACTGTATTTTGAATATCGTAATATTGCTTAAATCTAATTTTTTCTAATCGGGCCATCATTTTAATTTCGGGGACAAAATTTCCTAAGGGTGAGATGATGCAAGCCCCCCATTTTAAAATAGATTTTTCTTTGTTCGCACTTATTGTTACCAAAATTAATATTTTGAAAATTTATTTTTATGTCTAGTTATAGTCAGCTGTTAATATTATTGATAATCATGATTAAATTTAATGTTATTATTAGAAATTGTTCTGCAGAAAAAGGTTTGGGAATAACTTAAGGGATACTGATTCTTATCTATCAACTATTACTAAATCCATTAATTCAAATCTTCCTATTTCCAGCCTTAGGGCCCAATTGATTGAGCCCATGGCTCCTACCATCTATTGTTAACAACCATGTATGCTGTAACTAACCATGGAGTCACTTTCGGGTCTTTTGGTATAAGCCCTAAGCCCCTCCCTCCATATATAATTGTGCATTCTCTTCCTCTTCCATTAGAACCCTAGCCGCCACCTATAACACACCTGCTAATCACCATCCCACCTTCAGTTTTCTTCTACCTCCCCGTCGTCGTTGGCGTGGCCGGTCATCAACGGAGCGACGGCCGATAAACATTCCCTTCGGCACGGCCACTCGCACGTTGGCCAGTACGTACCATCGCTCGAGATTAGACACGCCGGCAGTAGTTGATTACGATCGTTTTACGAACGCGGTCACCCCCTCGGCGTCTTCATCATTTTCAGCGTCGACGTCGTAGTCTGGCGTGGGCAGTGTTACCACTCCTACGCGGCAACGGTTGACTTTCGGGCGCACGACAAATACTGTCGCCACTTCGGCTGTCGGGTGGCCCCACCCTGTCAGGTATATTCTTCTCTACTTGCGATCCTTTGAACGTTCCATTCCTCCCATTAAATCATTCTAATGCAGGTTTTAATATCATTAAGTAAGGGTTCAAACTTAGTAAACCTTGAAGAGAGAGGGGTATTAGTAGGAGTCTTGTGCTGTGTGATTTATAACATGGATGAAGTAGATGGGCAAAGCAGTACCAACGTAGAGGAGTGGTGTATAATTTTTTTTATCAAATGTCAGTGTATAGATGGGAACAAAACATAGGAAATACTATGGGCAAGGAGCATATGTCTTCCCTGATGTATGTGCGCATGAAAAGGTTTAGGAATTGCTAGCAATATAATTTTACTCATAGTAACAGGTTTTTGGTATTAAAAGGATGGTAGTTTGAAATTTGTTAAGGTGGATGAGTGCTCTGTGAATGTTTATTTAAGAACATGTATATAAGTGCTGGGTTATGAAATAAGGAGAAGAGAGTGTGGGCTTCCTATTAAGAACAGAACAAAATGAGTTAGATTGTTTATGGAATATGTGTGATTTTGTTGAGCATGATGTTCATTTAGTGCTCAATGCATAGAAGCATGTAGGTTAGAATGATAGTTGGGAATAATAAACTCCTGTTGTCTTGTTGTGGTGGTTGATATAAATTTGTTTTAGAAGAAGAGAGGGTTAGGTAAAAGGGATTAATACTAGCAGAAATAATAGGTATACTAAAGAGAGCAATGGCTTACTGGTTGGGCGAAAGGGCTAGTAATCAGGAGATCCTGTGTTCGAATCCAGGAGTGGGAATAAGAGTTTTCGTTTTTTTGTTGAAGCATATTTAAGCTTCCCTTTGTGAATTTAATTAGCATGGAGCCCCATGTAGCCAATTAAGGGCATTAGCCTACTGGTAGTGGGGAAGTCTAATATACAGGAGGTTTTGAGTTCAAATCCTATGTTTCTTGTTATGGTCCTTTTTTCTTCTTCCTTGGGATTTATTTGTATTGGTTTCCCTTTTCCTAGGTTTAACCTAATATAATTTTCTTTGTTAATGTCTAATCTAATATAACTTTTGGCTAAATAATTGTTTTTATATATATTTTTGCCATCCTTATGGTTTACGGCAATGACCCTAGTATAATATATTTTTATATATGTTTAATAAATAAGAGATTGTTAATCCACATTTTAAATTAAATACTAAATCCAAGTTTGCTTATTTTATATCAGGATAATAGCAGCATTGAATATATCATATTTATACTTGGTAATTAATTAGTTAAATATTCCTCTAGGTCCTTTCGACACTCAGAACTTGGACGCTGGACCAACTTTTCATCTTCAGTGCCCGGAGACAGGCAAGTGTACCTTGCCATTTTTGTACTTCAGTTACATTATTTAAAATTCTTAAATATTTATTTATGAGTATATAATTGCAATACCTAGGGCCGCATTCGATACTTCACGTCCGAATCACATTTGGGTGCCGATGGCCGTTAGCATCATCGGGTATTGAACCTAGACATTTATATATGCGATACCGCGACAAATCGTTGCGGGTTACACTTTGACCCTAGGACATATTCATGTGACAGTACATTATTGACGGATGTTCGTACTTGCCTACATCTTGTTGTACGGAGATTCGAGTTGATTCTAGAACGATGACATTGATATACGTGCACTATTACTATTCTATTTATGACTCGTTGTACTAGCTAGAGGTCTGACCGAGCGGCTCGTATATACGATTCGTGAAGTCATATGGGCGGGGAGAAATATACACCGTGCGCTTGGGCTACTTTCCTACAGTGTTACCGTTGTCTCATTACCAGAGCTGCGTATATTTCATAGTTACCACAGTTCCTTATTGGAACTGCAGATTCTCATAGTTACCGGAGTTCTGTTTCAGAACTCCGGATTACACCGTGACAGCCCGCGTATTCGAGTGATGTTTCTTAAATTACATTTCATACTAGTTGGTTACGGTAGTTCACCCACTTTATTTCTGTCTTACTTTATTTTTATCATATCACCCTTTACTGTCGTACTTTTGGCCTGTATATTATGTACCTTGTTGCATCCCTCTGAGGACCTTGTTTTCTTCCAGGTTAGCTGAGTAGGTTCTGTTGAGCTGCTTGGTGGATTGTTGATGACATCCATTTCATTACAGGTATTCATTCTTTCGGAGTCATATATTTTATTTACTGTTATTTGTATCTGCCTAGTAGCCTAGTGTTTATAGATTCATGTTACTCTTTCGAGTCCATTCGGACAAGTATGATTATTGGGCTGCAGACTAGTATTCATATTTCCCTTTCTTATGTTTTATATTAC
This sequence comes from Iris pallida, assembly GCA_029216955.1. Lineage (NCBI taxonomy): Eukaryota > Viridiplantae > Streptophyta > Magnoliopsida > Asparagales > Iridaceae > Iris > Iris pallida. Next base: position 11,068,253 of record JANAVB010016598.1, on the reverse strand, counting down.
TTGGATTGAGATATAGAGTTGATGTAGTGTTAGTTACACCATTTCGAACAGCTTATACATATTCTAGTCGGACTAGAGTCTGGTTGAATACGTAGCTGGCCAATGCCACGTGGCTTGATCCCACATATTTTGGGACTGGAGCGTGATAGTAGATTCGCTTATTTTATTATCAAGCCTACTTGTGTATTTGAAAACTTTCGTTTTATTAATGTGAAGGCAAAGCTGAGGCAAGTTCACCGAAGCCACCTACCTAAGCGAGGAGTCATCTCGGCCGAGCGGGACTTCGAGCAGGCCGTTGCAGGGCTAAGTTCGTTTGCCGTTGGCATTTCGTTTCTTTCGATTGAGCTGAACAGGACGGGACATTATATTATACACCACTCAGAAAAAGTTTCGTCCTCAAAACTTACTAAGTACACTTATCGACTTATAACTTGATTCAACATCTCATGACTCTCGCCTACGCTTCACCTTATGTCACGCCCCAGAACCAGAATACTGGCAAGTAGGGACGGACCAGGCCAGCTACGTATACCAAAGTACTCCAATACTTCGAAATAATGTATAAGCTGTATAGATGGGGGTTACTACTACAAGCCAACAGTCGATCCTAGGTCAAGCAATCCTAGGTATCTCAATCACAGGCAGTAAACAATGTACAAGAAGTAAGATCAACTGGAATATAAAATAGTAAAGCGTCCCAAACTGTCATATATCAATGATCATGAAGCTAGTAATACTGAGTGAAGACTAGCAAGAGTAATAGTCATACATGATAAGCTCTAGCTATAGTCTAGAATACATAAATCATGTTCTGGCCCGTAGGCTAAATGTCAAGTCTAAAATACGAGCTAAACACGTGCTCGGAGGCTAAACGCCACAAAAGAATAATGTACATAACTAGTGGGAGAATGAAATAGAAAACCCACTAAGATACTCTGGTGCTCTGGGTAATCACCAATGAGTGAAAGGTACGAAAGATCCTCCGGGCTCCTCTATCAGATCTGGCCAAACAAAACCAGTGGGATCAGACCCCCAATAGCAAGTACCACAAAGGAAGCCAAACTATGAACTGAAACCAGCATGCAAATCATAGCAACGAATAGAAACAGAAATAAGTAAAAGCAAATCGAGACTCGTGCGCTACCAATGCACTTATCCCGAGAATAGGAAAGACAATAAGTAAAGCAACATGTAGCATAAAGTAAAGGACATTTGGCATAATATAAACTGTGTACATGTAAGAAAAAGGAAGCATGTGAACATGAAAGATAAACTAGACATGTGAGCATGTTAAGTAGTCGGGACATGTGAGCATGTTAGGTAACTGGAACATGTGAGCATGTTAGATAACTGGAGCATGTGAGCATGTTAGATAAATGGAGCATTTAAGCATGTTAGATAACTTGGACATGTGAGCATATTAGATCTATATAGAACGACAAACGATAAGATGACTTAGGAACTAATCAGGAACCCAAGTTACAATCCGTAAACCAAATAAGGACCGGGGTTGTAACCCTTCTCCTGAAAAAAACTTTAGTATCTAATCATTTACCGACAAAAGTAAAGCATAAACAAAGATGTACTGAAAATAAACAAATTCGGACACTGCCTAGACAAACTAGACTAGACTGGACTCCATATAATAGTCACGGCCAAACAATGAGTACGGCTTTATACATTAGCTAACTAGGGTTATCACAATCCTAATTACTAACAAATACAAGTCTGAGAATTCTAAGTCCAGCACCTGCCTGCTACTACCTGAATGGTCCAAGCCAAAGGAGCAATGGTAATAGTGGATACATCGTCCAGGAGATAAATGTATCCTATAGTAGTGGTACATCGCCCGGGAGATAAATGTACCACTAAGACATATAATAATGGGTACATCGCCCAGGAGATAAATGTACCCGATGCAACACTCGACGGTGCGCTGGAAGTGTGCTCATCATGACAGATAGCTCCAAATCCCAAGAATATATATAATGCCAAGACCAAAGGGGCAACAGATAACTGGAAAATTCTCAATAATCTAAGTAATCAAGCTAGTTGTTTAGTCCTTAACATTTTCTTGTTGGATTTCAGGTGTGGCATTCCGCAGAATCCATCCTAGACATAAGACATGCAAAACTGGAAAAAAAGCAAGAATGTGCACCATAACAAGCCACAACAAGAAAATATAATAAACTGGAAGCTAGGAGTGCGCTACGACGAGCCACTATAGGGAGTGCGCCATGACAGGCCACTATCATGTAAGCAAAGAAAGACTTGTACAAGAGTGCACCACGACGGGTCACTATCTAGTAAGCAAAGAAGACATGTAAGAAGAGTGCGCCACAACGGGCCACTATCATGTAAGCAAAGAAGACATGTAACAATTATCATAGCTTGTAAGAAAGAATCTATCAAAAAGACATATCATGGCATGTGGGAAAGAATAATTAAAGCTAAGTACATTTCATAGAAAAATGATTGAACATGTGCTAGTGTCAAGTGTATATAGGGTGTAAAATCATTCTCTAACTATGCAAGATCATCTAATCATGTTAAGAAATCATTACAATCGAAGAAACTATCAAAAACGGACAAAAATGGGCAAAAACGGGCAAAAACAGACTAAAACGGCATATCGACGGTATACTGCGGCATACCGGCGGTATACCGGCCAAAAGACATAAAGTTTCTGGTGCAAAAATCGGCATACCGGTGGTATACACCGGCATACCGGTGGTATACCGGTTTTCCAAACAGCAACAAAATTCAGATTTTTGCCAAAACTTGTTTCGGCCATAAAAACTTCATTTTAAATCGAAATTCGGATTTTCAAAAGTCAAAATTGCATCGAATTGAATTTTCTACAACATAGAAGTATTAGTTTTCACAAATCAAAATATTTGATCGATCAATACCTCAGAATACTCCCAAACAGAGGTTCTCGGGACACCGAAACGGGTTCCGATTGCCACCAAACTCAAAATCCATGATATACAAACAAGGTGAGGGCCTCATATATGTATATGTGACCAAGATACATGATGGTAACACTAGTATCACTCTTGATACCAAGTTTTCTACTAAGTCTATATTGGGTTTTAATAGAAAATCAAAATCTTGCTTAAACAAAATTTGAAAACATGCTTATATACGAGAATCATAAGGAAAACATATTTAACAAAATGAGTTTGGGAAAATTCTAAGCATTTAATACCAAGGGAAACAAAAATGACAACAAAACAATATGGTTCATGGATTTGACAAGATGTACTTGCCTAGGTTCTCTAGCAACCAAGCCTAATCTTCTACTCCTCCTCCTAGGGGGTTAGACACCACACCCAAGGCTTCAAGGCCAAGCTCTTGGAAAGCTCCAAGGGGGAAAGAAGGGAAGAAAAAATAGAGAGTGAAGAGAATAAAAAGAGAGAGGAGAGAGAAAGTGAAATGGTATATATAGAAGGGATAATTAATCTTAACCGTCGGATGGTGATCCATGTGAAGATCGAAGTCAATCGTGGCCATCCAAACAAAACCAAATATCCAATGGGTAATAGGGTGCATCTACACTATTCATAAAAATATCTAAACACTATTCATCAAAATATCCAAAACATTATTCATGAAAATATCGAAAACACTATTCACGAAAATATCTAAAATCGAAAATATCTAAAATGTGGAAAATATGTCTGGACGGTATGCCGTTGGTATACTCCGGTATACTGGCGGTATGCCAGCCAAGAAAAAAATCTATAAGTTAGGAAAATTTTTAAAGCATTACGAAAACCAAGAAAATACAAAATATACTACAAAATACGTATCCGTATATAAATACCGATAATGTGAGACGAGTCTCACACCTTAACTAATCTCTGAAATCTAACTTGCATTAATGTCTTAATCAATATTCAAGTTCATTTCAAGACCAACAATTGCACGACCATCAATCTTTTCTTTGAAACCCATGATTTTAAAATCGTCTATACCCTTCCGTTCCTTTAGTCTCACTTGAATTCAACGTATCACTTAGTTGGATCGTGCACATATTTAGGTGTCCCTAAAATACATACATTTCAACCAAGCCTCGTGATAGAGAATTCGTCATTTTCATTCGAGTCGAATCATGCACATATCAGGCGTCCCTAAAATATATGCATTTCAAATGAGCCTTATGAGTGCTGTTTCCATACTCTAGAATCATTCTGTACCCGTATCCAATATTATCAATCCTCAAGATCAGTCGTACCGATACTAACTCTCGGAACAGGAACATCTCACCTAACCTGCTAGGCCATCTCTCTAGGCTAAAGTCATCCGTCAATATTGGAATCATACTTCTCCAATAATAATATCAACACCGACCCCAATCCTAAGGTCAAACCAAAGTTGATAATACGGGTTTTCTACCCAATCTCGTATCACTCTGATTTTTAAACTTCGAGCATAGATTCCTCATATTTGTACTTGTAACACTTAGTCCAAGGGGTTCGAGTCATTCATTAAAGCCATCCTAACATAAATTCACTCAACAAATTACTCGACGTATCAATATCGCTCGTCCAACAAGCAATTCGCGTAGTCTATCACTAAACCATAATTCTCTTTCCATATTTCCTAAGTCGCTTATCACAATTCAGGTATTCGATCACAAGGTCGTCTAGCATAACAATATATCACGTCCCAATCTCACGCAAGTCTGATTATCTGCGGTGGACATGAAATTACCATGCCAACGCTTCCGCAGGATAATCGTTCTTATCGAGGCGTAACTCTTGTATTGAGTCTAGACTAATTCATTTTTGATACGCAGATTGGATCTACTCACTCCTCAAGTTTACTTAATCGTCAATCACAAGTCCGACCAATCTTCGAATTCACCTTCACATTAAACCATAAGTCGAAGCAATCCAAATTGACATGCCCTAATCTCCCGAGTTCGATCATTCCTGCGATATGAATCACTATGTCAGCGCTCACACGGAACGATCGCCCAAATCTGACGTGACGCGTGTGCGAGACTGGAGTTGCGCTCGTGCAAGATAAGATCGTCGATGTTGTGGTTATCATCGAAGAAATCAAGAGACGATCATTTTCATCCACGCATTTATTACAATCAAAATCTCAAATATAGCATCCATCAAAACAATAATACTTTACACGATCGTCATTCCCCGAATTATTGCACATCGATTTTTGATACGCTTCAATACCATCGATGATATACATAACCTGACGATCTTCTTTTGTAACAAATTTTGAGTCATGCAACTGATGCAATCATTCGAATTGGATATACCATAATCTCTTCAATATTCAAGATCAGTAATCCCCGATCTATTCACATGATCAATTCGTTCAAACCCATAGTCACATATGTTCATCCGTCTATCTTAAGTCATCAGCAACATATTTTCTCAAAACACATCAAAATATGCTAATTCAAATCATCGAGCAACATCTATTCCAATTCCTAGAGTAATTCTCAAATATTCGAATCATTTCCATGCATGCTATCATCCAATCGTGCTAACTTTTCGTATACGATTCATATCGATTTCCTCGATCGAGTTGTCCGTTCGTACACCATAACTTTTCCTCGATTCAATCTTTATTATCAATCATTTTGTATTTCATAAATGCGTAATCTCAATCTCGTGTGCATTATTTCTTGTTCGCTTGAATCAACTCATCAAAATTTAAGATTACCACTTACTCAATGATACTCGTTCGAAGGCTTTACATACATGTGACGCTTGCTGATAGACTAATTGGCACCCAGCATCCTCAATCGATCGTCATCCCCGAGACTATCCCATACACCACTTAGGGATGGAGTCATTCAACAAATCATCGAAACATGTTTTGAATCATCATTCGAATACTTCGTATTTTTATTCAACCATTCCTCGATCCAACCACGCTCATCTATATCGCATCGACGATAACATCGTCTGATGGAACCCCTATCGATAGTCATCCTGCATTCTATAAGTCAATTCAATTTCGATCTCATTTGAAATAATTCGAGTTTTGTACATGACTTTTCTAAGCTCGACACAATTCTGGGTGTATATGTCCAACCCAACTTAGCCAATCGTGTTTTTTTGAAACCATTTCTAAGTTCAACCAAATTTATTTTGGGCAATTTTACAAAATATATAGACTTATTGTATGGACATCCTATGGGATATTTGAGAGAGTGCACCAACAATATCGATTGCGGAACATCAAAGTTTGCGGAACACCATCGAAGTTAAAGAATTCAATCGAAAGTTGTAGCTCCCCTTCCCGAAAATTTTGAAAAATTTTATTATTATTTATTTTATTTGAATGGTGATTTTTAGATTTTATAAATAATTATTTAGTTAATTATTATGGTATATGATTTTAGTCATGGTTAGGAATTAGAGTACAAAGTGACTAGAAATCGTGGCATGGATAGTCCAGTGGCGTGCTTTGACTAGTGTATTAGTCCTGGTAGGGAAGGCCGAGCCATAGTGATGTCCTAACTAGGAAAATTAGGCCAAAATGTGACATGACCATTATAATAGTTTAATTATTCATTATTTATATTATTTGACGTTTAAGTGACCCGGTTGTAGCAAACTGGTCCGGACTTGACCTGAAACAAACCCGGGCCCAAGTAATGTGGTAGAGCGACCAAAGACGTTCACGACATTAGATACGTTGTATGAATGTGCGCACATCCGTAATTTACGTAGTGGTCTGGTAAATGTTTATATATATATATATATATATATATATATATATATATATATATATATATATATATATATATATATATATATATATATATATATATATATATATATATATATATTAAAATATATATATATATATATATATATATATATATATATATATATATATATATATATATATTAATTGCCATATAAAAATATTAATAATGTTTTATTCGATAATTATAGTGAATATTTCCTTAAACATGTATTTTGGGATTTTGGGATTTATGTAAGCTATACAGGTATATACATGTGCACATATATGATTATATTCCAGATATAAAATTTAGGCTTTATATAAATATATATATGTATAATAATCTAAATTTATTTATATATAGCCTAGTATATAAATTAGGATTCCAATATTGTAATTAAGGATTTTATTTGTAATATTTAATTATGATATTGTGATTTACAATTTATACGCATATATCACCATACATATGTATGTATATATAAATACATATTATATATGGGTGTATGTGTATACAAACATAGGTATATGTGTGTATATAAATATAGACATATGTGTATGTGAATATGAATATATATGAATAAATATTATGTATGTGTATGAATATATAAATAAATATTATATATTATGTATGTGCATGAATATATAAATAAATATTATATATGTGTGTATGTATATATATATATATATATATATATATATATATATATATATATATATATATATAATATATATATATATATATATATATATATATTTATATATATATATATATATATATATATATATATATATATATATTTGTTTATATATATATAAATAAATATTATATATATATAAATAAATATTATATATATATAAATAAATATTATATATATATATAAATAAATATTATATATATATATATAAAATATGTGTGTATGTGTATCTATATATATAATATGTGTGTATGTGTTTGTAAATATATATATATATATATATATATATATATATATATATATATATATATATATATATATATATATATATAGGTGTTGTAATGCCCCAGTCCTAAAATACGTAGGACTAGGAACGTAGACATGCCAGCTGTATACATACGAAGTATACTCCAATATATGGAAACCTCGTATGAATACATAAGCTGTAAAATACAGTAGAACCATAAATAATCTCATCCACACAAAATAAAAGAATAAAAGATATCATATAATAATAATGAATTGTCTTGATACAATATGTTGGGCGGAGAAAAATCCACTACCAACAAGTAAAGAAAATACATGAGAAAAGAAATAAATTTGGCGAGCAAAGCGAAGACGATCCAAGTGCAATCATCTTCGGAGAAATAGCGATGATCACGGCTAGAGCTAGAACACCTGCGAAAGACAATAGCACACACCTGGCGAGATAACCAGGTCCTCAGAGGGACGTAACAAGACACATAATATCATGCCATATAAACTGAATAAATATTACTCAAATAAATAAGTCAATTGAATTATAACATGGTCCAATACACACCTATTGAACTAGCTTACCATACCCCCAACCAAACAAGGACAGGAGATGGTAAACTAATTCACGGTGACGTATCTTTCCATGCTATGAATCCAATATGGTATCCGGACCCCAAGGTTTAATACCTTCTCATCGAAGTAGTAAGTCATACCTACAACCAAACAAGGACAAGATATGACGAACTAATCCGCGACAAGTTATTGTTCCAAGCCACGGTCAGATACAAGTACCCAAACCAAAAGTACTCGTACCTAACGGATAAAGGTGCCTAACCGTTCTAAGTGAAATGTAGTTAAGAACAATCCTTCCTACGCATTGGCCCTGGCTGAATAGGATCGGCGTAGTCCCCCCTTGGGCACCAGAGGCTCCATCAGTAAGAGCATAATGTTCCGCAGATCGTCAGTGGCCGTCAGTAATCATGGGTCATCAACCCCGTATCTCCAGCGGAGCTTCCGGGTCACAAGGGAAAGTGCATCGAAGCCCATATGCTAAGGAATTGTCTTCCCCGCCCAATGCCTACCATGTTGTATCCACAACAGTAACCTCTATAACCGCTAAGTCAAACTAACATGTAATTTTATTAGCGGTTATCCCTATCGCACGGCTTGTACGTACTGGTGGCCAGCCAATCACGCATGTCCGTGTTCTATATGCGACACACACTTCGTGGTACAATGTGTCAAGGCCAATGAATGCAACACACAATGGGGTCCCTTAAATCTAGGTTTAATGTGTAAGAAAAATAATACATAGCAGGATATATAAATGAACAGTAAGTTCTAACAGGTTATGTCATGTATCACAGTATATTTTACATAAAGAAAATAAATAATGCATGAAATATGAGCTAAAATAAATAAACAGCAAATGGCAAGGTGTCTTGGCTGGTAGGACGCCTGGTGTGCTACGATGATCAAGGTGGCATGAACTGCGACTTCGGTGCAACAACTATACATGGTAACCTCGGGTGGTGGCACGAACAGTTCCATTGGGTCTAGGACGGTCAAATTAGTTAGGGTGGACATAAGGAAGTACAAAATTGGCAAAGGAAATAGGGAAGAGGGGTCTAGTCATGGACATGAGAATAAGCGAAGGAATTTAAATATCTGATGTATATCCGATTTCCGAAAACCATTTAAACGCAAAATTAACTTTTGAAATTATATTTTTGTAGGTCAAAGGCTATAGATAATACTAAAAATAATATATTTTCCAAAAAAAATTTAGGTAGAAAGCTATAATTTTGTCAAAATAAGTAGTTGAAAAGGCGCTAACTTATTGTATAAATATATATAATCCTACTGAATGAAAGATACGTATAATGTACAATCATAATAAAATAAAACAATAACGATAATATTTACATATATTTGTTGAATACTAATATATATACTGAACGTTAGAAAATAATGATAATAGCTTTTAGCAATTTAATATATTTAAAATACATAGACATTCAGTGTCATGTATCAAAGTATAACATAATAATAGTATTTAAATCCCAAACGTGATAGATTTTAGTAATACTAATCATAATAAATAATATAAACTATTAGCACCCACACCTAAGTATGTACAGATGGTAATAATAATATTATTATAATAAGAATTCTAATTATAATAATAAGAAAATAATACCTGTGATAATAATAATAATAACTCTATTGTAATAATAATAATATACAGTAATCATAGCTTAAAAGTATTAATATTTTATACTTAAAAAACATAAAATAATACAAGTATTAATTATAATCATAAGCGGCTGTTCTGTTCTCCGAAACTATTGAAAAAATATCAGTAAGGAGAGAGAGAGTAGCTGAGAGGGAGAAAGGAGCGAGAGATTCGAGAGGGAGTTGGACGGAGGGAAGGGAGATGAGCGGGTTCGAGCGGCTCTTCCGGAGGGTGCGGTGGTGGCGCCTCCACCGGAGTGCGGCGTCGGCGACTAGGAGGCACTGCGGGGGGTGTGCGGGCCGGAGGGAACCCGGCGCTGGCGCGTTCGTCGGCTGGGCACCGATGTAGCTCCCTTTCCCCAAAAAAATTTTGAAAATATTTTTTTATTATGTAAATGGTGATTTTAGATTTTTATAAATAATTATTTATACTAATTATTACGGTAGATAATTTTAATCATGGTTGAGAATTGGAGTACAAGATGGCTAGAATCATGGCACGGGTAGTACTACGTAGTGTGCTTTGACTAGTGTTCTAGCCATGGTAGAGAATGCCAAGTCATAGGAGTGTCCTAACTAGGAAAACCAGCCAAGTTGCGAGTTAATCCCATAAATGATTTAATTAGTCATTTTAATATTTGGCCTTTAGGAAATTCGGTTATATCAACTAGTCCGGACTGGGCCGAACCAAGCCCAAAGCCCATGAGGTGTTGTAGGTGACCAAAGACGTCAGTGTAGACATATTGTATGGCATTTTATCTTGGTAATTTTGGAGACAATTCTAGGAACAATTGCTATATATATATATATATATTTATGTGCTTGTTATTAGAAATAATATTTATTTAATAATATAGAAGTGTATTTACGGTATATGAAAATTATCTAGGTTATATATAAATATAGAAGTGTATTTACGGTATATGGAAAATTAGGCTTTTATTTATATCTAAAATATCAATGTTTTTTTATTTGTGAATTTTTCGGTATATAAAATTAATGATCGGATTTCAAATATCGATATACGTAATAGTTATTATTCGTGTTTGTATGTATGGTATATAGGTATATATTATTATATATAAAATTACATTATTGTAGCTTGTATTAATAAGAATATATTATATATACTAAGATACGATATATAACTGTGTATTGGAGTTATATAATATATATATATATATATACTCTATATATTATCTATATATCTATATATATAATATATTCTATATATATATACAATTATACACATGTAAACTTATAAGTTGTATACTTATATATAATATGTATGTATTAGAAATCCATCCCAAGCCCAAACCAGCAGACCCCAATCCCAAACCGACTTGACCCATGGACCCCGACCCAATAACCCACAAACCCGTAGCAGTGAGCCCATCTGAAACTTGCCATAACCCAGCACCCAGGCCCGAGCCCAGGCCGACCCTGCCGCGTATGTATACGCGAGAAAGGAGCGGGGTGGTGATCGAAAATCCTAACTCCTTATAGCCATCCCCCACACCAGTCCAGGCGACCCCAGCCGTTGGGCGACCAACCCCCGCCTCGTGTCATTGCGAGGCAATCGCCGGCGGCAGGCCGGACGGCCGCAGCGCGCCACAGCGGACCGAAGACAGCAGTAGCGTGTCGAAACGTCGACTTCAAGGTACGATTTCCCCCTCATTTCTGAGTCGTTTTATGATCCGTAAATTGTTATGGAAGGCCTATATAACCCTCTACGAGTACTAGTAACTAGATTCAATTTTCATCGAGGATTCAAGTCGAAAAATCAATGGGAAAATCCTGAAAAAACTGTTCGGATTCGAAACAGAAAGACAGTCCAATCATCCATATTGGAAGCAAGTTTTCGAACTACATATTAAGGTTTTCAAAAATCTAATTAGAAACAGTTGAAGAAAACATATAGGGCATGGAAACCTCATTAATATTTTTATTTATTGTGGTTTAGACAGTAGCAGAAATCGGATTGAAAATCATGAAAAATATGTTTTGAAGACTAGAAATTTGTCCAATACGACGTGCGTTCCGCCAATCCGGGCGACGTGGTCGCGAACCGTAAGCATCGAAAGGTGCGTAATGGATTCGTGGTCGTGTGGGCTTTGACGGAATTCAAATTGGTTGCGTGTGCGCGACGAATTTGATGCGTATCCGTCGAAATTCACCGTATCGGCCTTGTGCAAATTTTCTAATTACTTTGTGCACAATCGTCAGATCGAGATAAAACTTGCGCCAACAGGACCGTATCATTTTTTTGGTCCTGTATGCCAAGTTTGGTCCGATTCCGAGACAGTTGATCGGATCGCCGTTTTGCGGGCCCCACGGTCCGATTCAACGGGCGATTTTGTGCACAGTCCACCGAAATCCAAAATTGGACATACCGTTGGGTTCGTATCATCAAAATAAATCTGTAGACATGTAGTTTGATGACTTAGACACCATTGACTCTGGCATGTTTTTCGGTGTAAAGCGGGTCCAACGGCGGACACCGTTTTGGCCCAAAATTACCGTTTTGCCCATGTATCCAGAATTGGACTTCAGGACAGGCAATCATAGCTAATTTGACTATTCTGAGAATGTTGGCAATATTTGTTTCAGCTTTCGGGGACATTGTGATGATTTTGACTCGTGGCTTATCAGTTACTATATATTTGTTGGATCTGTGTGCACCTCCAGGCAAGTTTACCCTGCCTTCCCCTACAGTTTATTTACATGCATATTTATATTATTATACAGTTTTACTAGTGGATTATTTAATGTGATTGTATAACATGCCTGCTAGTATATAAAGTTTTGTTTATAATTAGCTTTGTTTATATTGGATATACGTAATAGTTTTTGTTCATAGTTAACTTGTAGTTCATATGGATTGGTTTTCTCGTGGATCATGATTGGGTTGTGTCATTCATCACTTTACTTGGACGGAATCGCATGCGTGTCATAGATGATAGTCATATCGAAACTGCTTTACCTCCTTGTCTTGAAATCTTGATGCTAGCCTGCGAGTCCACACCAGGGACGAGGTTAGTAGTATATGGTCACACCTGCGAGTCCACACTAGGGATGAGGGTGATGCTAGCCTGCGAGTCCACATAGGGCGAGGACTAGTAGTTGTTCAAACCTGCGAATCTACACTAGGGCGAGGTTTGAGTATTCGATTGGTTTCATTGACATCTGATATCGTGTTCTCTTGTCCTCTCCAGCAGTTCGTTTAGGTAGTGGTTCTTCCAGTCGTGTATAGTCGTATTTTCGGATTGGTCTTTTCCTATATTTCTGTATTTTCTTTATGCATGATAAACTGCTGGATAGGCATGTTTTTATGTATCTGCTATGTCCCCTGAGGACCTGATGATCTCTTAGGTAGTTATTGCATGGAGTAGTTAGCAGCTCTGGATGGCAGACGTGATGATACGCTTGCGAGATTCAGGTATCGTTATTGTGTTTTTATTCGTCTTCGTTTCCTTTATTATCATGAGATATCCTGTTCTTGATTCAGTTTAGACTCTTGTTATTTTTCTTTAGAGTCTTATCGGACATATATGCTAGTGGGACTGCAGACCACGACCATACTGTTCATGCCTTTTTATACTCTTATTGTGGATTGAGATATAGATTGTTTGCCATAATTTTGGCAGTATACCATGCCTCGACAGCATTACGTATTCGAGTCAGGCTGGAGTCGCTTGATGCGTAGCTGGCTTGCTCACGCCTCTCGCATCCAAAAGTGGGTCCGGGTCGTGACAAGTTTTTTGGTGGCCCATGCAGGTCAGAGCATATCATACCGTTTACGTACTGTACTGGTACGAGCCTGCGCAACTGACTAAACCATTAGAAATCTCAATCCACTCTGCCTTAAAAATTCTCTAGAAATTTCTCTACCGTCCTTGAAACTTCGTTTCGTTCTCGATTATTCTCCCTTGCCTCTTGTACCATTGATTCTCGTCTATTCCTATACGAGGTGACGAATGATCGTACTGTCTAGGATCCATTAGAAATTCTAAATTATAGTATAATATTGTTTGACTATGAATGTTTGGGTGTTTATAGATATGAGGAGTATAGATGCCAATGCCTAGATATCTGCAGGTAGAATGGTTGCAAACTAGTTAAAGACCATAAGACTTTAGTGACAGTATTTAGAGGAGTAGTGTGACCAAAGGTGGGTAGGATTCCTCGAAGATTCGTAGTTACGGTGACTAGAGAAGGTTATAAAAATTTTGAGGAATTAAATTGAGGAGATTAAGGTAATAATAGACTTTAAAATTTTTAAGAAATTTATGAATTGAATTTCGAGGACGAAATTATTTTAAGGTGGGTAGATTTGTAGCTCTCCTTCCCGAAAAAAATTTTTGAAAATATTTTTTTATTATTTAAATGTGATTTTTAGATTTTTATAAATAATTATTTAGCTAATTACGGTAGATGATTTTAATCATGGTTGAGAATTGGAGTACAAAATGGCTAGGAATCATGGCA
>JANAVB010016598.1:10783423-11053826 GCA_029216955.1 Iris pallida | reverse complement strand
CCCCAGTCCTAAATACGTAGGACTAGGAACGTAGACATGCCAGCTGTATACATACGAAGTATACTCCAATATATGGAAACCTCGTATGAACATAAGCTGTAAATACAGTAGAACCATAAATAATCTCATCCACACAAATAAAGATAAAATATCATATAATAATAATGAATTGTCTTGATACAATATGTTGGGCTGAGAAAAATCCACTACCACAAGTAAAAGAAAATACATGAGAAAAGAAATAAATTGGCGAGCAAAGCGAAGACGATCCAAGTGCAATCATCTTCGGAGAAATAGCGATGATCACGGCTAGAGCTAGAACACCTGCGAAAGACAATAGCACACACCTGGCGAGATAACCAGTCCCAGAGGGACGTAACAAGACACATAATATCATGCCATATAAACTGAATAAATATTACTCAAAAATAATCAATTGAATTATAACATGGTCCAATACACACCTATTGAACTAGCTTACCATACCCCCAACCAAACAAGGACAGGAGATGGTAAACTAATTCACGGTGACGTATCTTTCCATGCTATGAATCCAATATGGTATCCGGACCCAAGGTTATACCTTCTCATCGAAGTAGTAGTCATACCTACAACCAAACAAGGACAAAGATATGACGAACTAATCCGCGACAAGTTATTGTTCCAAGCCACGGTCAGATACAAGTACCCAAACCAAAAGTACTCGTACCTAACGGATAAAGGTGCCTAACCGTTCTAAGTGAAATGTAGTTAAGACAATCCTTCCTACGCATTGGCCCTGGCTGAATAGGATCGGCGTAGTCCCCCCTTGGGCACAGAGGCTCCATCAGTAAGAGCATAATGTTCCGCATCGTCAGTGGCCGTCAGTAATCATGGGTCATCAACCCCGTATCTCCAGCGGAGCTTCCGGGTCACAAGGGAAAGTGCATCGAAGCCCATATGCTAAGGAATTGTCTTCCCCGCCCAATGCCTACCATGTTGTATCCACAACAGTAACCTCTATAACCGCTAAGTCAACTAACATGTAATTTTATTAGCGGTTATCCCTATCGCACGGCTTGTACGTATGGTGGCCAGCCAATCACGCATGTCCGTGTTCTATATGCGACACACACTTCGTGGTACAATGTGTCAAGGCCAATGAATGCAAACCAATGGGGTCCCTTAAATCTAGGTTTAATGTGTAGAAATAATACATAGCAGGATAATAAATGAACAGTAAGTTCTAACAGGTTATGTCATGTATCACAGTATATTTTACATAAAGAAACATAAATAATGCAGAAATATGAGCTAAAATAAATAAACAGCAAATGCAAGGTGTCTTGGCTGGTAGGACGCCTGGTGTGCTACGATGATCAAGTGGCATGAACTGCGACTTCGGTGCAACAACTATACATGGTAACCTCGGGTGGTGGCACGAACAGTTCCATTGGGTCTAGGACGGTCAATAGTTAGGGTGGACATAAGGAAGTACAAAATTGGCAAAGAAATAGGGAAGAGGGGTCTAGTCATGGACATGAGAATAAGCGAAGGAATTTAAATATCTGATGTATATCGATTTCCGAAAACCATTTAAACGCAAAATCTAACTTTTGAAATTATATTTTTGTAGGTCAAAGGCTATAGATAAGATACTAAAAAAAATATATTTTCCAAAAAAAAAATTTAGGTAGAAAGCTATAATTTGTCAAAATAAGTAGTTGAAAAGGCGCTAACTTATTGTATAAATATATTAATCCTACTGAATGAAAGATACGTATATAATGTACTCATAAAAATAATAACAATAACGATAATATTTACTATATTTGTTGAATACTAATATATATACTAGAAGTAGAGAAATATGATAATAGCTTTTAGCAATTTAATATATTTAAAATACATAGACATTCAGGTGGCATGTATCAAAGTATAACATAGAATAGTATTTAAATCCCAAACGTGATAGATTTTAGTAATACTAATCTAATAAAATAATATAAAACTATTAGCACCCACACCTAAAGTTGTACAGATGGTATAATAATATTATTATAATAAGAATTCTAATTATAATAATAAGAAGATTAATACCTGTGATAATAATAATAATAATAACTCTATTGTAATAATAAATATACAGTAATCATAGCTTAAAAGTATTAATATTTTATACTTAAAAAAACATAAAATAATACAAGTATTAATTATAATCATAAGCGGCTGTTCTGTCTCCGAAATATTGAAAAAATATCAGTTAAGAGAGAGAGAGAGTAGCTGAGAGGGAGAAAGGAGCGAGAGATTCGGGGGGAGTTGGACGGAGGGAAGGGAGATGAGCGGGTTCGAGCGGCGTCTTCCGGAGGGTGCGGTGGTGGCGCCTCCACCGGAGTGCGGCGTCGGCGACTAGGAGGCACTGGGGGGTGTGCGGCCGGAGGGAACCGGCGCTTGGCGCGGCGTTCGTCGGCTGGGCACCGATGTAGCTCCCTTTCCCCAAAAAAAATTTTGAAATATTTTTTTATTTGTAAATGGTGATTTTTAGATTTTTTAAATAAATTATTTAGCTAATTATTACGGTAGAAAATTTTAATCATGGTTGAGAATTGGAGTACAAGATGGCTATGAATCATGGCACGGGTAGTACAGTAGTGTGCTTGACTAGTGTTCTAGCCATGGTAGAGAATGCCAAGTCATAGGAGTGTCCTAACTAGGAAAACCAGGCCAAGTTGCGAGTTAATCCCTATAAATGATTTAATTAGTCATTTATTATATTTTGGCCTTTAGGAAATTCGGGTTATATCAAACTAGTCCGGACTGGGCCCGAACCAAGCCCAAAGCCCATGAGGTGTTGTAGTGTGACCAAGACGTCAGTGTAGACGCATTTGTATTGGCATTTTATCTTGGTAATTTTGGAGACAATTCTAGGAACAATTGCTATATATATATATAATATATTATATGTGCTTGTTATTAGAAATAATATTTTATTAATAATATAGAAGTGTATTTACGGTATATGAAAATTATCTAGGTTATATATAAATATAGAAGTGTATTTACGGTATATGGAAAATTAGGCTTTTATTTATATATAAAATATCAATGTTTTTTATTTGTGAATTTTCGGTATATAAAATTAATGATCGGATTTCAAATATCGATTATACGTAATATTTATTATTCGTGTTTGTATTTATGGTATATAGGTATATATTATATATAAAAATTACATTATTGTAGCTTGTATTAATAAGAATATATATATATATACTAATATACGATATATAACTGTGTATTGGAGTTATATATATATATATATATTATATATATATATATATATATATATATATAATATATATATATATATATATATATATATATATATAAAATTATACACATGTAAACTTATAAGTTGTATACTTATATATAATATGTATGTATTAGAAATCCATCCCAAGCCCAAACCAGCAGACCCCAATCCCAAACCGAACTTGACCCATGGACCCGACCCAATAACCCACAAACCCGTAGCAGTGAGCCCATCTGAAACTTGCCATAACCCAGCACCCAGGCCCGAGCCCAGGCCGACCCTGCCGCGTATGTATACGCGAGAAAGGAGCGGGGTGGTGATCGAAAATCCTAACTCCTTATAGCCATCCCCCACACCAGTCCAGGCGACCCCAGCCGTTGGGCGACCAACCCCCGCCTCGTGTCATTGCGAGGCAATCGCCGGCGGCAGGCCGGACGGCCGCAGCGCGCCACAGCGGACCGAAGACAGCAGTAGCGTGTCGAAACGTCGACTTCAAGGTACGATTTCCCCCTCATTTCTGAGTCGTTTTATGATCCGTAAATTGTTATGGAAGGCCTATATAACCCTCTACGAGTACTAGTAACTAGATTCAATTTTCATCGAGGATTCAAGTCGAAAAATCAATGGGAAAATCCTGAAAAACTGTTCGGATTCGAAACAGAAAGACAGTCCAATCATCCATATTGGAAGCAAGTTTTCGAACTACATATTAAGGTTTTCAAAAATCTAATTAGAAACAGTTGAAGAAAACATATAGGGCATGGAAACCTCATTAATATTTTTATTTATTGTGGTTTAGACAGTAGCAGAAATCGGATTGAAAATCATGAAAAATATGTTTTGAAGACTAGAAATTTGTCCAATACGACGTGCGTTCCGCCAATCCGGGCGACGTGGTCGCGAACCGTAAGCATCGAAAGGTGCGTAATGGATTCGTGGTCGTGTGGGCTTTGACGGAATTCAAATTGGTTGCGTGTGCGCGACGAATTTGATGCGTATCCGTCGAAATTCACCGTATCGGCCTTTGTGCAAATTTTCTAATTACTTTGTGCACAATCGTCAGATCGAGATAAAACTTGCGCCAACAGGACCGTATCATTTTTTGGTCCTGTATGCCAAGTTTGGTCCGATTCCGAGACAGTTGATCGGATCGCCGTTTTGCGGGCCCCACGGTCCGATTCAACGGGCGATTTTGTGCACAGTCCACCGAAATCCAAAATTGGACATACCGTTGGGTTCGTATCATCAAAATAAATCTGTAGACATGTAGTTTGATGACTTTAGACACCATTGACTCTGGCATGTTTTTCGGTGTAAAGCGGGTCCAACGGCGGACACCGTTTTGGCCCAAAATTACCGTTTTGCCCATGTATCCAGAATTGGACTTCAGGACAGGCAATCATAGCTAATTTGACTATTCTGAGAATGTTGGCAATATTTGTTTCAGCTTTCGGGGACAGTTGTGATGATTTTGACTTCGTGGCTTATCAGTTGACTATATATTTGTTGGATCTGTGTGCAACCTCCAGGCAAGTTACCCTGCCTTCCCCTACAGTTTATTTACATGCATATTTATATTATTATACAGTTTTACTAGTGGATTATTTATATGTGATTTGTATAACATGCCTGCTAGTATATATAAAGTTTTGTTTATAATTAGCTTTGTAGTTTATATTGGATATACGTAATAGTTTTTGTTCATAGTTAACTTTGTAGTTCATATTGGATTGGTTTTCTCGTGGATCATGATTGGGTTGTGTCATGTCATCACTTGTACTTGGACGGAATCGCATCGTGTCATAGGATGAATAAGTCATATCGAAACTGCTTTACCTCCTTGTCTTGAAATCTTGATGCTAGCCTGCGAGTCCACACCAGGGACGAGGGTTAGTAGTATATGGTTCACACCTGCGAGTCCACACTAGGGATGAGGGTGATGCTAGCCTGCGAGTCCACACTAGGGGCGAGGACTAGTAGTTGTTCAAACCTGCGAATCTACACTAGGGGCGAGGGTTTGAGTATTCGATTGGTTATCCATTGACATCGTGATATCGTGTTCTCTTGTCCTTCTCCAGCAGTTCGTTTAGGCGTAGTGGTTCTTCCAGTCGTGTATAGTCGTATTTTCGTGCTGATTGGTCCTTTTCCTATTATTTTCTGTATTTTCTTTATTGCATGATAAACTGCTGGATAGGCATGTTTTTATGTATCTTGCTATGTCCCCTGAGGACCTGATGATCTCTTCAGGTTAGTTATTGCATGGAGTTAGTTAGCAGCTCTGGATGGCAGACGTGATGATACGCTTGCGAGATTCAGGTATCGTTATTGTGTTTATTATTCGCTCGTGCTTTCCTTTATTATCATGAGATATCCTGTTTCTTGATTCAGTTTAGACTCTTGTTATTTTTCTTTAGAGTCTTATCGGACATATATGCTAGTGGGCTGCAGACCACGACCCATACTGTTCATGCATGTTTTATACTCTTATTGTGGATTGAGATATAGATTTGTTTGCCATAATTTGGCAGTATACCATGCCTCGACAGCATTTACGTATTCGAGTCAGGCTGGAGTCCGCTTGATGCGTAGCTGGCTTGCTCACGCTCTCGCATCCAAAAAGTGGGTCCGGGTCGTGACAAGTTTTTTTGGTGGCCCATGCAGGTCAGAGCATATCATACCGGTTACGTAACTGTACTGGTACGAGCCTGCGCAACTGACTAAACCATTAGAAATCTCAATCCACTCTGCCTTAAAAATTCTCCTAGAAATTTCTCTACCGTCCTTGAAACTTCGTATTCGTTCTCGATTATTCTCCCTTGCCTTCTTGTACCATTGATTCTCGTCTCTTCCTATTACGAGGTGACGAATGATCGTACTGTCTAGGATCCATTAGAAATTCTTAAATTATAGTATAATATTGTTTGACTATTGAATGTTTGGTTGTTTATAGATATGAGGGAGTATAGATGCCATATGCCTAGATATCTGCAGGTAGAATGGTTAGCAACTAGTTAGAAGACCATAAGACTTTAGTGACAGTATTTAGAGGAGTAGTGTGACCAAAGGTGGGTAGGATTCCTCGAAGATTCGTAGTTACGGGATGACTAGAGAAGGTTATAAAATATTTTGAGGAATTAAATTGAGGAGATTAAGGTAATAATAGACTTTAAAATTTTAAGAAATAGTTATGAATTAGAATTTCGAGGACGAAATTATTTTTTAAGGTGGGTAGATTTGTAGCTCTCCTTCCCGAAAAAAATTTTTGAAAATATTTTTTTATTATTTAAATGGTGATTTTTAGATTTTTTATAAATAATTATTTAGCTAATTATTACGGTAGATGATTTTAATCATGGTTGAGAATTGGAGTACAAAATGGCTAGGAATCATGGCACGGGTAGTGCAGTAGTGTGCTTTGACTAGTGTTCTAGCCATGGTAGAGAATGCCAAGTCATAGGAGTATCCTAACTAGGAAAACCAGGCCAAGTTGCGAGTTAATTCTTATAAATGATTTAATTAGTCATTTATTAATATCTTGACCTTTAAGAAATTTGGTTATATCAAACTAGTCCGGACTGGGCCCGAACCAAGCCCAAAGCCCATGAGGTGTTGCAGTGTGACCAAAGACGTCAGTGTAGACGCATATTGTATTAGTATTTTACCTTGATAATTTTGGAGACAATTCTAGGAACAATTGCTAGATATATATATAATATATTATATGTGCTTGTTATTAGAAATAATATTTTATTTAATAATATAGTAAATATTTCTCCTTAACAAATATGTTGGATTTTATGGAAATTATCTAGGTTATATATAAATATAGAAGTGTATTTATGGTATATGGAAAATTAGGCTTTTATTTATATATAAAATATCAATGTATTTTATTTGTGAATTTTTGGTATATAAAATTAATGATCGGATTTCAAATATCGATTATACGTAATATTTATTATTCGTGTTTGTATTTATGACATATAGGTATATATCATTATATATATAATTATATTATTGTAGCTTGTATTAATAAGAATATATATATACTAATATACGATATATAATTGTGTATTGGAGTTATATATATATATATATATATATAAAATATATATATATATATATATATATTTGGAATTATACAGATGTAAACTTATAAGTTATATACTTATATATAATATGTATGTATTAGAAATCCATCCCAAGCCCAAACCAGCAGAACCCAATCCCAAACCGACCTTGACCCAAGGACCCCACCCAATAACCCACAAACCCGCAGCAGTGAGCCCACCCGAAACTTGCCATAACCCAGCACACAGGCACGAGCCCAGGCCGACCCTGCCGCGTATGTATACGCGAGAAATGAGCGGGGTGGTGATCGAAAACCCTAACTCCTTATAGCCATCCCCCACACCAGTCCAGGCTACCCCAGCCATTGGGCGACCAACCCTGGCCTCGCGTCGTCGCGAGGCAATCGCCGGCGGCAGGCCTGACGGCCGCAGCGCGCCACAGCGGACCGAAGACAGCAGTAGCGTGTCGAAACGTCGACTTCAAGGTACGATTTTCCCCTCGTTTCTGAGACATTTTATGATCCGTAAATTGTTATGGAAAGCCTATATAACCCTCTAGTAGTACTAGTAACTAGATTCGAGTTTCATCGAGGATTCAAGTCGGAAAATCGATAGGAAAACCCAAAAAACTGTTCGGATTCGAAACAGAAAAACAGTCCAATCATCCATATTGGATGCCAGTTTTCAAACTATTTATTAGGGTTTTCAAAAATCTAATTAGACACACTTGAAGAAAACATATAGGGCATGGAAACCTCATTAATAGTTTTATTTATTGTGGTTTACACAGTAGCAGAAATTGGATTGAAAATCATGAAAAACATGTTTCAAAAACTAGAAATTTGTCCGATACGACGTGCGTCCCGCCAATTCGGGCGACGTGGTCGCGAACTGTAAGCATCGAAAGGTGCGTAATGGATTCGTGGTCGTTTGAGATTTGACGGAATTCAAATTGGTTGCGTGTGCGCGACGAATTTGATGTGTATCCATCAAAATTTACCGTATCGGCCTCTGTGCAAATTTTTTAATTACTTTGTGCACGATCGTCAGATCGAGACGAAACTTGCACCAACAGGACCGTATCATTTTTTTGGTCTTGTCTGCAAAGCTTGTTCCGATTTCGAGACAGTTGATCGGATCGCCGTTTCGCAGGCCCCACGGTCCGATTCAATGGACGATTTTGTGCACAGTCCACCGGAATCCAAAATTGGACATACCGTTGGGTTCGTATCATCAAAATGAATCTGTAGACATATAGTTTAACAACTTTAGACACCATTGACTCTGGCACGCTTTTCGGTGCAAAGCGGATCCAACGACGGATACCGTTTTGGCCCAAAATTACCGTTTTGCCCCTGTATCCAGAATTGGACTTAAGGATAGGAAATCCTAGCTAATTTAACTATTCTGAGAATGTTGGCAATATTTATTTCAGCTTTCGGAGACAGTTGTGATGATTTTGACTTCGTGGCTTATCAGTAGACTATATATTTGTTGGATCTGCGTGCAACCTCCAGGCAAGATACCTTACCTTCTCCTACAGTTTATTTACATGCATATTTATATTATTATATAATTTTACTAGTGGATTATTTATATGTGATTTGTATAACATGCCTGCTAGTATATATAAAGCCTTGTTTGTAATTAGCTTTGTAGTTTATATTGGATATACCTATATATAGTTCTTGTTCATAGTTAACTTTGTAGCTCATATTGGATTGGTTTTCTCGTGGATCATGATTGGGTCGTGTCGTCTCATCACTGGTACTTGGACGGAGTCGCATCGTGTCATAGGATGAATAAGTCATATCGGAACTGCTTTACCTCCTTGTCTTGAAATCTTGATGCTAGCCTGCGAGTCCACACCAGGGACGAGGGTTAGTAGTATATGGTTCACACCTGCGAGTCCACACTAGGGACGAGGGTGATGCTAGCCTGCGAGTCCATACTAGGGACGAGGGCTAGTAGTTGTTCAAACCTGCGAGTCCATACTAGGGGCGAGGGTTTGAGTATTCGATTGGTTATCCATTGACATCGTGATATCGTGTTCTCTTGTCCTTCTCCAGCAGTTCGTTCAGGCGTAGTGGTTCTTTCAGTCGTGTATAGTCGTATTTTCGTGCTGATTGGTCTTTTCCCATTATTTCCTATATTTTCTTTATTGCATGATAAACTGCTAGATAGGCATGTTTTTATGTATCTTGCTATGTCCCCTGAGGACCTGATGATCTCTTCATGTTAGTTATTGCGTAGAGTTAGTTAGCAGCTCTGGATGGCAGACGTGATGATACGCTTGCGGGATTCAGGTATTGTTATTGTGTTTATTTTTCGCTTGTGCTTTCCTTCATTATCATGAGATATCCTGTTTCTTGATTCAGTTTAGACTCCTGTTATTTTTTTTAGAGTCTTATCGGACATATATGCTAGTGGGCTACAGACCACGACCCATAGTGTTCATGCATGTTTTATACTCTTATTGTGGATTGAGCAATAGATTTGTTTGCCAATGATTTGGCCGTATACCATCGCCTCGACAGCGTTTACGTATTCGAGTCGGGCAGAGTCCGCTTGATGCGTAGCTGGCTTGCTCACGCTCTCGCGTCCGAAAAGCAGGTGCGGGTCGTGACAGCCGAACTCGCTGGCGGGGGAACAGCGCCAATGGCTTGATGTGGCGGTGACCGAGGCAAAGGGGAGGCGGCTTACGCGGTGGAGCAGTACGCGAGGGAGGTGCTGTCGTAGCAGATCTGGGTGGAGGAAAGAGGAGCGGTCGGGAGGAGGGAGTTCGGGGGTTCGGCCACGCGGCTCCGACCGATGGTGGCCGCGGTGGAGAAGCACGACGGAGACGGGTTTCACGGAGGGCTCGGCCACGCGGAGGGGGAAGCGCTGGGCTGTTCGAGTGTGCGGCTAGGGCTGGTCGTTGGGAGGCTGGAAAGGAGGCTCGGCGACGCGGATGGCCGGGCGGGGATCGCCGCGGAGGAGGAGGTAGTGGTGGTGCTGGTGGTGTTCTATATTTTTTTTGTTTGGGGTTTTCTGGGTGGCCATGATTGCGGTGGCGACGATGATGGTGGGGGGTTTGGGCTGGCTGTGGCGGTCGGGTTTTTCGGCCATTGGCTGTGGCCGTGGCCGCGGTGGTTGTTGTGGTTTTGGGGTTTTTTGTGTGATGTGGATGCTGGTCGGGTTGCTGGACGGGAAGTCGTAGGAAGCAGGGGGTGTGTCGGAAAGGCCGGTATTGGCCATGGCGATTGCCGAAAGGCGACGGAGTGGTGGCTTGGTGTGTTAGCCCAATGATTATTTCATGTTTTGAATATGGCTAATCAATTAAGTTTAACATATCGATGTCACTAATATTCATGTAATCACTATCATGTTGCTACTTAAACTTAGCATTGTCCTAAATGTTCTATATCATATTGCTATGCTTGTATCATGTTGGTTTGTTTGTCTAACATGTATTTGTAGACATGCTGTAAGCATGATCAAGCATGATCAAACCAGAACATATGCAATGAAGAATTAATGATGGGCCAAAGACGGCGTTATACAAGAAGCTTTCTCTGAACCGCCTAGCGACCTATCCGGGGCCTCGCATCGGGGGTTCCGCTGCCCGGTCAGCGGACAGGGGTCGAGGGGGCAGCGTCCCCCGTCAGGGGTTCGGGGGCGAAGCCCCCGAAAGGTATTCAGATTTTCAGATCTGTTTATCTTTGGACCATTGTCGTCAAGTGAAAAAGGCATCTTCAAGTCTGTTCAAGTTTTGAAGAAAGGCGTCATCAAAGGGCTCTTGGTTTTCCTATTTCATCAATGTAATTTTGCATATTTATTGAGTCTAGGAATACGATGTACACTGCATCGTACTGGCAAATAAGCTACCCAAGAAACGTTTTCAAAATACCCTTTCGTTTTGAAAACAAGCCCACTTACAAAAGCCCAAACCACTTCCTAACTGTTTGACTTTTCAAAAAGCCCAAAAACCAATTTGCAAAAACCCTGACAGAACTCCAACAGAACTCGGACAGAATTCGGCCAGAGTTCGGCCCGAATTCGGCCAGAGTTCGGCCAGAGTTCGGTTAGTGAACGTTGCTTTTTGAACTTGGTCTTCCTGCAGTTACGGATCCCAACGAGATTTTCTCATAGAGTTCTGTCCGAATTCTGCCCGAATTCTGTCAGAATTCTGTCTTTGAAAAAACTATAAATAGAGAAGGATTTTGATCATTTCAACTCACCAATTCACTTTTATATCTCTTCTCTATCAGCCTACTACTTCTTCCAAAGTATTCTGAGCTTTCATTTTCAAATTCCAAGCCAGTTACAATCCTCTAGTCGATTTGCCAGTGCGGTACGGTCTAGAAGTTTCAGAGTGGTTGTACTCGGAGGCTTGATTGAAGTTACACACTTCACAATTGAAGTTGGTCGAGTACTTCAGATCAAAGCTCGCGTTGTAGAAGTTGCAAAATCTTCGGATGAAAACTTGTGGTGATTTTCTATAGTGGTTTCAACTGGTAGCAAGAGTTCTACCGACTGGACTAGTCCTCAACAGAGGAAAACCAGTATACATCCTTGTGTTTGCGTTTGCTCTCTACTCTCTACTTTTTATTTTACATATCTGTGATCTTGTTACTAACATTTTTAAATAGTTAATTTCCGCTGCCTACTCTATTCACCCCCCCTCTAGAGTATTACGCTTTACAACTCGTTCCTACAATCGGTCCTACAATTGGTATCAGAGCCAGCACTGCATCGAGAGGTATTATATTCTGATCCCAATTGCTCCTACAATTGGTATCAGAGCAGGTACTGCAACTAGAGGTAATATATTCTGATCCCAATTGTTCCTACAATTGGTATCAGAGCAGGTTATACAGGTAAAGCGAGGTAACACTGCTATTATATTCTTATTTATAACTGCTGTTATATAGATCACTATATCACATATGACAAGTATGTACTTCACAACTGAAGAGCAATCCTCAAATAGACTCCCACTATTTGATAGAACAAACTATAGCTATTGGAAGACACGGATGAGCTTCTACTTGAAGTCTCTAGATTTTGACTTATGGTCAATTGTTGTCACCGGCTACAAAAAGCCTACTATCACTTCTATTCTTACATCCTCTATAATCAATAAGCCTTATTATAGTTACACGGATGAAGAGAAGAAGTTAGCTAGCCTTGATACAAAAGCTATGCATATGTTTTATTGTGCTGTAGATACAAATGTATTCAATCTTATTTCTACTTGCACAAGATCTCATAAAATTTGGAAAGTTCTTGAAGCTACTTATGAGTGCAGGTATGAAAGCAAAGCTAGCAACTCCAGAGAGAAGGATAATCTTCATAATGATGCAAATATTTGCATGACGAAATTTAGATTTAAAGTACAGCATCATCCCTTATACGAAGAAGAGCTTGTATGTGAAAACTACAAGAAGATAGACCACATCCAAGAAGATTGTACTACTACAAGAAAGGAGAGTCACTACGAACAATCAAATGAAGGAAGATCATCGGGCATATGGTGTGAAAGCGAAGCAAGCGTTTCTGAAGAAGAAGAAGAAGATGATGAAGAAGAAGAGAGACCTCATCAAGCTGCAAATTTATGCTCAATGGCATTATCTAACGAGGTACAAAATATTTCTTTTTCTGGAGAGAGTGAATTTTCTTATGATGATTTATCTGATGCTTTCAGTGATCTGTTAGAAGAACACAAGAAAGTATTAGATAAATATAAGCAAGCTAGAAAGGATATTCGATCCTATAAGCGTGAGATTGAAAAGCTTACTTGCTTATTGAATGATGCTAGAGATACTTCTACTTCTGATAATTCTACTGAGATTTCCACAATGAAGTTTAGATTGCATGAGGCACTTGATTGTATTGATAAAAGCACTCAAGAAAATGCTAAACTTAAGGAGGAATTAGAATCAGAAAAGAAGAAGTATTCTATTGCTTCATGTAGAATTGATGCTCTTTCTGCTAAGTATGATGAGATCTGTGCTAACTCTAAAAAGTTAGAGATTAGACTTGGGAAGCAGGTAATACAACCTACGACTCAGTATAACACAGGACACTTAGCACATCACAAAGGCACACATGTCAGATCTTTTAGAAAGAAAGCAAGCAAAGCTAAAGCTTCACACAACCATGCTTTCTATTATAAGTATCCACGCACATCATATCACACCACTGCACATTCTCATACTACTACACATAGTACTAATGTTAATTCTTTCTGTCATTATTGTGGTATGAATGGACATGTTTCTAATCATTGTCAAATTAGAAAACTTGTTGATATGAACTTGTGCAAATGGGTTCCCAAAGCTAACAAATGTGGATCCAATTTTTGGATACCAAAGTCTTCACCTAATATTGCAGGTGAAGCTTCTCATATCAAATAGAACCATAGAACATGTTGGTGATTGCAAAGCTACAAAGGTCATCTTCCATGCAATTGCACCAACAGAAGTGTGGTCACTAGAACCACTTCGGTAACATGCTTTCTAAATAGTTCTTAATATTTAGCATATTCTTATTAATTTCTTCATATTAGCTTTTATTGATATCTTTTAAATTGTTTATTGTTTGAATCAATGTGAGACATAATCCTAGCTTGACTAGCTGTTTAGCTCAAATGTTTAGTTCACACTATATATATTTTTTATTTTCTATTAGTGTGACACATTTGTCTATGTATGCTATTTACTCTTAATCTTTATTCTTAAAGCATGCATACCACTCTAGTCTATTGGAGCTTAACTTTGTTTTGGTTAATATGTTTTTGACTCTCTGTATTTAATATTTTTTTTAATGGTCACTTCTTACCGATTTGTCTTTAACATGTCATATTTATTTTGATCAGTATTTTGTGAGTATGTATGTTTAGCACAAGTCTGCTATTTACTTGAAAAATATATACATATACTTTTATGTTAACCTTCTTATGAATCAATTACATCTTTGTCTGATAAAGTCTATTTATGCATGTTTTTTAATCTTGTGACATTTTATTATGCTTATTAAGGATACATGATTAATTCATTTTCATTTATATATTGCTCATGTTTCTTATATTTTTGTATAAATATCTTTATGGGGATATATGAGTTAAGTTCAAGTTCTATATTATTTTAAAAAGTAGTTTTTAAACTTGTACTTATCTCATACTTAAGCTATTGATTATTTTTTAACAATAATTTATGTTCTTATCTTTATCAGCTTCTTCCTCAAAGCCTCTTTTAATGATGTTTTTTTTCTTGGCTTTTTGGTTGACATTTTTGGATACATGATTTTTTTTAATATCTTGATCTTGATAAACCATTCTTTGGGTATTTACTTCTATTTATATTTCGAGATTCTGGATTTCGATGATGTTCGATGATACTGCATATATTCCTTTGAATCTAAGTTCTTAAGAGTATAAATCATTTTGGGAACAAGCCGAAAGGGTCCTTCTGTCATACAGGTGTAAATAGCCTGAAGCGACACGGTGCACTAGTCTTCGGACTACCGCTAGCTGGGAACCGGCCCCTACAGCTAACCCGAAGTGATCAATACTTTATAGACTTAAGATTTATTAAGGTGTACTTGCAACTATTATCTAGTTCTGGATCCAAGGTGCTGTCAAATCTCCTAGGTTCCAGAATACATCAACGTATCTAGGTCCTACATTTTGATTTACAAATGTTTTATATTTTATTGTTACCCAATGATTTTGTAGCACATATGGATAAATGTAATTGATACATCATATGCTGTATGCTATATTGTTCTAAGATTTTTAAGTCCATAGAATATAATTTATTTCATATTGCACTAATTCTTCTTAAATCCTTGATTATCAAAGAAGAGATTTGTTTTGGGTACAAGCCAACAAAGGGTCTGTCTGTCACCACGACTACGGTCGAAGCGAAGCGGTACTTAAGTGTTCCCCGGTGAACCTCCATTAGCTGGGATAGTACCCCTACAGCTAACCCAAGATTGATCAACGCTTTATAAACTAAAGTTTTATTTAGATCTAGTTGCAATTATTATCTGATGGATTTTGAATTTTAGATTTGATGGATCATATTCTCTTTATATTTTCACAAAAGGTAGCATATGTTGATCTATCTTGTCGATTGTGAGATTCTATAGCATAGATCAATTTATGTCATCTTTTGACTTATACGATTATTCATCTTGCTAATTTGAAATATCTTTTGATTGTTTTATTTTTTGTTCATTTAATGGATATTTCTTCTTTTGTCTAAAGATGATTGTTTTTCGTATTCGTGACTAATCATTGAATATTATGGTATTGTGATTTCATCTTTAGCTTGTGTAATATTCGTAATATTAATGATTTTGAGCTTTATATTATTATCTTCTTATTCAAGTTACTTACTGTCTATAACAGTAATTCTTTGCGGGGAAAAGTCATGCAAATTGAATCTCTCTCAAAGCGTTTCTTTTCTTTAACCTTACGGTTGTCAATGAACACCGTGCTAAGGCTTTAAAAGGGAAGAAATGAACTTTGATAAGAAGACCTAATATTTTTGAATTAGTTTTCTATTTTTGGAAATATGTCTCTGAATTTTATTTTAAAATTTTATCTATACCATTATTATTTTTGGATATAGCCATGTAAAGGTGGAGCAGTTAATTGTTTCAAATCAATTATCCCCTTGACATGCCATATATCTAGAAAACACTTTTCTTTGGACATTTATCAGGTTATGATGAATTTATTTATAATTTATGGATTCTTTTATTAAAATTATTTTTGTGATTCGAATTGCCAGCTTTCAGTCTAAGGACTAAATAGACGCATTCGAACATTTATTAAGACAGTTTTTCATAATAAATTCCACATTTTTTTTGAAAAGTCTTTTTGATTTCTTTTTGATTTATTGAATCTGTCCGGTACTCAAATGTTATTATTAAAGACAGTTTTTAAAATCTTTTAATGTCTTGAAATATTTCTTATATATATATATTGGAGATATATTTTGTTTGTTCATCTTTAAGCATTTATTCATTGGATATTTCTTTTATTTGCCTAAAGATGATATTTGTTTTGAGTTTGGAATTTTATATACATTTGATCAAAGGAAAGAAAAGATGCATATCTTGGATATCCCTTAAGATCTTGTGATTATTTTTTTTATCTATTTTATGCATATAAATTATTTTTGAACTATATACGCATATTTTAAGGGGGAGAAAAATTAATTGTTTCAATTATTTTATGCCCTTAATATGTAGTATACCTAGTTCATCATGGACATATATTCTTTTACTTA
The DNA here is from genome assembly GCA_029216955.1 of Iris pallida. NCBI lineage: Eukaryota > Viridiplantae > Streptophyta > Magnoliopsida > Asparagales > Iridaceae > Iris > Iris pallida. Next base: position 11,037,183 of record JANAVB010016598.1, on the reverse strand, counting down.
AAATAACTTGCTAAGTTATTCATGATATTTGGATTTGTATTGGTTTTATGAGAGAATATATGATTAATATTTATTTTAATTCTCTCATTTGAGTTTCTAAAAGTTATCCTGCCAAATTTAATTTAATTTAGTGATAATCCTTTTGAGTTTAAACTGATTTGGCATTTCTTATTGAGATTGTATCTCAAAGTTCATGATTATCTATATTTAGACTGATCATACTTTGTGGGGGAGCATTCAAGTCGACTGGATTTCTCCTTCTCAAGTATTTTGTCTTCATTACCTTCATGTATATCTGATGGATATATTTTATGCTAAGGTAATTGAATTCAAATGCATGAACTTTGGTATAGATTTTGCATAGATTCTAGTATACGTATTTTGATTTCTTTTCAATGATTATACTCTTTATGGAATTGATTCACTAATTTGTATGGGCAAATTATGAATCATATTTTTTTTGTGATCATTGTTGAAAGTCTCATTGTATTTTTTTTTCTATATACTAGATCTGTGAATTTCTATTCCTCGTGATTTATTTATGACCAATGATTGATTCCTACTATATTGATATTTTTTTGGTCTATTTCAAAACTTACTTCATTTTTGGATTTCTAGTTGGTAAACAATGTATTGATTGATTTCAATGTTCTTTGTTTTTTAGTTCAACCAACTATTTTTGACAAGTTTTTCTACTATTGTTATGTAATTTTCTACACTTGTCATTACACTGTTCTCCTAATCCTTGATCGTGATTATTTGTGCTTTCCTCCTTTACTTATGCTTGAGTTCATTTTAGCTCTAATTACGGGAGAGCTTATTTTTGATCATGTCAAAGGGGGAGAAATAAGTTTAAGTGGGGAGAAATAAGTTTAAGTCTGCATACAATCTTTTAGTATTATGTGTTTATTAGTGATACATGCATCTATTGTATATATATTAAACTTAAAGGATTTGCCATAATCAAAAAGGGGAAAATTGTTAGCCCAATGATTATTTCATGTTTTTGAATATGGCTAATCAATTAAGTTTAACATATCGATGTCACTAATATTCATGTAATCACTATCATGTTGCTACTTAAACTTAGCATTGTCCTAAATGTTCTATATCATATTGCTATGCTTGTATCATGTTGGTTTGTTTGTCTAACATGTATTTGTAGACATGCTGTAAGCAAGATCAAGCATGATCAAACCAGAACATATGCAATGAAGAATTAATGATGGGCCAAAGACGGCGTTATACAAGAAGCTTTCTCTGAACCGCCTAGCGACCTATCCGGGGCCTCGCATCGGGGGTTCCGCTGCCCGGTCAGCGGACAGGGGTCGAGGGGGCAGCGTCCCCCGTCAGGGGTTCGGGGGCGAAGCTCCCGAAAGGTATTCAGATTTTCAGATCTGTTTATCTTTGGACCATTGCCGTCAAGTAAAAAGGCATCTTCAAGTCTGTTCAAGTTTGAAGAAAGGCGTCATCAAAGGGCTCTTGGTTTTCCTATTTCATCAATGTAATTTTGCATATTTATTGAGTCTAGGAATACGATGTACACTGCATCGTACTGGCAAATAAGCTACCCAAGAAACGTTTTCAAAATACCCTTTCGTTTTGAAAACAAGCCCACTTACAAAAGCCCAAACCACTTCCTAACTGTTTGACTTTTCAAAAAGCCCAAAAACCAATTTGCAAAAACCCTGACAGAACTCCAACAGAACTCGGACAGAATTCGGCCAGAGTTCGGCCCGAATTCGGCCAGAGTTCGGCCAGAGTTCGGTTAGTGAACGTTGCTTTTTGAACTTGGTCTTCCTGCAGTTACGGATCCCAACGAGATTTTCTCATAGAGTTCTGTCCGAATTCTGCCCGAATTCTGTCAGAAGTCTGTCTTTGGAAAAACTATAAATAGAGAAGGATTTCGATCATTTCAACTCACCAATTCACTTTCATATCTCTTCTCTATCAGCCTACTACTTCTTCCAAAGTATTCTGAGCTTTCATTTTCAAATCCCAAGCCAGTTACAATCCTCTAGTCGATTTGCCAGTGTGGTACGGTCTAGAAGTTTCAGAATGGTTGTACTCGGAGGCTTGATTGAAGTTACATACTTCACAATTGAAGTTGGTCGAGTACTTCGGATCAAAGCTCGCGTTGTAGAAGTTGCAAGATCTTCGGATGAAAACTTGTGGTGATTTTCTATAGTGGATTCAACTGGTAGCAAGAGTTCTACCGACTGGACTAGTCCTCAACAGAGGGAAACCAGTATACATCCTTGTGTTTGCGTTTGCTCTCTACTCTCTACTTTTTATTTTACATATCTGTGATATATTATCTGTGATCTTGTTACTAACATTTTTAAATAGTTAATTTTCGCTGCCTACTCTATTCACCCCCCCCTCTAGAGTATTACGCTTTACAACTCGTTCCTACAATCGGTCCTACATGGTGTACAGGGAGGAGGAGGATGGTGATGCCTCGGACGAGGAGACATTTTCCGACAAGTCTAGGGTTTTAGGTTTGGTCTTAGGAATCGTGTCCAAGTGTCGGACACGGGAATTGGATTTTGATGTATATGTAAAAAGGAAATAATCTATTGGAAGACACCCGGGGTCGGACCCGAGGCCGTCACGGCTGACACTGAGGAAAATGGCCACAAACACGATGCACGTACTTCGCTGGAAACATTTGTGGAGTAAATTGTGGAATAATTATATGGAGGAGTACCTGCCTATTTATAGGATGTGGGAATTCCCAGTTGGATAAGTATTAGGAAAAATTAAACCCGAAATAGATAATTCGTAATTTAATTTAAAATCAATCAAATCTAAATCTAAATACAAATCCAATTTAATTCTAATTAAATTTTTAGTTTAAAATCAAATGGGATAAATCAAATTTCAAATATTTAACTATTTAGATAAATCTACAAATTCAAATCAAGATTTTAAATCGCCACAATAATTTTGAATTATATTTTCCAAAAATACTATAATAATAATTTTGAAAATACATTATTATTTATTTAAAAATAAGCTAATAATTAATTATGAGATATGTATGCATAATTATTTATACAAAATTTTGCTTTTCTAGTATACAATGAAATATAATTTATTATTAATAAATGTTAGAAAGAAAAGGCTTAAAATAACGAACTTAGAAATTTTATATAATGGCAAAAATAATTATTATACATATCACTTCGAAAATAGAAAACGTTTTTCTAAAAATATGTACGCTCGCACATATTCGCACTCGACGAGCAAGAAAAACGAAATCTTGCGCGCGACGTACAATACGTTATTGAGACGTACAATACAAAATTTTAAATCAGTACCAAATTTAATAAAAAATTAAAAAAAATAGTAGAAATATAGGGATTTTACAGGTGTGTATGTATAATATGTGTGTATGTGTATGTGTATGTATATATAAATATATATAGGTGTGTATGTATAAATAAATATACATGTATATATGTGCATGAGTATATATATATATATATATATATATATATATATATATATATATATATATATATATATATATATATATATATATATATATATATATATATATAAAAAAAAAAATATATATATATATATATATATATATATATATATATATATATATATATATATATATATATATATATATATATATATGTTTATTTATTTATTTATTTATATATATATAAAATATATATATATATGTATATATTTATATTTATATATATATATAAATATATATAAAAATATATATATATGTATATATATATATATATAAATATATATATATATATATATATATATATATATATATATATATATATATATATATATATATATATATATATATATATATGTATATGTATTTTTTTTAAACAATATATATAAAAAAAAATATATATATATATATATGTATATATATATAAAAAAAAAAAAAATATATATATATATATATATATATATATATATATATATATATATATATATATATATTATATATATATATATATATATATATATATATATATATATATATATATATATATATATATATATATATATATATTCTATTTCTTTTCTTTTTCATATATATATATATATATATATTAATAGAAGGAAAAAAAATATATATATATATTAATAGAAAAGAAATAGAAAAAGAAAAAGAAAAAAAACAAGCAGGCCGAGCCAGCCCAGCCCAGCCTAGGCCCGGCCCACAACAGCAGCCTAAGTAAACCCGAAACCCTAATTCCCAGCCCGAGCGCTCAGGTTTCCCCCGACCCTGTGCGTTTATAAACGACTACAACGACAACTCAAACCATAAAACCTAGCTCTACCCACGCCCCAGGATCGCCCCGACCCAACGTGCCACCACGCCGCCGCCGTGGCACGGCCGACCACCGCCGCCGCCGTGGCACGGCCGACCACCGCCGCGCACGGTCGAGGCCGCACGGATGCAACAGCGCATGGACAGAGGAACGGCAGTGGCGACCTCAACTTCGTGGTCGAAATTCATCCTCGTTGCTCGATCATTTTTCAAGATATTTCTTTAGGTATGATCCCGATATATACGCCTTCGATCCCCATCAATTAGTTTGATTTTAGGTAAACTATATCGCCCAGAAAGTCGGACCAAAGTTCGGTAAAAATCTGTCCCGAAACAGGACCAATAACATTCCAATCATCCACGTTTGAAGTTCGATTCTGATCGATCTAGTGCCAGAGTAGAAATTCTACTTGAACACAGTTATAGACAACATATAGGGCTCTATAACCCATCTCGAAAAGTCGATTTCATCGACTACGCGTCGAGAAATCGAATCCCAAGGTTCATGAAAAACTTGTTTTAAAAATAATAAAATTCTTCGATACGACGTGCGTCCCGTCAATCCGGTCGTGGACCGAAAGCATCGAAAGGTGCGTATCAGCTTCATGGATGTGTGGGCTTTGACGGAATTCAAATTGGTCGCGTGTGCGTGACGAATTTTATGTGTATCCGTCGAAATTCACCGTATCGACCACTTTGCACAAGCTCCAATTACTTTGTGCACATTCGTCAGATCGAGACGAAACTTATGCCAACAGGACCGTATCATTTTTTTGGTCCTGTATGCCAAGTTTGGTCCAATTCTGAGACAGTTGATCGGATTGCCGTTTTGTGGGCCCTACGGTCCGACTCAATGGCCGATTTTGTGCACGGCCCGCCGGAATCCAACTTTAGACATACGGTTGGATTCATATCAAAAAACTGGACCTGTTGGCATATAGTTTGAAGACTTTAGAGACCATTGACTCTTGCACGCTTTTCGGTACAAAACGGGTCCAACGGCGGAAACCGTTTTGAACCAAAATTATCGTGTTGCCCCTGTGTCCAGAATTGGACTTAAGGAAAGGCAATTCTAGCTAATTTGACTATTCTGAAAACTTTTGTAATATTTATTTCAGCATCTGGAGACTTTTTGCATGTTTTGACTTTAGTGACTCATCTAATGTGGTTGTATTATCGGTTTCCCCAGCGAAGGACCTCAGGCAAGTGCACTTTCTGATTGCTTTCGATTCATAGTAGTCTTTTCATTTCATGTTTATACATATGTCTTGCTGCTATGCTCGTCACACGGAGATTAGTATCATGGATTTATTATATATTCATGACTGTCATTCTCATGATTACCATGCTTGCGACCTGATTCCATGAGTACTAGCTGGACGGAGAAATATCTTAGTAGACGTGTGAACTACCCCATATCCATCCCAATATGTCTAATCTTGACCGATGGTGTCACACCCCAGTACAGGAATACTGAGACGGACTAGGCCAGCTACTCCATATGAGGTATATAAACGTCATACGGCGATCGTAGCTGTCAAGAGACAAGGGGGTGCATGCTACAATCAGGTCTCCTATGGTCCCACAGAGCATCTATGTCTCAATCAATCAAAACAAGAAGCAGTAAATAATGATCATATAAGACAAAGCAGTAAGGCGTCCCCGACGCTTCATCCAAATGATTCATGAGTCTACCTAAACAAAATAGTGAGCTAGTTCCAAGAGTCAATAGTACATAACTATAGTCAGCTGCAGTCTGATTTAATTACAATTATGTAAAGGAAACTAATATCCAGAACAGCCGGCTAAACAGGTGCCGGTGGCTAAATGCCAAGTACAAAATAGAAGATATCAGAGCGGTGAAGAAGAAACCCACTCATGGTCCCTGGCGCCCATACTCCTGGTGTGCACCATTGTTCGGGTAGAAAGCTGGATCCTCTGGAGCTGCTACGAGATCTGGCCAAACAAAACCAGCGGGGTCAGGCCCCGAATAGCAAGTACCACAAGGGAGCACAAAAGAGTGAGATAAAACCCAAGCATAATAATAAGACCTGATTCACGAGTTATAGGCTTATACCATATCATCGAGACAATACGACACCCTTACAACCAAACAAGGACAAATGGTGCCAATATCGTGCCGAGAGAAGATATATCCTATGACCATGGGCAGGTGAAGGGCTTTTGGTCGCGACTTCGGTCCATAGCCTATATCATGCCGAGATGAAGGGCTTCTGGTCGCGACACCCTTACAAACGGCCAATCAATCCTACGGCTTTCTATGATTTGCCTGGGTTATCCCAGTAATGCATATATAGGAATCCTCAGTTCGTGTCAACCCAGCAGGGCTAGCCAAACCATATAATATACCTATACACATAGCACTTTGATTATGCACCGGTCCCCCGCAAGGCCACCGTGCTAAAACATTTAACACATAGCACGTAGGAGTCGGATATAGTCATCCACTATAAGCGGATGAAACTATATCCATGGTGGCCAACCCGACACGCCAGCGCTGGACCTAGGGTGGCTAGTATGGCACGATCTCGGGATTCTTCCCACCCAATGCATCTACCAATTTGAGTTGCTTAGATTAACCCTATCTTGATAATGGAATTACATGTCGTGGTCACATGGTCATCCTTCTGTATGTCATACCATAGTACGTGTACCCTAAGTATGAATCCACATCGGCCCGATCTAGATCTATGCTTAGTGTAATGCTGTAAACAACAATCAACATACCACGATACTATTACTGACCAATTACATGACTGTACTGGAAGGTACACATGTATTGACATATAACACGAATGATCACTTAAGCATGTGGAGTCATACCTCAGTGCACTCATTAAATGGCATCGCAGTGCATACTAGTATTGTATCTCAATACACACTTATAACCTGTACCAGCACGTATACAGGTAATCAGCTCAGGAACATGGTCAAGTCAGGAAGTCACTCGGACTCCTCGTGACATAAAAGTCATATATGAATTCTGGTTAAAGTGAGACATGAGGGCCCTTGAAGCCAATACAAAGATCTACAACTTTCATGTTGGGAGTTGGAAGAAATTCTGACCACAAATCAGTCAAATAGGACATAAAATAGCCAAAATAGGCACTATGTGGCACTATTCAAGCCATACGGCACTATTCATCCTACGGTACTATTTATCTCATGCGGCACTATGTAAGCCTGCGGCACTATTTATCTCATGCGGCTGCGGTACTATTCATTCCTGCGGCTGCAGCACTATTCATGCTCATACGTCTGCGGCACTATTCATGCGGCTGCGGTACTATTCATGCGACACTATTCATCGTCCCAACCAAAATCAGGACAGATGAACATAGAAATGGCCAAAAATGCTTTTGGCCATAACTTCCTCAAAACAAGTCAAAATCTAACTTTTCAAAGGTCAAAATTGGGTAGAATTGAATTCCCTACAACATAGGACCATTAGTTTTCGAAAACAACCAAGTTTGATAGATCAAAACCATGGAAATCCATAAAACCCTAGTTATAGAAACTTAGATCTACACCAAACTAGCCATTAAAATCAAAAACTCCAAGAACTAAACTTGTAGAGAATGAAGAGAAGAACAATATAGACAAATAATATCTAAGAAAAATCAAGAAATGAAAAATACAAGAATCTTTCCATTTGGTGCAAGATGTACTTGCCTAAATGTTGTTTGAGCAAAATAAATGAAAGAGTGAATGAGGAGAGAGAGTGTGGAAGAGAATATATATAGGGGTTGGCTTAAGAAAATCCTGAGCCCTAAACATGCTCTAACCATGTGACTAACGACATGTTAATTGCTACATGATACAACTAATTAAATTAATTAAATAAAATCCTAACCACAACACGGTTCAGAAATCCTATTATCGAAACAGTTAACCACGCCTACAACCAAACAAGGACAAGGGGTGGCACACTAATCCGCGACGAGATACTGTTCCATGCCATGGCCAGTTACAAATACAGGATACATGCAATAAAGATACAGATGCCAGATACCATATACATGAAAAATCAAAAATTTACGTATTTCGGGAATAGGGAGTGACAGATAGCAGCTGCACATGACACGTGCAGGGTGCCGTATTTACCCCTTAGCCGTTCACATATCGAAAAGGATATTTCAAATCATGTAGATAGTTGTATTTTATTTGATTCCTTGTTTTCTTCACAGCTTACCATGATGTCAGTTACTTTCTTGTTTTCATCTCTCATATGTTATTTCATGTCTTGTTAATTCTATTGTGCTTTTGCATTGTCGTCGGTTTGTGTACTTGTTCCATTCCTGACTAGAAACCAACATTTTTTAGGTTAGCTGTGGCTTCACTTAGCTTTGGAAGAGTACAGGTGTACTTGCAGATAGAAAGCTAGAAATAGATAGCAGTTGTATCATTTATATTAATTGTGAGAACCTTGTATTTTCTTTAAATATAAATGTTGTAAATGTTATAATAAACTTAGAAATGTGAATGAGCAGCAAATATTATATTTTGTGATTTTGATCATCTTGGCCGTGACAGCGTTTTACCGCCGACTCTGCGGCGTAGGCTGGCTTAGACACGTCTCGTATCCGAAAAGCGGGTACGGGTCATGACAAAAGTCCAATGACGTAAAGTCGTAATCTGATACCATTATGTTATGCCCCCGTCCCGTAGGACCGATCGACCTCGCTAAGTCATGATGTCACACGAGCCCAGGTTGCGCTCGTGCAAGGCAGGTTCCATAACGGCCAATTACAACAGCTTGCGACGGAGTCATCGTACAGAAGTCCTAAACAAAAATATTGAATATACGAGGCAACACAAGCATTGAAACAAAATCAGAGTCTTTATTGATAATGAACATAAATTACAAATGCGGCACGAAGCCAAGTTACAATCACTCAAGCTCACTTTTCTTTCTGATTATAATTCACTCAGCTCTCTCTCATCTCTCAATACAATTGACGAGCCAGCGGATGCTTCAGATAGGCGATGTCTATACATTATTGTAGAAGCATGAAGAAGGGATATTGCTTTTAATTCTACATCGAAAAGGAGAAGAGGAGAAGTCTCATTTCACTTTATATAAAGAGCCCCTTTGCCTCCTTTGAAAGGGGCACCAAAATAAATAAAAAAAAGGGAGCCCGATTCCAGGGAGCCCGTTCGAGCCACAAAAAGTTGCAACGGTACATCTTCTTCTTCTGGATCGGCTGCAAGTTCTTTATTTTCCATCTTAGCAAGAAAAAGCTAGGCTACTACGAAGAAGTCCAAGACGGCACGGGCCATGCGCCCTCAATTTGCTATGCCAACAACCATCTAGAAATGTGCACTAAAAACCACACACACGACTAATAGCAGGATGTATAAAAGTTGACTTAGGTGCTTTCGCACCCAGAATGGGTCAACTCTCAAAGTCCTCGTCTCGCTTGGGCGCATCTTCTGCGTTTGGAACCAAGTCGTGCGAGGCAAAACTTGGGACTTTGAACCCATGCGCCCACGTGGGTTGTATGCATGAAGTGGGTTCAAGTCGCAATACATATTGCTCCTCCACCAATGATCTGGACGTATCTCATACGTTAGAACTGGATCAAGGGTGCAGCATTCACATGACCACAAACGCAGATCATGCGAGCTGACCATTAAGAACGATGCGCCCCTCGCGGGACATACTTGTGCCATGGTCACAATCAACTGCTGTTGTTGCAAAACAACGGCTCCACCACCAAGGCAGTCTGTGTTCCAGCGAATTCAATCTGCTGTACCTATCCGACATTATCTTGAAAACATGATGCCAATTTAAGACTTTGTAACAGCCTGCTCTTAACTAGGTGAATCACTCTGATATCTCAGCTAGGCGTATCGTATCAGCCCGGTACATTAGTCTGCCAGCACATTACTCTGCCCCATCAGAGTGAATCACTTCCTCGTCAACGCACAGGCGTATCTTCCAGACTTGGGCTCTTCCATCATAATGAGGCTTAGGCACATCAAACACAAACCATTCATTCAACTCGGCACTCGATATCGTCTTATAGAAGAATACTGCCAGCAAGGGGCTCGAACATAAACTATCGTGTCCATCCCCGGCGTATCTCAGTCTTCTGAAGGAGTTCATCGTCAAAGCTTCTTCGAACAAGGGGATCCACAATCCATAGTGCAACGTCTTGCCACCGAGGAGGATCAGTCGAATTCATCTTCGCCGAGAAGTTAAGAGGAAGATAAACAAAACTCCCTCTCAACTGTTGCTATTTATAGGCTGGAAAAATTAAACCCATGCGCCAAGTGGCAACCTTTCCGAAGTCAGTGCAACGAACTTGCATTTATGGTGATGAATCTGCCTCTTCGAATTCAACCAAGTCAAACAACCATCAAGGCCTCGAAGAACTCAACAGACGGGCCAAAGAGGATATGTTATCGACATCATGCGCCCCCTACCGATTCGCCCAGTGGGACGTAGACCCATGCACCCAGATCAAAATTAACCGATGTACCCCTTTTGCCCTGACCGCACCCGTTTTTTCGGATACGAGACATGTCCAAGCCAGCCTACGCCGCATAGTCGACGGTAGAACGCTGTCAAGCCCACAAGAAATAAATATTCAAAATATAACAATTACTGCTCATCACATATCTAAATTTGTTACAACATTTACAACATTTATAATTAAAGAAAATACAAGATTTTACAATTAATGAAAATAAATACAGCTGCTATCTATTTCTAGGTTTCTGCCTGCAAGTACATCCGAATCTCCCAAGCTAAGTGAAGCCACAGCTAACCTAAAAAATGTTGGTTTCCAGTCAGGAATGGAACAAGTACACAAACCGACGACAATACGAAAACACAATAGAATTAACAAGACATGAAAATAACATATGAGAGATAAAAACTGGAAGGTAACTGGTGACATGGCACGGTGGAGAAGAAAAGAAAAAATAAATAAAAGACAACTACCAATGTGGTGTGAAATATCTGTTTCGACATGTGAACGGCTAGGGGGTAATCCGACACCTGCACGTGTCGTGTACAGGTGCTATTGTTCATGAATAGACATCATGGGGATAGTTCTGGGTAGTCCACATGTCTACTAAGATATTTCCCCTCCCGACTACTCCGTGTACTGACGAGCGTGTCTACAAGCAGCAAGATATATGTATAAACATGAAATGTAAAGACTACTATGAATCGAAAAGCAATCAGAAAGTGCACTTGCCTGAGGTTCATAGCTGGTGAAACCAATAATACCATACCACTCAATGAGCCACAATAAGTCAACACATGCAGAAGTCTCCAGATGCTAAAATAAACATTACCAACGTTCTCAGAATTGTAAAATTTGCTAGAATCGCCTGTCCTTAAGTCTAATTCTGGATACAGGGGTAAAACAGTAATTTTGGGTCAAAATGGTGTCCGTCGTTGGACCCGCTTTGTACCAAAAAGCGTGCCAGAGTCAACGGTCTCTAAAGACGTCAAACTATATGTCAACAGGTCCAGTTTTTTGACATGAACCCAATCGTATGTCCAAAGTTGGATTTCGGCGGGCCGTGCACAAAATCGTCCGTTGAGTCGGACCGTGGGGCCCGTAAAACGGCGTTCCGATTCAACTGTCTCATAATCGGACCAAACTTGGCATACAGGACCAAAAAGACGATATGGTCCTGTTGGCACAAATTTTATCTCGAACTGACGAGCGTGCACAAAGTAATTAAGAAATTTGCACAGAGGCCGATACGGTGAATTTTGACGGATACGTATCAAATTCGTCGCGCACACGCGACCAATTTAAATTTTGTGAAAGCCCAAACGTCCACGTAGCCGATACGCACCTTTCGATATTTTCGGTTCGTGACCACGTCGCCCGGATTGGCGGGACGTACGTCGTGTGGATGAGTTTCTAATGTTTTCGAAGATTGTTTTAATAAGTTTTTCTTGATTTTCAAATCAGGATTTTTTGACGTATACTAGATGAATTTAAAATCCGTAAACAGCGTTTTAAAGCTGTATGGGTTGACTAGAAACTTATTCAATTAGATTTCTAATTATTGCTACGGTTTGGCAGAAATCTGCCTTCCAATATGGGGTGTTGGACTGCTCGGTGAACTGTTCACGAACAGTTTTTTGGCAAGGTTCGTGACGACTTTCTGGATGACCTAATTCGTCTAAATAAAAACTAACTGAAGGGATTGGAAGGCGTATATGTTGTGAGTATACCTGCGAAATCGAATCGAAAAAACATCGCATGAATAGGTCGCGAGCCTGCTGCGAATTTGGTCCGACGCTCCGTCGCTGTTGCTACCTGTTCTGCTTGTCGCGCGCACTCAGCCGGCCGCCGGCGATCCTCTGGCGACGCATCGCCGTCGGGGTGGCCGTCCAGGGTGGCCCGTGGTGGCGGCACAGGAATTAGGGTTTATGAGGATTTTTGTCCCTCACCCTTCCGATCTCTCTATATATATATAAACTACGTTTTAACAGAACGTGGGGGGGTCTTCAACTCGGTTCTGGGAATAAAGGAGGGGCACGCGTGGGCTGGGCTCGGCTGGGCCGGGCCTGGCTGGGATGTTGGCTTGCTGGATGGGCTCGGGTCTGTTATGGCCTGGGCTGAGTTGGTTTGGGGCCGGGCTGACTTTCCTGTGGGGGCTCGGGCTGACTGTTTGGTTGTGTTTGCTCCTTTGCATTAGCAGGGCTGGGCTCTGCAGGCTTTGGGTCCTGGTGGACTGGAGGGTGCCCGTTCGGGCCTGGGTGTGCTGGCATCGATTTGTTGTTGGTATAGGTCCTAAAAAATCAAGTTGCACCCATTAAAAAAGTCATAAAGATCAAGAAAGCATCCTTCAAATGAACTGCACAGACATCACATTGCGCATCATTCAGATTGTGCATACTGGACCGCGCACACTCTCAAGTGCGCAAGCTGACGTGGCAAATGTCATCATTACCTGACACAATCAAATCTTCTGACAACTGACAGCACAAAGAACGAGGAGACTGTTCGTTTATTGCGCCGTACAGCGCTCGAGGACAGCTGTACATGCAGTGTAATCTGTTTGTAGCGCCATCCAGCCCAGCGCCATCCAGCCTAGCGCCATCCATCCCAGCGCCATCCATCCTAGCGCAATCCAAAGTCTGCGCACTCCATCATGATAACTGATAAAAGTACACGTGGCACTCATGCCATCAATTGTTCATTACGTGGCAACCATCTATGCATGATCATGCGCATTTCAATCAAAAGATGCCATGTGTCCAAGACAGTTGGCCCACGATCCAACAATTGCCTGTGCAGTCCACAGATGCGTAATCCAATCTATGCGTAATCCAACTTGCGCCATTCAGAATAACTAAAAGTTAGTTATTTCCCGAACTCTATAAATAGAGTTTCAAGTCTTCATTCAAGGGGATCAGACATAAAGTTCAGAAATATCAGAGAGTTCAGGAGTTCTTGCCCAAGTGCTGCTGTATTCTTCCAAGGCTTTTGCCTTCAACTTCAACTTTCGAGGCTATCGTCTTCAAAGTTTACATCGTCCAAGGGATAACGCAATCGTCTTCTAGATTGGATTCCTACAGTTGTACCTTTTCCAGAATTCTTGTAATCTTTACAAGGTTTGTATCAATAAAGTTTTATACTTTTGTTTTTGTAAACAAAATGGTGACTCTGCTGGGGACGACTTTCTCCTCCGACGAGGAAGTGACAACTCAATATGACATAGCGTCTATCGGGAAGACGCAGAAGACTCTGGTTGTGAAAGTCAACCAGACGGCCTAGGAAGCCATGATCAACTCCAAGACCATCCCCCGCACTGCAACAACTTCTGCCATGAGCAAAGTGCGCCCAGTGTGGGTCCCCAAGACTGCTGCACAGTTTGGCAGTTCTACCACCAAAGCTGCTGCGCAATCTGTGGCACAGTCTGCTTCAAAGACTGTTGTACAGTCTGCCCGCAAGACTGCTGCACAGTCTGTCCATTCTGCCACCAAGCTTGGTGCGTAATCTGCTGTTTCAACTGCTGCACAATCTGTCTCAACTACTCGTGCACAGTCTGCTACTTCTTATGCTGCCTTGTCAAAGTATAAGACTCATATGCCCCTGGCGCAGTTAGCAGCAATTTTTCCTGCACAAACCAATATTCCAGCAACTAGAGTGCATCCTAAACACTCTGAGGCAAGAACTCCTGATACGCAAACCACAATCTCTGTGGCTAGAACCAGTGCACCCTCTTCCAGAGTTACTCATACGCAAGTGGCCAGTGCGCCATCAACCCATGCGCACACCATGCCTGCGCAATCCAAGAGTGACAGCCCTTTGGCTAAACTCTCTTCTTCTCATAGCAATGAAAAAAGCACTGCTCCTCTGCCCAAGCATCCTGTTGCTCCTGCGCAATCCACTGGGGGTAGTCTTTTAGCTATTCCTCCTCCTCAGAACAAAGGAAAAGGCCCTTTGGTCTTTTCTCAAACTTCTTTGTCTCATGACTTAGAAGACAACAGAGGGAAACGCTCTTTAGCTAACCCTTCTTCCCAAAACAAGGGAAAAGGCCCTTTGGTCTTTTCTCAATCTTCTTCGATTTTTACCGTAGAAGATCAACCTGAACGTGGCTTGGCACCAGTCAGTACAAGAACTCCTTCAAATAAGGGTTCTTCTTTCCTTCATATCAAGAGAACTTGTACTGATCAAAGAGGTATTCTGCCTACCCCGGTAGCAGAATTTCAAGATCTCTCGACTCTCAAGATATCCCGATCGAAATAGGGAAAATTGTTGGTGTCTCAAACAGAAACCCCTGGGGGTGAATTTGCTGATCTAAGAACTTATCTCAACAGACCAACTTCGGCGAAACGCAAACAGCCAATGCCGAAGACCAAACATCATCAGAAGCAAACTTACAGGGTCAAGAACCCCGACACCTACGCCAATAAAGTGAGCACTTCCCAATATACTCAAGGGACAAAACATTTGAAAAACCGGAACCATGTTCCGAATATTGTCAAAGAACAGATCCCCCAATCTTTTGATCTTCGGGAACATCTCAGGCAAAAGCGGGATAATGTCTCGACACCTCCAGTTCAATCATCTGATCATCATTGCAATCATAAAGTCATAATCCAGTGTTGTTGTCAAACAACAAAACGATCTGTCTTTGATCGTCTGAACTTTGCAAACCCTGGACCTAAGTCAGAGGATGAAGACGAAGTGTTGTACGCTTCTGTCGACATGACCTCTCGAGACATTGGGGGTAGGAAGTGTTCTAAGCACGGCAAGCCTCGCCGTCCTAGTCAACGGTATTTAGATTTACTCCAGGAATCTTCTGAAGGAGTATTTCGACATACCCGATCCCGAAGCCGAGATACAATCGGTCAAAGGAATCTTCAAGATCCTTCAGGTCATTTTCTTCCTTCTCAGTTAGGAGATGACTCTTTCTCCGACTATGATGCATACAGTGAAAGTTTGGAATAGACCGTGTCTTCCACTATACCAAGAGAAGTGACAGCTTATGTTGTCAATGAAGATCCAGATGCTTCAACTTCTGCAAATCAGGAACAGCGAATCGCTGTACTAGAAGACAAGCTGAAGACCATGGCTGAAATGGTCGCCAGTATGTATTCTATTATTGTGGCACAACATACCACACCACCGACCATACCTCCTGTAAATCCTGAAATCATAGCATCGTCGGTACCTGTCAACGCAGGACTGGGGGTAGTATCTCCTCAAGTACCCCTTGTACAAGTTCAACCTACACCCAGTCAGTCAGGTGCTGGGGGTAGTACTTATCATGTTGTTCCTCCTCCTAATACTCAGACTCCACCTGCTCCTTCTACATCAGTAGAAGATGCCACTGAAGATGTCAAGTTGTTACGCACTCAGTTCGAGGCTTTCAAGAAAAAAGACAACTTACAAAGGTTGGGGATCAAGCAACCATACCCAGTTGAATGAAAGAAAGTCCTATTTCCTTCTAAGTATAAGATCCCAACAATCTCTATGTTTGATGGCAGTACCTCTCCAAGCCAGTTCATTAATCAATTTGAGGTAATGACTGTCCAACTTCAACCAAATGACGCTCTTCTTACCAGAGTGTTCGTCGATTGTTTAGCCGGCGTAGCATACGATTGGTACAGAAGTTTGCCCGATGGTTATATCACTTCCTTCTCTGGGCTCAAACAAATCTTCCTGGAACGGTTCTATGAGTGGATCAACGACATGACTATGTCGGCTCTCAACAAAATCAAACAAAAATACAATGAAACCGTTGAGAGTTTCATCGAACGGTTCCGCCGAGAAGCCTTGAAGATGCCTCCCGGAACTCCAGCTGCTGTCACTATTGATACTTGCAAGGCAAATCTTTTGCCTATCATTAGTATGTGGACAGGGTCAACTCAGTTCCAAGATTGGCCATCCTTCATTGTCAATGCTAAAGCTGCTGAAGTTAGCGCTGACAAGTTTAAGCAACTGGGGGTACAAATGTCTAACCCCAACCGTGATGAACACCAGACATCAGGTGGTGGCAACCGCCAGAACAACCGCAAAGCAAAAGAAACTTTGAACATCAATTTGAACAAGAATAAAGAATCTCTGGCGGTCAATGTAGCTCCTCCTACGTCCACTTCTGCTCCTTCTGCACCTCCACCAAGGGAACCTCGTCCTAAAATAGAGTATTCTTTTGACGAGAATGACACTGCAAGTATCTTTGATTGTTTAATCAAAAGCAACAAGATCCAGCTCCCAGACCCCAAGAAGCCCGATGAAGTCGGTAAGACTGATCATCCCAAGTACTATGTCTATCACAGGTTCATCGGACATCCTACTCGAGCATGCTACGTGCTCAAAGGCAAGATACAAGAGCTGGTCAATGCTGGTGTTGTCACTCTGCAGCAAGACAGGAAGACTGTGACTGCAAACATGGTCTCAGTTCAATTCGGTGACTTTCCTTCGCAGATGGTGCAGCATGGCGTCATTCCTATCCCTAAAGCTACTCTTGAGATTGAGAATCTCCGTCCTCCACGAAGTGAAGGCCTCGTCCCATTGTCTCTTGACAACGGCGAGATTATGTGGATTCATCCGGATCTTGCTTCAGAGTTCGAAGTTTCCTCTTCCTCCAAGAAGAAAGATCGTTCCAAAGGCAAGACAAAGATTTGTAATATGGTGTCGTTTGACCCCATAGTTGATGAAGAAATCTTATTGGGCACCAGATCAGGGAAAGCCTATCTAAAGGATTACCCTGAAGCCCAAGAGAATCCTGCTCCTTCTTCTTCTGAGCCTGCTCCAGTGCAGCCTGCTTCTATTGAAGATATTCCTACTGCACCCTCACCGGTTGTGGTACCCATTCCTCCCAAGCCGACAGCTGACAAAGGCAAACAACAAGTCTGCTTTGACAAGCCCTTAAAGAAGTCATCTCCCACAGGACTTGAGAAGCCTTACAACTTCGATATTTTGGCTCAGTTGGCTAATACACCAGCCCGGCTGTCAATTTTTGAGCTCTTGCGCCTCTCTAAAGAGACTCGAGAAACTTTGAGCGAGGCTCTCATGCAAGCTAAAACTTGTCTAACCCTTCTTAAGAAGCCGAAAGCAGAACCAGTCTCTTGCCTCCATTGTCATAGTGTGTTGGAGTTAATTCCAAACATAACTTTTACACAAGATGACATGCTGATGGAAGATAATAGGCATGACCGTCCTCTCTCCTATACAGGATATGTCGACTCGATGAAAGTCGATCGTATTCTGATAGATCCAGGATCTGCTCTCAGCATTATGCCAAAGACAATGTTGGATGCACTGAAGATCCCAGTGCATAGTCTCTCCAGTACAATCACCACCATTCTTGGATTCAACCAAGGGAGAAGCGAACCTTTGGGCAAGATTCGCCTAAAACTCCAAATAGGTAATCTTCGTACAAGAGTGACATTCTGCATCATTGACAATCATGGTTGTTCTTACAATACTTTATTGGGGAGACCATTTTTTCATGAGCACAATATTGTTCCTTCAACTCTCCATCAATGTTTTAAATACGTTGATGACAATGGAGAAGTGCAAAAGGAGGTTGCCGACCTTTATCCTTTCAAAGGCATCGAAGCATATTGCAACGATGCTCGTATGTACAAGGATGAATTCATGAAAGTTGTCCTGTCCCTGGACACTGAAGAAGAGCAAGAAACAGTGCCTAATGACACTCTCATCATACCAGTCAAAGGGCGTGTTTCTCGTCCACAATCCTCCAAGCCACTGGCTATTCACTTGCCAGTCCGGAAGCAATCAATTGATGATCAAGATCAAAGGGAGCTCACCTCTTCTGAGCTACTTGTTATTGACCTCCGTCGTAACAAGGAAAAAAGACAGCTCACCTCTTCTGAGCCACTTGTTATTGATTTATCTCATAACAAGGAAAAAAAGGGAGCTCACCTCCTCTGAGCCACTTGTTATTGACCTCCGTCGTAATAAGTCCAATCCTCCTCCACGTTCTTCTTCTCTCCCTCTTGTAATTAATCTGACCAAGCCTGCTAAGGCTAAAGGTCCTGCTGTAAATACCAATATACAAATCAATGAAAAAGCATCTACTTTCCAGTATACTGATGTCGTTTACCATGCTAAGTGATATTTGGACATATTAGATAGCTTTCAATCATTTACAATAGGAGTTGTACAATCTTTTCAAACAGAAGTCTCATTTGAAGATCCAAAAGATTCATATCGTATTGTTCCTTCTCGTAAGAAATGCGAGAATCCAATACTTTTTAGTAAAGGACCGGAACAACAATTCAGCTATACGGATGATAGCAAAATTAACGACACGGGGCATCTTCAACTCCGTCGTTACAGTCAGCAATCAAAAGACATCATCCGAAAGATGGGTTATGACTTCAAAAGTGGCCTCAACTACGGTAAAGGTAGAAAAACTCCTCTCCGTACGGCTGTGCCATAAGGAAAGTCAGAGATGTATTACAGCAAGACTAAAAGAGGTCTCGGATATGTTTCACCTCCAGTATTATCCCCAGCAGCCTCTGAAACCGATAGTGAGGAGCGCTCTAACTCTTCTGATTCCAGATCGTGGAATTCTGATACCAGTATTGGTGAAGTCCATCGATTGACCGTATCTTCCAACATGGTCTCTGCTGAACTTCCTGAAGGCTATGACGAGGACATTGAAGAAAGTCCCGAAACAGATCCTTGGGCTCAACGAATGGACACCCAATGGGAACTCAGATTCGAACAGCGGGAACCTCCTACTGAAGATCAATTGGTTCAAATTGATGTAGGAGAGAATGGGTCGTCTCGTCCAATATTCATCAGCAAGAACCTTCCAGAAGTAGATAAGCAAGAATTAATTCTTCTTATTAAAGAATACATTGATGTCTTTGCCTGGAGCTATGAAGACATGCCAGGTCTAGATCCTAAAGTTGCTACTCACAAACTGAATATCTTGCCAAATGCAAAACCTGTCAAACAACAACAACGGCATTTCAAGCCAGAAATGATGGATGCAATCGACGATGAAGTCAAGAAGCTCATCGCTTGTGGCTTTATTCGAGAAGAGCAGCATCCTGATTGGGTAGCCAATGTCGTCCCAGTTCTGAAGAAAACCGACAAAGTTTGAGTCTGCATCGACTTTCGGGATCTCAATGAAGCATGTCCAAAAGACGAATTTCCTCTCCCTATTACGGACGTCATGATTGACAACACCTATGGGTTCGAGCGAATATCCTTTATGGATGGATTTTCTGGATACAATCAGATTCGGATGAATCCTGAAGATGAAAAACACACTTCTTTTCGCACTCCTCGCGGAGTTTACTGCTATACGGTGATGCCTTTTGGTCTCAAGAACGCTGGTGCAACTTACCAACGAGCCATGAGTACCAACTTTCGAGATCATCTTCGCAAGACAGTCGAATGCTACGTTGACAATATTGCCGTCAAAAGTCGTCTGAAGGAAGATCACATCCAAGACTTGAGAACTATCTTCAATCTGATGCGCCAACATCAACTCAAAATGAATTCCACCAAGTCATTCTTGGGTGTCTCTAGTGGCAAGTTTCTCGGCTTCGTCATTACCTCTAAGGGTATACACGTAGATCCCGAGAAGATCAAATCCATTCAAGAGATGCGTCCTCCACGCAACCTAAAAGAGCTACAAGGATTCCAAGGTCGTCTTACATACATCAGGAGATTCATTTCGAATCTGTCCGAACGCTGCAGACCATTCACTCAGCTGATGAAGAAGGGTGTCTCTTTCATTTGGATTGAAGAATGTCAACGAGCATTCGACGACATCAAACAGTACCTCATGAATCCACCAGTCTTGGTGCCACCAATCTTGGGCATACCATTCTTAATGTATGTCCGTGCTATGGACCATTCATTGGGTGCTCTACTTGTCCAAAAGAACAAAGAAGGCCATGAACAGGCCATCTACTATCTCAGTCGTACTATGATTGGTGCTGAACACCGTTATAGTCCAGTCGAAAAAGAATGCCTAGCTCTCATGTTTGTTGTTCAAAAGACAAGGTATTACATTATTGGCCAAACTATTCATGTCATATCCCGAGTTAATCCTCTACGGGTACTGATGAAGAAGCCCAGCACACTCAATTCTCGGCTGGCTACATGGGCTATCCTGCTAGCCCAATATGACATGGTATATGTTCCACAAAAGTCTGTCAAAGGTCAAGCACTGGCAGATTTCCTAGCGGCTCATCCTGTGCCAGAAACATCCAAACTCTATGATAAAATTCCAGATGAGACATTAGAATCAAATATGATCTCTGAAGAATTTCCTACTTGGCGTCTATTCTTTGACGGTGCATCCAGAATCGGACCAAATGGTGCCATTGTAGCAGGAGTCAGAGTTGTTCTCGTTTCTCCAAACGGATCGACTATCCAAAGAGCTTACTCTTTAGATGAACCATGCTCCAATAATGTAGCGGAGTACAACGCTTTACTGATCGGCCTTCAGTTAGCTAGACAACTAGACGTCGAGTATCTTGAGGTCTATGGTGATTCCAAGTTGGTTGTTAACCAGGTTAGAGGAACCTATGAAGTTCGCCATCAAGATCTGGTGCCTTATCATGAAGCGGCAATCAACATGGCTACATCATTCAAAGCCTTCTTCATTGAATATGTATGTCGAGCTTGCAATACTGAAGCAGACGCTTTGGCTAATCTAGCAGCAGTCTTAGCCATCCCTATCAAAAGACAACAGGTGGTGGTCATCTCTAATCGTGAGTTGTTTTGTGTCGAAAACAATCGTAATATTGAGTTCAGTAATCTTACTGAAGTCAATGTTATCGATGAAGACTGGAGAACTTCTTTTATTGACTTCGTAGTTCATGACATACTCCCTGAAGATCCCAAGGAGGCTACGAGTATTCGTCGAAGGTCTCTACGATTCTATTACAATCAGACCACTAAAACTCTCTACCGGCGAACTTATGACGGCCTACTCTTACGCTGTCTTGCTGGAGATAAAGCGAAGCAAGTACTGCATGAAGCTCACGATGGTGTTTGTGGAGCACATCAACCTGGTCCTAAGTTACAGGATCGCATCCGACGAATGGGTTACTATTGGCCCTCTATGGTATCAGATGCCATCGAATATGCAAGAAAATGTCGAGCTTGTCAAATCCATGCCGATTTTATTCACCAGCCTTCAGAATTCCTGCATCCGACGGCTGCTTCATGGCCTTTCGAAGCTTAGGGCATGGACATCATCGATCCCATTAATCTTCCTTCTTCTAGAGGACATCGGTTCATACTAGCAATAACCGACTACTTCTCAAAATGGGCCGAAGCTATACCTCTGGCAGAAGTTAAGACTAGCAGTGTCATCAACTTCGTCAAACACCATGTCATCTATCGATTTGGTGTACCTCGACGAATCATCCACGACAATGGACCACAATTTATCAGTCAGAAGTTCACAAGATTCTGCGATGATCATCGGATCGACAATGTTGCTTCTACAGCTTATAATCCTGCCGCTAATGGTTTGTCTGAAGCCTTCAACAAAACTATTATCAAGCTCCTCAAGAAGTTTGTATCTACTAATAAACGGAACTGGAGTGAAAAGCTTGGAGAATGTCTTTGGGCTTACCGAACTACGGTCCACATTCCTACAGGTTTTACACCCTTCTCTTTGGTGTACGGTTGTGAAGCAGTTCTTCCCCTGGAACTTCAAATATCGTCCTTGAGGATTGCTATTGCCAATGAGCTCACTACAGAGAACAACTATCTTCTTCGACTTCAAGAGTTAGAAGCACTCGATGAGAAGCGGCTATTGGCTCAATAGCATATTGAGTTACATCAAGCTCGTATCTCGAAGACTTTCAACCGCAAAGTTAAAGTCAGAGCCTTTCAGCAAGGAGAACTCGTTCTAACGGTCAAACGTCCTATGACTATGACTCACATGAGCAAAGGCAAGTTCGACGCGAAGTGGGAAGGTCCTTATATTGTTAGCAAAGTCTTTTCAAATGGAGCCTATCAACTTTCAGAGTTAGACGGTCGAATTGCAATGATGCCTATCAATGGCAAATTCCTCAAGAAGTACTATGTATAAATGTAACGGATATTTTATGTAAATATGATCAGACATTTCATAAATAAAGTTTGATTTTTATTTTCATAAATAATGTTACATGATATCAAGGAAGGTCACTATCATCCTTCTCAATATTAGGGCGCGGGCCACTGCCATCCTTATCAAAGACATAATCAGTAAAAGAGTCGAGGACATCCTTGCTCGAGCCTATCAGAAACTTGCAAGCAGCCATCCTCATGGCCTCTTCCTCTTCAGTCTTCCCTGGTTCAAGCAGGAAGTCCAGGATATCCCTTGGTGGCTTGGGTGCAGATGAACCTTCGTCTACTTCTGTTTGCGTTAGCTGGACTGGTTCGGCAGGACGTTCTTCAGTGCCCGCTTCAACCTTCGGGGCGATTTCAGCTTTCTTGGATGCATCTCCAGATGACATCTTTATGTTGAAAAGTAGAAATGATTATTCCTTTCAGATTTCTGTTCTATTTATAGGCAGAAATTCTCTAAATAATGAAGCGACACATTATCATCTGACGGTTCGCCCGTTTATTATCATCTGACGGTTCGCCCGTTCATTATAATTCGACGGTTCACCCATTCATTATCATCTGACGGTTCGCCCGTTCTGACGGTTCGCCCGTTCTGACGGTTTGTCCGTTCATTCCATCCATCCGACGGTTCATTCGTTCATTCAATTCATCTACCATCCGACAGTTTATCCGTTCACATATCTATCCAACGGTTTACCCGTTCATTTATCATATTCATCTGACGGTTCGTCCGTTCATTACGTTCATCTGACGGTTCGTCCGTTCATTACCATCATCTGACGGTTCATCCGTTCATTTACTCATTTGATGGTTCATTCGTTCATCCCGACGATTCACTTCGTTCACACATTTTGACGATTTATTTCGTTCGTTTATCCACATCAGCAACTTATCATTCTCGATTAAGTTGTTTATTGAAATAATGATATTCAATAAATTATATTTGCCATATCCATATTACCTCTGAGCAGATATACTTGAATATAATTATTTTCCAGAATAAAGAAATATATCATGTCCTGTACCTCTGAATATATTTTTTATCTCTATTATTTGTATCTGAACAAGATATGCAATAAATAATAGAGCCACAACAAAATGTCTTTTATTGATCAAAATTTAAGATATTACAATCATAAACAAAGACAAGAAGATACAAGATATCTTTCTACTAAGATGGAGGTGTCATCAGATTGGCGATTTTTTGCTTCAGAAGTTGCAGACGCTCTTCGCGAGATGCCATCACTCTCCTCCTAGCCTCTTCTATCCCAGATTTTTTTATTGAAAGTGGGCATGGTTACCATTCGACGAGTGATTTCAGCATTATGAGCTACCACATATTCGTCTCTTTCTTGAGTTAGAGTATTGAATTGTTGGACTGCAGTCTGATGCTCGGTAACCTCATCTTCTAGTTCTTCTTGGAGGCGGGCAATCTCCGCTCTCAGTTCAGCAATTCTTCTCTCTTTTCTTTCAGCAGTAGATGCTACCGATTCCACTTTGGAATTATATTCAGCAGATTTAGTAGAAAAGGCATCCAAGAGATTCTGGAGGTTTACTCTTTCAACTGCAGCTGCCTGAGCTATCTGTTCAAATTTTGCCTGAATTAAGGGTTCTACTTCCCCCTTATTGAGCTCTTTATAGTTCTTTATTGAAGTCTCCAGCTCATTTAATATATGGTCAAGGACAGTGGCCTGAGGCTCGTCACCTTGCTCCCGGATAGCATTTACTAAGAAAGAGATCGGACCTCTAACCGTGTAAAAATTAGCATCTTCTTTTTCCATCACTCTAGTGATCAGAGGCCCCAAAGACTCAAAGAAGCATTTGGTGAATGATTGGATGACAAACTGATTAGTCGCCAGAGCACCAGGAGTCGCAGCTACTCCTGTTGATGACGAGGCAGCAGGCCGTTCAGTCTCTTGTATTGGGACAGAAGGCTCTTTGAATAATGGAACTAAAGTGGAGCTGGTGGCCCCTCCTGGTTGTTCCTCTGCAAAAGTATATATTGTTATTTTGCTTGCCATTTGCTGTTGTCAAAGAGAATCAAAAGTAAAAACGGTCTGACCATGGTTCGATCCGGCGACTGGCCTATCATCTGTTGGGACAGATTCTAGCTGGGCAGAAGTAGCCTCAGACACTATTGCCTGACTACTTCCTGCTTCAGAGCCACAGGATAAATGATGACTGCTACTGGCTATCGTCGTCGCAAGCACTAAGTCCATGCACACTGGAGGTGCTAGAGAAGATTATATTTCTGCATGGAATACAAATAAAGATGTTAGTTATCAATCTATTAAAAGAAGATTGTTAATTTCATTTTTATACCTTAGGGATCAACAGCGGGAGTTTCCTCCGGGGCCGCTCCTTCATCTGCTATCTTCTTTGGAGATGCCTGTACTTCAACATCCTTTTTAGGATCTAAAGTGTCATCAGCAACTTCAGGAAGTGTTTGCACCTCAACATCCTTTTCAGGATTTAAGGTGTCGTTAACATCTACATGAGATATATGCTCTTCAGCATCCACTTCAGGGTCTTGTGTTTCATCAATATCCTCAGATGAAGAGCTCTCCTTATTTTCATCTCCCTCCGGTGCCTCCCCACTAGCAGTCGCAGCAGTTTGATCAACATAATCCTGTGAGCCGAAGTCACAGTCATATAAAGCATCGATCATTTCACGATCCTCCTTCTCGCGGATTGCTCCCGGTGTAAGAGGAAGTTGAGTAATCTCCGCAGCAGGTGAAAGAGATCGTACGGCGTCATGCTCTTCTTCTACAATATTGTCTCTGGGCTCGTCGGCCTCATTTCTCTGGTCCAGCTCTACCCTCTGCTCGATCTCCTCTCTCTGTTCTGGACTGGAAGTTCTATGCCCAGACTCAGAAACAGGAGTGGGAGACGACATGGTGATCCTGGCTACATCATTCACCACTATAGAAGACAAGATTTGCCTAGAGGGAGACACTGTTCTTTTTCTTCTTCGATGAGCCAGCTTCTTTGTTCTATGAAGAGGCCTCTCAGGGCTCTCTATAGTTATTACCTCAGTCTGTTTCTGAACAGAGGTTGGTGTAGCTGCTTCATCTTGGGTTATTTCGGCAAGCTGCCGAGATTGCGATCTCGTGGTAACTTTTTCTGAAGAATGTTCCAAGATTAATTTCTTCTTAGAAACCGGGGCAGGAGGCTCTTCCCTTCTTCTTTTCTTTTTCTTGGCCGGAGATTTAGCAACCTTCAGAGAGACTCTTATAGGTTGATTAACTTCCTCAGGGAAATTGACTTCCCTGGAAGCCTCCAGTGGATCATCCACTGGTTCGTGTTCCTCATCATTGTTAGGAGCCAGTACATCAGTTTCTCCCTTCCTCAGACGGTTTGCCGTCGCAAAACTATCCACAAGGCTAAAGTTTTCGGCAAAAGTGTTAGCAGCTGTATAAAACTGTGAATATGTGTATAGCATTCTTGGACCAGCATTATTCCTGTGTGGCATCGAGAACACTGCCCGTGAGTCTCGAGCATTGTAGTAAGCCCACGCTCTGGCTCCGTCGATCAAGTATCCTGTTCCTCGTAAGCAAGTTATTGCATTCCCCATGTGGAACTGGTCATATCCAAATTGTCGAGCGAAGCGACTCGACAAATATGACTCCAGAAAGCATTCTTCCTCAAATCTATATACTAGATGTGATGGTCTGATTGCCTTCAACCATTCAAAAGTTATTCGACCTATAGGCTGCCTTCCAAGGTCAACCATGTTTGGTGCCATGAATTCATAACCCGTTGGAGGGGGAGTACAAAGAAAATTCCATCCTCTGCCTAGATTCAGAGTGCGTCTGCAGTCCCTCAGACTAGTGTATATCCATCGGCTCTGTGAGAATCAGCACAAAAAACTGCCGCCCACTGCTCCCATGGCAGGATTCATCAAAGATGGATGGTGCAGGAGTAGCCATCCGAATAAGTAAGTGTAAGGTAATTCCAGTCTGGGGAAATTACCTTTATCACACTTACCCTTAAGCATGGCATCTACATACAGACGAAGACTCGCATTTATTCTACAAGTCATCGCTGATAGTAGATCCATCCGGTAGCCGAAGACTAACCGGACAACAGTAAAAAGGACACCGCGGTGGAAGCGGTCTACAGCACCTGCCCCAGGCATGACGAAGCGGCGGAGCCAGTACGTCAAAAATCCTGCTAATTGGGCTTCTTTGGACATGGGCCTGTAGCCCATTCTTACATGGCTCTCAACAGAATCTCCAACTTTAAGAGGCGGATATTGATGTTCATCCTCTACTAAAATATCCAGTCTCTTATTCTCCTCAATCAGCTTTATCACTTCACTATGAGTGAGAGGTTGGAAGAAGTCTGGGTTGCAGGAGTCATGATCTTTTGTCTTTTTCTCAATAATATGGTTGAGAAAAAGATAAGTCAGCCATTTCGAAGAATAGCATGTACCAGACGAGCCACTCTTGTAGTAGAAAGAGCATACGTTGTAATGGCATAATAACTCGTCAAAGACTTCTACCATCTTCGAATTCTCTCGACGCAGTCTCTCTAACTCGTCGTTGGTGGAGACATACTCCTCGTAAGGAAAGTCTGCCATTGGTAAGTACGAGATATACTTCATCTCGTGGAGAGCCAACCCCATCTCTCCGCAGGGCGTCATGAACGTCCCTGTCCTGTAGTTGTACCTCTCTGCCAGTGCCAAAAATAGATTAGGGTTTGGGTAGAAGCCATATACAGTAGCATGTACCGCTTCATACAGTTCAATCTCTCTGAGTTTATCTCCAAACTGAACTAGTATCCAATTTGCTATACTGCTCCACCTTTTAATGTCTGGGTTTACCAGACCTGTCAACCAGATGTCTTGGTCTGGGTAACTGCCTTCAACTTTTGCATGCTCATTCGCAAAGATTGGGATCCTCACAGGCATTAACAGAGGCGAGTTCTCAGGGGGAATACAACCTGGTTTCAACCCCCTCAACAAAGTGCTGTGACGTTCGGAAGAACTGTAGAACATGTCCCGGTTGTTCGGACCTTTCTTAACACAGATCCTTCCGGTCCGTGCCTGTTGCAAAGGAGTGATGTCCCATTCCATTCTCCTTGGATGGCTCGCATGAGCATACCTTACCAGAGGAAGACATCTTGCTAAGTCTGGTAACTTGATCAATTTCTCCTTCCATTGAAAAGTTCTCGATTCAACTCTAGGTCGTGGTTGAGAACTTTTATCAATTGCTTTACCAAACAGGAACATAGGTTTTCTGTGGGTGACAGCATCAACTGTCTATAAAGGCTGTCCATTCATCAGGCATAGCAATGTATCATTATCTTGTGCTATCAAAATGGCCTGACGAGATGATGGAAGTACATACTGGGGAAATAGTACATGAGATAGATCTTCTTTGAAATCTGGCTCAGATAAAGTTCCCACAAAAGTTTCATATTCGGGATCTTCTCTGGTATTCACTGCATCAAAACAGATAAAGCAGAATTTAGTACAAGTTAAAGTCAGAAAATTCTGTCATCAGACTGCACAACCATCAGATTGCACAACCGTTAGATTGTGCAACCGTCAGATAGTTCAACCATCAGATTGCGCTAATAAAGCTTGCACAAATCAGCCGATTGCGCTGACTTTTGCCAGCGCAATTCAACCGATCGTGTAAGAAGATATTCTTCATAAAAATGAAGAATAATTAGTTCGTGCAACCAAAACCCTAAAGAGGGTGGCGCAGTATGATCACATCTCTAAAAAGAGATAGATTTTGAAGATCAGTGAAGTCGAAGAACCCTAAAGAGAGTTTTTTCGATTGAGTCATCTACCTAGCAAAGCGGGATGCGCAGTCTCATGTCGAAAAGGACGGGGCACAACCCTAGCCGAAGACTCGGCGGGGGCCATGCCCTTGGCAGCGGCGGAGGATCGCTTGGGGGCCATGGAGATCGATAAGGAGAATCGGGAAAGCTCAAGAGGTTTCTCTTTTGGAATTCGAAAGCAAGTAAACAATAACAGTGAGAGAATGAGGAACTATTTATAGTTTTTCAAAGGGGAACGGCCGCCTCAGATTGTACCGAAAAAGCGGGGCTGAATCATCCAATTGCGCAGACAGCTCACGTATGCGCAACTTGATTTTAAAATTTGAAATTCAAAGTATTTCGAAACTTTGAATAAATTCAACTTTCGAAAACTTTGAAGGGGATTTTGTAGGTCCTAAAAAATCAAGTTGCACCCATCAACAAAGTCATAAAGATCAAAAAAAGCATCCTTCAAATGAACTGCGCAGACATCAGATTGCGCATCATTCAGATTGCGCATACTGGACCGCGCACACTCTCAAGTGCGCAAGCTGACGTGGCAAATGTCATCATTACCTGACACAATCAAATCTTCTGACAACTGACAGCACAAAGAACGAGGAGACTGTTTATTTATTGCGCCGTACAGCGCTCGAGGACAGCTGTACATGCAGCGCAATCTGTTTGTAGCGCCATCCAGCCCAGCGCCATCCAGCCTAGCGCCATCCAGCCTAGCGCCATCCATCCCAGCGCCATCCATCCTAGCGCAATCCAAAGTCAACGCACTCTATCATGATAACTGACAAAAGTACACGTGGCACTCATGCCATCAATTGTTCATTACGTGGCAACCGTCTATGCACGATCATGCTTATTTCAATCAAAAGATGCCATGTGTCCAAGACAGTTGGCCCACGATCCAATAATTGCCTGCGCAGTCCACAGATGCGCAATGCAATCCATGCGCAATCCAACTTGCGCCATTCAGAATAACTAAAAGTTAGTTATTTTCAGAACTCTATAAATAGAGTTTCAAGTCTTCATTCAAGGGGATCAGACATAAAGTTCAGAAATATCAGAGAGTTCAGGAGTTCTTACCCAAGTGCTGCTGCATTCTTCCGAGGCTTTTGCCTTCAACTTCAACTTCCGAGGCTATCGTCTTCAAAGTTCACATCGTCCAAGGAATAAAGCAATCGTCTTCTAGATTGGATTCCTACAGTTGTATCTTTCCCAGAATTCTTGTAATCTTTACAAAGTTTGTATCAATAAAGTTTTATACTTTTATTTTTGCAAACAGTGGGGAAATCAGCTCGGGCCAGTGGCCTGATGAGGCCGGGCTGGTGGGTTATTATGAATCTTTGTTTTTCTTTGTATCCAATTATCACATATATATATATTATACATTTATATATACCTATTTTATACGAATGTCATTGAATATCAACTAAATAAGGATATTTATAATATCTAATTTTGAATACTAGTAAATATTCGTTGAATCATTAAAATGAATTACAACACCCTCATACCAAATTTCCTCAACACGAATGTCCTTGGACGTGCCGCATAACTACATGGGCTAGGTTTGGTCCGGGTCCTGTCCGGACCAGTCTGGTAAAACCGGATCACTTAAATGTCAAATAATAATAATAATGAATAATTAAACTATTTATAATGGCAATGTCACAACTTGGCCTGGTTTTCCTAGTTAGGACATCAATATGGCTCGTCCTTCCCCCACCATGGCTAAACTCTAGTCAAAGCACGCCACTGCACTATCGGCGCCATGATTCCTAGTCGTCTTGTACTCCAAACTCAACCATGGCTAAAATTATCTACCGTAATTGTGAGACTCGTCTCACAGTATCGGTATTTATATACGGATACGTATTTTGTAGCGTATTTCGTATTTTCTTGGTTTTCGTAATGCTTTAAAATTTTTCCTAACATATAGATTTTCTCCTTGGCCGGCATACCGCCAGTATACCGGTGTATACTGACGGCATACCGTCCAGACAGATTTTCCATAATTTAGATATTTTCAATTTCAGATATTTTCATGAATAGTATTTCCGATATTTTTGTGAATAGTATTTTGGATATTTTGATGAATAGTGTTTAGATATTTTCGTGAATAGTGTAGATGCACCCTATTACCCAATGGATAATTGGTTTTGTTTGAATGGCTAGGATTGACTTAGATATTCACATGGATCACCATCCGACGGCTAAGATTAATTCTCCCTTCTATATATACCATTTCACTTTCTCTCTCCTCTCTCTTTTCATTCTCTTCACTCTCTCTTCATTTCTTCTTCCCTTCTCTCCCCCTTGGAGCTTGCCAAGAGCTTGGCCTTGAGGCCTTGGGTGTGGTGTCTAACCCCCTAAGAGGAGGATTAGAAGATTAGGCTTGGAGCTTAACCTAGGCAAGTACATCTTGCCAAATCTTGAACAAAAATGTTTTTGTTGTCATTTTATTTCCCTTGGTAGTAAATGCTTAGAATTGCCTTAAACTCATTTTGTTAAATATGCTTTCCTTATGATTCTCGTCTATATGCATGTTTCTAAAATTTGTTTAAGCAAGGTTTTGATTTTCTGTTAAAATCCAATATGGACTTAGTAGAAAACTTGGTATCAAGAGTGATACTAGCGTTACCATTATGGATCTTGGTCACATAGACATATATGAGGCCCTCACATAGTTTGTGTATCATGGATTTTGAGTTTGGTGGCAATCGGAACCCGTTTCGGTGTCCCGAGAACCTCTATTTGGGAGTATTTTGAGGTATTGATCTATCAAATGTTTTGATTTATGAAAACTAATACTTCCATGTTGTAAGAAATTCAATTCTATTCAATTTTGACTTTTGAAAATCTGAATTTCGATTTAAAACGAAGTTTTTATGGCCGAAACAAGTTTTGGCAAAATTCTGAATTTTGTTGCTGTTTGAAAAACCGGTATACCGCCGGTATACCACAGTATACCGCCAGTATGCCATTTTTTGCACCAGAAACTTTCTGTTTTTAGTCCGGTATACCGCCGGTATGCCGCAGTATACCGCCGGTATGTCGTTTTATGCTGTTTTAGTCTGTTTTTGCCCGTTTCTGTCCATTTTTGTCCGTTTTTGATATTTTCTTCAATTGTAATAATTTCTTAACATGATTAGATGATCTTGTATAGTTAGAGAATGCTTGTACACCCTATATACACTTGACACTAGCACATGTTCAATCATTTTCTATGAAATGTACTTAGCTTTAATTATTATTTCCCACATGCCATGATATGTCTTTGATAGATTCTTTCTTACAAGTTATGTTAATTGTTGCCATACCTTCTTTGCTTACATGATAGTGTCCCATCGTGGCGTACTTTTCTTACATGTCTCCTTTGCTTACTAGATAGTGACCCGTCGTGGTGCACTCTCGTACATGTCTTTCTTTGCTTACATGATAATGGCCTGTCATGGCGCACTCCCTATAGTAGCTCGTCGTATCGCACTCCTAGCTTCCAGTTTATGATGTTTTCTTGTTGTGGCTTGTTATGGTGCACATTCTCGCTTTTGTCCAGTCTTGTATGTCTCATGTCTAGGATGGATTCTGCGGAATGCCACACCCAGAATCCAACAAGAAAATGTTAAGGACTAAACAACTAGCTTTATTACTTAGATCATTGAGAATTTCCCAGTAACCTGTTGCCCCTTTGGTCTTGGCATTATATATATCCATGGGATTTGGAGCTATCTGTCATGATGAGCACACTTCCAGCGCACCGTCGAGTGTTGCACTACTATAGGATACATTTGTCTCCCGGGCGATGTATCCACTATTACCATAGGGTACATTTGTCTCCTGGGCGATGTACTATTACTAGGATACATTTGTCTCCTGGGCGATGTATCCACTATTACCATTGGCTTGGACCATTCAGGTAGTAGCAGGCAGGAGCTGGACTTGGAATTCTCAGACTTGCATTTGTTAGTAATTAGGATTGTGATAACCCTAGTTAGCTAATGTATAAAGCCGTACTCATTGCTTGGCCGTGACTATTGTATGGAGTCCAGTCTAGTCTAGTTTGTCTAGGCAGTGTCCGAATTTGTTTATTTTCAGTACATCCTTGTTTATGCTTTACTTTTGTCGGTAAATGATTAGATACTAAAGTTCTGTTCAGGAGAAGGGTTACAACTCCGGTCCTTGTTTGGTTTACGGGTTGTAACTTGGGTTCCAAAATACTTCCTAAGTCATCTAATCATTTGTCATTCTATATAGACTTAACATGCTCACATGCTCCAGTTAAATGACATGCTCACATGCTCCAGTTACATGACATGCTCACATGCTCCAGTTACATGACATGCTCACATGCTCCAGTTACATAACATGCTCACATGTTCTAGTTACTTAACATGCTCACATGTCTAGTTTATGTTTCATGTTCACATGCTTCCTTTTCCTTACATGTATACAGTTTATATTACGTCACATGTCCTTTACTTTATGCTACATGTTGCTTTACTTATTGTCTTTTCTATTCTCGGGATAAGTGCATTGGTAGCGCACGAGTCTCGATTTGCTTTTATTTATTTCTGTCTCTATCCGTTGCTATGATTTGCATGCTGGTTTTAGTTCATAGTTTGGCTTCCTTTGTGGTACTTGCTATTGGGGGTCTGACCCCACTGGTTTTGTTTGGCCAGATCTGATAGAGGAGCCCGGAGGATCTTCTGTACCTTCCACTCGTTGGTGATTACCCAGAGCACCAGAGTACCTTAGTGGGTTTTCTATTTCATTCTCCCACAAGTTATGTACATTATTCTTTTGTGGCGTTTAGCCTCCGAGCACGTGTTTAGCTCGTGTTTTGGACTTGACATTTAGCCTACGAGCCAGAATATGATTTGCGTATTCTAGACTATAGCTAGAGCTTATCATGTATGACTATTACTCTTGCTAGTCTTCACTTTGTATTACTAGCTTCATGATCATTGATATATGATAGTTTGGGATGCTTTACTATTTTATATTCCAGTTGATCTTACTTCTTGTACATTGTTTACTGTCTGTGATTGAGATACCTAGGATTCTTAACCCAGGATTGTCTGTTGTATTGTAGTAGTAACCCCCGTCTATACAGCTTATACGTTATTTCGGAGTACTGGAGTACTTTGGTATACGTAGCTGGCCTGGTCCGTCCCTACTTGCCAGTATTCTGGTTCTGGGGCGTGACATAGGTTTTAGTGGTGGCCCATACAAGGTCTGATTTATCAGATATGTGGGGGTTACTGATGTTTAGATATCTCAGTCACAATTCTCCTTTATTGATATCCTTCGTGTTATTCTATATCTCTGATCCTTTGACCTGATATCTGCCTTGATCGTTGATCCTTCACGTTCTCTCGATTTAATCCTTGTGTCCTTTAACTTTCAAGGGCACTGTTCTTAATCCTTTCGATCATCTTGTTTGGATTTTGTCGATGGCAGTCACCAATCTTCTGTTAGGTCAGTTATGGAGGATCAGTTTTAGCATTCAGGGGCAGTGTTCAGAGTTGACCCGAGGGCAGAGGTGTCAGTTCAGCCTGATCAGCCAGCAGGGTCAGTCCTGTCAGAGTCTAGCTTCACCGGCTACTCCGGCAGTCCAGCAGTATATAGATCAGGTACCAGTTCAGCACCAGCAGGTTAGAGCAGCAGTTCTGAGATGTGGGTAGGCAGAGTCTGGTATATTAGAGCAGGTTTTGGTTGAGGGTGGTCATGTGGTAGGTATTGCCCTATTCTTCTTCCACTCTTATTTATCTCTTGGGTTACGCATATTAGGCGAGTTTCTCGTCCCCAACTCTTATGTCTTCGTAGTCGAGGCATGTGATAACTTCATTGGTATCGACTATGAAGATACGTCCTGGGTAGAGTCATGTCTTAGATTAAGTCATTGGTACCGGCTTATTTTGAGAATTGACTTTTATTTAAGTTGTGGAGTCAGCGTAGGCCTGCCCCTACTCAACTGACTCAGGAGACATATTTATTCATATGCCTCCATCCCTTCTTGATTGTAGTTGTGTTATTGCTTACACATTTACTTATATTACTGTTGTCTTTATCTTACCAACATGACATGCTTTGTTTTGATTGCCATGATTTTTCAGCTCTTTGGTTTGGTTTTCATGCTTGACTAGATTTAGGAAATTCCGAGGACGGAATTTATTTTTAAGTTGTGGAGAGTTGTGAGACTCGTCTCACAGTATCGGTATTTATATACGGATACGTATTTTGTAGCGTATTTCGTATTTTCTTGGTTTTTGTAATGCTTTAAAAATTTTCTTAACATATAGATTTTCTTCTTGGCCGGTATACCTCCAGTATACCGGTGTATACTGACGGCATACCGTCCAGACAGATTTTCCATAATTTAGATATTTTCAATTTCAGATATTTTCATGAATAGTGTTTCCGATATTTTTGTGAATAGTGTTTTGGATATTTTGATGAATAGTATTTAGATATTTTCGTGAATAGTGTAGATGCACCCTATTATCCAATGGATAATTGGTTTTGTTTGAATGGCTAGGATTGACTTAGATATTCATATGGATCACCATCCGACGGCTAAGATTAATTTCCCCTTCTATATATACCATTTCACTTTCTCTTTCCTCTCTCTTTTCATTCTCTTCACTCTCTCTTCATTTCTTCTTCCCTTCTCTCCCCCTTGGAGCTTGCAAAAAGCTTGGCCTTGAGGCCTTGGGTGTGGTGTCTAACCCCCCTAGGAGGAGGATTAGAAGATTAGGCTTGGAGCTTAACCTAGGCAAGTACATCTTGCCAAATCTTGAACAAAAATGTTTTTGTTGTCATTTTATTTCCCTTGGTAGTAAATGCTTAGAATTGCCTTAAACTCATTTTGTTAAATATGTTTTCCTTATGATTCTCGTCTATATGCATGTTTCTAAAATTTGTTTAAGCAAGGTTTTGATTTTCTGTTAAAATCCAATATGGACTTAGTAGAAAACTTGGTATCAAGAGTGATACTAGCGTTACCATTATGGATCTTGGTCACATATATATATATGAGGCCCTCACATTGTTTGTATATCATGGATTTTGAGTTTGGTGGCAATCGGAATCCGTTTCGGTGTCCCAAGAACCTCTGTTTGGGAGTATTTTGGAGTATTGATCTATCAAATGTTTTGATTTGTGAAAACTAATACTTTTATGTTGTAGGAAATTCAATTCTATTTAATTTTGACTTTTGAAAATCTGAATTTCGATTTAAAACGAAGTTTTTATGGCCGAAACAAGTTTTGGCAAAATTCTGAATTTTGTTGCTGTTTGAAAAACTGGTATACCGTCGGTATACCGCAGTATACCGCCGGTATGCCGTTTTTTGCACCAGAAACTTTCTGTTTTTAGTCCGGTATACCGCCGGTATGCAGCAGTATACCGCCGGTATGCCGTTTTATGCTGTTTTAGTCTATTTTTGCCCGTTTCTGCCCATTTTTGTCCGTTTTTGATATTTTTTTCGATTGTAATGATTTCTTAACATGATTAGATGATCTTGTATAGTTAGAGAATGCTTGTACACCCTATATACACTTGACACTAGCACATGTTCAATCATTTTCTATGAAATGTACTTAGCTTTATTATTATTTCCCATATGCCATGATATGTCTTTGATAGATTCTTTCTTACAAGCTATGTTAATTGTTGCCATGCCTTCTTTGCTTACATGATAGTGGCCCGTCGTGGCGTACTTTTCTTACATGTCTTCTTTGCTTACTAGATAGTGACCCGTCGTAGTGCACTCTCGTACATGTCTTTCTTTGCTTACATGATAGTGGCCTGTCATGGCGCACTCCCTATAGTGGCTCGTCGTAGCACACTCCTAGCTTCCAGTTTATGATGTTTTCTTGTTGTGGCTTGTTATGGTGCACATTCTCGCTTTTGTCCAGTCTTGCATGTCTCATGTCTAGGATGGATTCTGCGGAATGCTACACCCAGAATCCAACAAGAAAATGTTAAGGACTAAACAACTAGCTTTATTACTTAGATCATTGAGAATTTCCCAGTAACCTGTTGCCCCTTTGGTCTTGGCATTATATATATCCATGGGATTTGGAGCTATCTGTCATGATGAGCACACTTCCAGCGCACCGTCGAGTGTTGCACTACTATAGGATACATTTGTCTCCCGGACGATGTATCCACTATTACCATAGGGTACATTTGTCTCCTGGGCGATGTACTATTACTAGGATACATTTGTCTCCTGGGCGATGTATCCACTATTACCATTGGCTTGGACCATTCAGGTAGTAGCAGGCAGGAGCTGGACTTGGAATTCTCAGACTTGCATTTGTTAGTAATTAGGATTGTGATAACCCTAGTTAGCTAATGTATAAAGCCGTACTCATTGCTTGGCCGTGACTATTGTATGGAGTCCAGTCTAGTCTAGTTTGTCTAGGCAGTGTCCGAATTTGTTTATTTTCAGTACATCCTTGTTTATGCTTTACTTTTGTCGGTAAATGATTAGATACTAAAGTTCTGTTCAGGAGAAGGGTTACAACCCCAGTCCTTATTTGGTATACGCGTTGTAACTTGGGTTCTAGAATACTTCCTAAGTCATCTAATCATTTGTCATTCTATATAGACTTAACATGCTCACATGCTCCAGTTACATGACATGCTCACATGCTCCAGTTACATGACATGCTCACATGCTCCAGTTATCTAACATGCTCACATGTTCCAGTTACCTAACATGCTCACATGTTCTAGTTACTTAACATGCTCACATGTCTAGTTTATGTTTCATGTTCACATGCTTCCTTTTCCTTACATGTATACAGTTTACATTACGTCACATGTCCTTTACTTTATGCTACATGTTGCTTTACTTATTGTCTTTTCTATTCTCGGGATAAGTGCATTGGTAGCGCACGAGTCTCGGTTTGCTTTTATTTATTTCTGTCTCTATCCGTTGCTATGATTTGCATGCTGGTTTTAGTTCATAGTTTGCCTTCCTTTGTGGTACTTGCTATTGGGGGTCTGACCCCACTGGTTTTGTTTGGCCAGATCTGATAGAGGAGCCCAGAGGATCTTCTGTACCTTCCACTCGTTGGTGATTACCCAGAGCACCAGAGTACCTTAGTGGATTTTCTATTTCATTCTCCCACAAGTTATGTACATTATTCTTTTGTGGCGTTTAGCCTCCGAGCACGTGTTTAGCTCGTGTTTTGGACTTGACATTTAGCCTACGGGCCAGAACATGATTTGCGTATTCTAGACTATAGCTAGAGCTTATCATGTATGACTATTACTCTTGCTAGTCTTCACTCTGTATTACTAGCTTCATGATCATTGATATATGATAGTTTGGGACGCTTTACTATTTTATATTCCAGTTGATCTTACTTCTTGTACATTGTTTACTGCCTGTGATTGAGATACCTAGGATTCTTGACCCAGGATTGTCTGTTGGATTGTAGTAGTAACCCCCGTCTATACAGCTTATACGTTATTTCGGAGTACTGGAGTACTTTGGTATACGTAGCTGGCCTGGTCCGTCCCTACTTGCCAGTATTCTGGTTCTGGGGCGTGACAGTAATAATTAACTAAATAATCATTTCTAAAATTCTAAAAATTACCATTTAAATAAAATAAATAATAATAAAATATTTTAAAAACTCCGGGAAGGGGAGCTACAAATCTACCCACCTTAAAAATAATTTCGTCCTCGAAATTCTAACTCATAACTATTCCTTAAAATTTAAAAAAATCTACCTTAACCTTAATCTCCTTAAATTTTAATTCCTTAAAATAGTTTATAACCTCCTCCTAGCCATTTCATAACTACGAGTCCTTGAGGACTTCTACCCACCTTTGGTCATACTACTCCCTCGAACAGGTCATTGAAACCTTATAACCATTTTAACTGGTTGCTAACAATCCTATCAACAGATATCTAGAGCATATGGCATCTATAATCCTCTCCTACCTATCAAGCAATCCAAAATTTAACAAGCAACCAATTTACACAGGTAGCTAAGAAATATTGGTGAATTCTAATAAGTATGACCTTCGTCTCTCTGCAATAGAAAGGACAGGAAGATAAGGAAGAACAATCAAGAGCAAATATGAATTTTAAAGTGCGGTAGAGAATATACAATAATACAGATAGAAAGAGTATTTATGAACCTATAGTCTTATTCGCTAGATTGGGCTACTCTAGTCCAGTCACTTGCTAAATCGAAGAACCCTTATTTTCTTCGAGGGGCTTGCAATTCACGCAATATGAAAATTTTGTTCTCGAAATTCTAAGCAAGGTTCCATAACAGGATGAAATTTTTAGAAATCAAGATTGTGATCTTTTTTGTGGTTATTTAAACACACGAGCAAGGGATCTGAATGCAATACAAGATCAAAATCGTGACTTCTCGGTAGATGAAATAAAGGTTATGAAAGACTCCACATCCTAAGAGGTGGAGACTACATAATAGGTATAGGGCCTATTTCAAATAATTCGATTTTATGGTCCGAATATGGTGGTATGTATGGATGGATTTTACTGGGTCTTAATGGGTTCTCTAATTGGTCCTCACCCGTTGGTTGGATGAACATTGGGTTTCAATCTATATGTACTGGACAAGATCCTAATGATAAAACTATCCCTACTGGATTAGGGTATCCTAGAATAGGTTTCTACCCAAGGGGTTGAGCTAGTTGCCCGTCAGGTTGGTTAGCTAGGTTCATAAAGCCCAAAATGTGCCTACTGTGACTTTGTGTTTAAGTAGCACATGAGACCTCAATTGAGTGACACACTAGTGGCATGCGCGTAGCGGGCTTCAAGTAGATCACAAACATATATTGGATCGAAGGAAATTGAGTTAAGGTTGAGGCTCCAGTGAAAGTCGGGAAGTATACCGATATTTTGGTAAGGGTTATAGCTAGTCCTTTTGACCTAAAAGTCGTAGCACAAAAATAGAGTACAAGAGGACGGGTTTGAGTGGGACATGATATACCTAGATGAAGGTGGACTCGTCTAGATTTTGCATATAAAATTTGTTGGAAGGTAACAGCAGGTCACGTGCTCTGAATATTAATGAAATGGCCGGGGACACAAAATGATCTAAATGGGAAGTGGGAGTTCATGGGGGCACTAATTATCATTCTAATGGAAAATTATTCTAATCAATCGATAATCCTTGTATATCCTAAAATATTTAGAAGGCTTACAGTCTACCCACCTTAGAAATTAGGACATGGTTTTAGGAATGATGAGGTTGAAAGAATTTTAAAGCTCGGATATTGTACCTCGACTCTTGTTAATGAAGAATAAGGCACGGCGTAACGGAGCACGGTAGTTACAAGTCAAGTCAAGGATCGTTCTTCAATAAATAGAAAAACGAGTGTGTACAATGACACATGGTCGATGAAATAGAGGAACATACACATCCATAGTATACAAAAGTTATCGACGGGGTAACCAACTCTAAGGCACATCATATGAAAAAATTTCTAACAACTGAGTCGTAAATTTCTATTTGTGTCGAGCCTTCCAGACTATTGTCACAAGGGCTCTAGTTAAAGTAAGCTTCAACAAATAATTAGAGGCTCACAACAATTGGTTTCTAGAGAATAGGTAGTCTCCTAGGTTGGCATTTGATCAAGGGAAAGATCCTAATCATTTTCGAACTCCAATGACTTGAAGATCATTATGGTAGGTTTACGGTTGAAGGGAGGACGAGTAACTCAAGGCAAAGTTCTAGTCACATGGCTGGCCGATGGTAGCTACAACTGTGTATACAAATATCATAGCCATGGGGATACTCTGTATCTATCTACCAATTACGAGCTTTTATCTTTCCAAATCAGTGAAAGACAAAACAATAAAGAGTTCAATAGAGATGTCACTTAATACAATTATGTGATTCAAAGGCGAATGTATAATTCAAGAGGAATTGTCAAAGCAGTCGCGGATGAGATCCTGGAGACATCTACATCTCAATCCACGTAGGGTAATTAGATGAAGAGCGAACCAAATGCATCATGGTTGATCAGACCGTAATACAATGATTCTGATTAGACAATATGTTAACGGGCGTTCCAAATAAACATATGTCTCGAATCAAGCTTGATAAAGAGTAAGCTTGCAAAACTAGGTTGTAATAGCAGCGTTGGTCAAGATAGTCAAAATACAATCAAGCAAAATTTTTGGAAGGAGGGGTAAGTAATTCGAGTTTTGAGAGAATCAAATCCTTACCTGGTATCATTGCTTATATAGGCATCCTACTATCTTCTATCCATAAGGCCTTGGTCGACTAATGGGTTATGGACTTCTGAATTCTATATTCTAAGTAAACCTATTAGTGTCGGTCAGTTACCTCGTCAATGGATCACAAGGACCACATAATGCGAGGTGGGGAGACATGCTACAGAACTTCTACTAGTATTGGCTTTGGATCTTAGAGGGCATACACTTTTCTATCCTCTATAATATCCTAAACTTGTAATCACATCTGAAGTCATTTAACCGAGAATTATGCCTCACCCGTATACTCGGGCGGCGGTAAACCCTTGGTTCCGTGATTCAGCGGTGATATGCTATCAGGTACTCTACCTTATATTGACACAAGGGTATCTAAGATCTAAGAGGTCAACTACGACATAGTCTTAGCAATGTTCTATAACCTATGATCCTCGAAATAATTTCAATTCTATTGGTTGTACCTCGCTAGTACGCTGCTGGTTGCAGTGAACCCACACTATACATTCTCAAACAATTGGTGACAGTGCGCTGCTGTCTAGTCATCGCAGTCATTTAATTACTCTAACTATATTCCTAAGACTTCAAGGAGTTGCCAGAGTTTCAAACTAGTTGACTATGATAGAAAGTGTAACATCTGCCTATAAGTCTCAACCCTTAAAGTAAAAGGCTGGTCGAAAGGAAATATCTGAAGACAAATGAAGTAAGAACATCATAATCTTTATTTCATATATATTTCAAATAGTTGATGGGAAAACTTTGAACCAATTCTACCTCGAGGTTTGTATATGAATAGCAGAATCAGAAATTATAAACCAGTTCTTTACAGCAAAATAGAATTTAAAACAGGCAATTCTAACTCATGAAGTGTCACGACCCGCACCCATTTTTTTTTTTAAACGGATACGAGACGTGTCCAAGCCAGCCTACGCCGCAGTGTCGGCGGTAGAACGCTGTCACGGCCATGATGATCAAAATCACAAATATACTCATTCACAAGATTAATTTAATTTACAAAGATCACAAGTTTTATATTTGCAGAAAATATAAACTTGTACAATGATAGAATGACTACAACCCAACTATCTAGCTAGTCTCTAGGCTTCTGGCTGCAAGTATCCCCGTATCTCCCATGCTAAGTAAATCCACGGCTAACCTGAAAATATTGGTTTCCAGTCAGGAATGGAACGAGCACAATCCACTGAATGCAATCTCAATAAAGAAAATGACTATAAAATAAAGATTAGACATCAATCATGAGTTTTGAAAATAACAGTAAAGCCGTAAGAAAAATTAATAGTAATAAATAGACTCATATACTTTCCACCGTTAGAAGTACCTTTGATATGTGATCGGTCTCGGGACAATTATGCGACACAGTCTACACGGTCTAAAGTTACACGGTCTATAGTTACACGATCTACAATTACACGGTCTACAGTTACACGGTCTACAGAAAATATTGCAATAAAGAAACATTGTCTACAGAATAATAATCACGAACTACACAGATTAAATGCAATAAATAAATTACTGTCTACACGGTCTACTTTGCAATAAATAAATCACTGTCTACACTATCTACAAGAAATAAATGTAACACGGTCTACACGGTCTACACGGTCTAAGGTCAGATCACACATCGTTGGTAATTCTCATTCCCGACTCAACAATTTATAATAAAAAAATAATCACATAACTAATGAAACCAACCAATGAAATATAGTGAAAATCAATATCGAAATGCAGACAATAAACTGTACTCGCCTGTGGTCCTCTGCTGGTGAAACCGACAGTCTGAACTACTCAATGTGCCACAATAGTCAAAACCCGTACAACAGTCCCCGGAAGCTGAAATAAACATTACCAATGATCTCAAAATAGTCAAATTAGCTAGGATTGTCTGTCCTTAAGTCCAATTCTGGACACAGGGGCAAAACGGTAATTTCGGGCCAAAACGGTGTACGTCGTTGGACCCGCTTTGCACCGAAAAGCGTGCCAGAGTCAACGGTCTCTAAAGTCGTCAAACTACATGTCTACGGATCCAGTTTTTCGATACGAACCCAACCGTATGTCCAAAGTTGGATTCCGGCGGGCCGTGCACAAAATTGCCCGTTGAGTGGGACTGTGGGGCCCGCAAAACGGTAATTTTATCAACAGTCTCAGAATCGGACCAAACTTGGCATACAGGACCAGAAAAATGATACAGTCCTGTTGGCGCAAGTTTCGTCTCGATCTGATGAGCCTATACAAAGTAATTGGGAAGTTTCTCTTCATGCTTTTTGTTATTTTTATTGGTTTGGGTTTTGAGCCCAAGTATTATATTTATTTTTCTTGTTTCCATATTCTAGTGGCCAAAAGCTCTGGCCCATAAGCCCCTTTTTATTTATCCATTTCTATAATGGGTACTCTTGGCCCGTTTAAACAAATATTAAATGAGGAAAACATGGTCCCATGCTTATACAGAGAATACTTAATTCTCTGCTTCCCATACTCTTATGTAGTGCAACTTGGGTTTTTGTGAGCTAGTAAAGTTTCGTGAGGAGGATTATCTATCACTAGGAACAGTGCCATGTTGGCCACGGTTCACCATCATATTCGTGTTCTCTTCTTAGCATGGTATATGCAGACTAGAGGAGCATCACAGGTCCTACACGAGGAAGAGTCGTACCTACAGGAGTTGTTCCCTCGATGGAACAGTGCACTCGCCACTGGCGCGACGAGCTTGGTAGAGGCATCTGAACGGTGCAACATCGACCCGGCAACGTCGGGCAATGGGGACAGCGCCGGTAAAGCCTCGTGCTACGGGTTGCGGTGGTCGTCGCCACGGCTGTACGACACTATGGCCGTGCCTGGCCGGAGCGCCTGCCGGCTCTGATGGTTGCAGTCGCTCGGAGTCTTCGGGGCGGCGCACTGTGGGGACTGCACTACAGCACGCGTCTCGATCAACTGGGGTAGTACACAGCAGGGTTGTCCAGACTCGATGTAGCCCAACTCTGGAGCCCGTTGACGTGGCAAGGAGGCCTGCCGAAGTCGGTAAGGGCACACGGTGTACAGGAGGTCGACGATGATGGCACGTTGCTCCGCTCTTCTGCTATGCTCAGGCTGTAGTCTTCAGTACATGGCGGACGTCGGTACGATGCTGCACATGGTGCCTCCGTGCATGCGTGTTGGCCAATGGCACAAGGAGGCATGCTCCCATATCGAGCATGTGGTGCCTCCGGCGACTAGAGGTGAGCTCAATCGATGTAGGCTGCATTGCAGCGTGCACTGCACACGGCCAAAGGTGAGGTTGGTCGAAGGCTCGGTCTAGAGCGGAGGAGATG
This sequence comes from Iris pallida, assembly GCA_029216955.1. Taxonomy (NCBI): domain Eukaryota; kingdom Viridiplantae; phylum Streptophyta; class Magnoliopsida; order Asparagales; family Iridaceae; genus Iris; species Iris pallida. Next base: position 10,992,945 of record JANAVB010016598.1, on the reverse strand, counting down.
CTAGTGAAGGTGATGTCGTTGGTGATGATGGTGATGGTCAGCCATGGGAGGTCGGAGTAGAAGGAGATGGAGGAGAATATGAAGAAGAAGATGGCGGTGGAAAAGCAATGGGCGGCTAGGGTTTTTCTCTCGTGTACGCGCGTGTGTGTGTATATATATACTGAGCAAGAAAACCGAGTAGGGGTCGGGCTCGAGTTCTTGAGCGGGGTGGTTTCACAGGAAAACTAAGAATTTGAGCTGGGTTTAGCTATAGCCCACAGTATTGAATCATATTTCTATATAACACTTTATATATATATCTATATATAATATAACACTATATATATATATATATATATATATATATATATATATATATATATATATATATATATATATATATATATATATAATACAGATATGTCATTGAACATATTTCTATATATATGTATATATCTTATACAAATACACCATATATATACACATACGTTTACCTATATACACGTATACGCGTATATACATATACTCATATATACGTATATTTATCTATATACATATATATATATTCACATACAAAATTTAAATATATATATTCTATATATATTATACCTTTATTAGATAATAATAATAACAACCAATAATATCGATAATAGTAATAATAATAATAATAATAATAATAATAATAATAATAGTAATAATTATTTCAATAAATCAATAATGGTATATATATCATATTGCACAGTCTAAAAATCCTAAAATGCACAAAGACCCATTTTATACAAGTGTCATTGAATATCAACTAATAATAATAATAATATTTAATCATGAATTCTTAGAAATATTTATTAAATCACTAAAACGAAATACAAGACCTTCACATCCAGTTCATCAATCACGAATGTCATTGGACGTGCCGCATGGCTACATGGGCTTGGGCTCAGTTCGAGTCCAGTCCGGGCTAAAATGCTATAATCGGTTTTCCCTAAAATTAATAATATAATTAATAACTAAATAATCTTCGGTAAGCGTTAAGTCGCAACTTGGCTTGGTTTTCCTAGTTAGGATATCACTATGGCTCGGCCTTCCCTACCAGGGCTAGCACTCTAGTCAAAGCACGTCATTGCACTATCCGTGCCATGTTTCCTAATCGGTTTGTGCTCCATAACTCCACAAGGACTTAAATCATCCACCGTAATAATTAACTAAATAATTATTTACGAAATATTAAAAATCACCATTTACTTCAAATAAATAAATAAAATATTATCAAAAATTTTGGGAAGGGGAGCTACAAATCTACCCACCTTAAAATAATTTCGTCCTCGAAATTCGAACTCATAACCATGCCTAAATTATTTTTTTTTATTTTTTTTTATTTAAAAAAAAAGTCAAGGAATAAATCCACTATTACCACAATCTCCTCAAATTTTTAATTCCTCAAAAATAGTTTGTATTCTTCTCCTAGCCAAATAGCCTCTAGGACTTCTACCCATCTTTGGTCACACTACTCCTCACACTAAAATCTTAAAATCTTCTAACTGTGCTAACAATCCTACCAACCAATATCTAGGCATACGGTATCTATAATCCTCTCGTATCTATCAAGTAACCTGAACTTAGCAAGCAGTAATTTACATAAGTAACTAAGAAATATTGGTGAATTCTAATAAGTATGACCTTCGTCTATCTGCCATAGAGAGGACAGGAATATAAGAAAGAACAATCAAGAGCAATTATGAAGTTTAAAGAGCGGTAGAGAATATACAATAATACAGGTAGAAAGAGTATTTATGAACCTATAGTCTTATCCGCTAGATTGGGCTACTCTAGTCCAGTCACTTGCTACATCGAAGGACCCTTCGCTCTTAGAGGGCTAGCAATCCATGCAATACAGAAGTTCTGTTCTCGAACTTCTGAACAGGTCCCATAATAGAACGGAATTTGAAAATCAAGATTGTGATCTTTTTTTTTCGTGGTTATTTAAACACCCGAGCCAGGGATATAAATGTAATGCAAGATCATATCGCAACTTCCAAGTAGATGGAATATGAGTGACGAACGACTTCACTTTCTAAGAAAGAGAGACAACAAAATGGCTATAGGGACCTATTGCAAACAGTTCGATCTTATAGACCAACTATGGGGGTTTGTCTGGAGGGGTTTTACTGGCCTTAATGGGTTTCCTATTTTGTATATCACTCGTTGGTTGGATGAACCTTGGGTCTCAATCTATTTGGACTGAACAAGATCCCAAGATAAACTATTTCTACTAGATTATGATGGCCTGGAATAAGTTTCTGCCCAAGGAGTTGAGCTAGTTGCTCGTCAGGTTGGTTAGCTAGGTCCTTCAAGCCCAAGATTCGCCTTCAGTGACTTTTGTGTTTAAGTAGCACGAGAAGACACATTTACGTGGCACCCTAGTGACATGTGCGTAGTGGGCTTTGAGTCGATCACAACCACATATTGGGTCGAAGAAATTGGGTCAAGGTTGAGGCTCTAGGGGATGTCGAAAAGTATACCGGTATTATGGTAAGGGTTATAACTAGTCCTTTTTACCTGAAAGTCATAGCACAAAAATAGGGTACAAGGGGACGGGTTTGAGTGGGACATGATATACCTAGATAAAGGTGGACTCGTCTAGATCTTGCATATAAAATTTGTTGGAAGGTAACAGCTGGTCTCGTGCTCCGAATATTAATAACACGTCCGGGGACACAAAATGATCTAGATGAAAAGTGGGAGTCCAAGGGCACTAATCATCATCCTAATAGAAGTTATTCTAATCAATCGGTAATCCTCGTGTATCCTAAAATTTTTAGAAGGCTTACGGTCTACCCACCTTAGAAGCTAGGATATGGTTTTAGGAATAATGAGTCTAGAAGAATTCCAAAAGTTCGAGTATTGTACCTCGACTCTTGTGAATAAAGATTAAGGCACAACATATGGAATACGGTAGATATAAGTCAATTCAAGGGTCGTTCCTCCATAATTGAAAAACGAGTGTGTACAATGACACAGGGTTGATAAAATAGAATTATCTACTCGTTCATAGTATACAAGGATTATCGACGGGGTAACCAGCTCTAAGGTATATCTCCTATGAAAAGATTTCTAACAACTGAGTCGTGAGTTTCTATTTGTGTTAAGCCTGCCCGACCATTGTCCCAAGAGTTCTAGGGGTATGGGCTTAAGGGTTGCTAGTTAAAGCAAGCTTCAAGCAATAAATTTGAGACTCACAACAATTGGTTTCTTGAGAATAGATAGTCTCCTAGGTTGGCATTACGACTAAGGGTAAAATCCTAATCATTCTTAAATTCAGATGGCTTGAAAGTCCCGATAACAGTTTGGGGTCGAGAGGAGAACGAGTAACTCAATCACAGGACTGGCCGTTGGTAGCTACACTTGTGCCTACCATTATCATAGCCATGGAAATACTCTGTATCTCTCTACCATCACGAGCTTTCGTCTTTCCAAATCGGTGAAAGACAAAAACAATAAAGAATTCAAGGGAGATGTTACTGAATACAATTTCATGATTCAAGGGCGAACATATAATTCAAGAGGAATTGTCAATGCAGTCGTGGATGAGACCCTAGAGACATCTATATCTCAATCCACGTAGGGTAATTAAATAAAGTGCGAACCAAATACATCATGGTTGATCAGACCATAATACACTGATTTTGATTAGACAATAAGTTAGCAGGCATCCCCACTAAACATATGCCTCGAATCAAGCTCGATAAAAGAGTAAGCTTGCAAAAACTAGGCTGTAATAGCAGCGTTTGTCAAGATAGTCAAGATACAAGTACGCGAGATTTTTGAAAAGAGGCACAAGTAGTTCGAGTTTAGAGAGAATCAAAACTTACCTGGTGTCCTTGCTTATACAATCTTTCTAAAATCTTCCTGTCCATAAGGTCTTGGTCAACTAATGGGTTATAGAACTCTGGATTCTATATTCTTGGCAACTTATTAGTGTCGGTTAATTACCTCGTCAATAGATCACAAGGACCACATAATGCTAGGTTGGGAGACATGCTACTCAACTTACAGAACTTCCACTAATATTGGCTTTGGATCTTATGGGACATACATGGCATCGTCCTATCCTCTATAGTACCCTAAACTTGTAATCATGTCTGAATTTATTTCACCGAGATTATGCCTCGTCCATATACTCGGGCGATGGTAAACTCTTGGTTCCGTGATTCAGATGTGATATGCTATCAGATACTCTACCTTACATTGACAGAAGGGAAACTACGATCAAAAGAGGACCACTAGCTATAGTTTAGCAATATTCTATAACCTATATTTTCTTAAACTAATTTCAACTCTAGGGGTCGTGTCTCGCCAGTGCGCTGCTGGCTGCAGTGAATTCATAGTCTCCATATTTCAAATATATGGCGACAGTGCGCTGCTGTCCTGCCATTATGAGTTAACTAACATTTCTTTAACTAAAACCTGTAAAAGTTCATAAGTTTCTAGGGATTCCAACAAGGTAACCATAAAGCGTAAGTATATGTCCTATTAGTCACAACCCTTGGAATAAAAGATTGAACATAGAGGAAATAACTGAAAACAAAAGGAATACAACATTCTAGTATCTACTTCGTGTGTATCAAACCCATGGGGGGAAAACTTTTTGGATTGAAAGTAACTCGAGGTTCGTATATGGGTAACATAATCAGAAATTATATAAAGACACTAAGCATTAGGGCAATTAGGAACTAAATGGGCCATTCGGACTAAGGTATAGGGATGATACCTAAGGGGTCAAGAGGAGGAACTGAACAATTTATCAAGGTTAGATTACCAATCCTAGGAAGCTCTGCCTCACCAAGTGAATCATCTACCCACTTTAGATCATATCGCCATACCAAAAGGTAATAGTGTGCCTATGGGGATCTGGAAAACTATTAAAATTAATAGCCCTCATCTAAAATTTATGGCCTAAACTATCCATCGGTAAAGTTGTATAAGGGACTCTTATTCCTAGTCATTCTCTTAAATTAAATTAATCCTTGTTCGTGAATGAGCATGTTCTAGTCGCAGGCTCACAATAGTACCACTAACTTAAGTACTATCACGAGTTCGTATGATTTGCAAAAACAGACCTGCATGGGCCACCACAAAAAATTGTCACGACCTGTACCCGTTTTTTTTTAAACGGATACGAGACGTGTCCAAGCCAGCCTACGCCGCAGTATCGGCGGTAGAACGCTGTCACGGCCATGATGATCAAAATCACAAATATACTCATTCACAAGATTAATTTAATTTACAAAGATCACAAGTTTTATATTTGCAGAAAACATAAACTTGTACAATGATAGAATGACTACAACCCAACTATCTAGCTAGTCTCTAGGCTTCTGGCTGCAAGTATCCCCGTATCTCCCATGCTAAGTAAATCCACGGCTAACCTGAAAATGTTGGTTTCCAGTCAGGAATGGAACGGGCACAATCCACTGAATGCAATCTCAATAAAGAAAATGACTATAAAATAAAGATTAGACATCAATCATGAGTTTTGAAAATAACAGTAAAGCCGTAAGAAAAATCAATAGTAATAAATAGACCTATATACTTTCCACCGTTAGAAGTACCTTTGATATGTGATCGATCTCGGGACAATTATGCGACACGGTCTACACGGTCTAAAGTTACACGGTCTACAGTTACACGGTCTACAATTACACGGTCTACAGTTACACGGTCTACAGAAAATATTGCAATAAAGAAACATTGTCTACAGAATAATAATCACGAACTACACAGATTAAATGCAATAAATAAATTACTGTCTACACGGTCTACTTTGCAATAAATAAATCACTGTCTACACTGTCTACAAGAAATAAATGTAACACGGTCTACACGGTCTAAGGTCAGATCACACATCGTTGGTACTTCTCATTCCCGACTCAACAATTTATAATAAAAAAATAATCACATAACTAATGAAACCAACCAATGAAATATAGTGAAAATCAATATCGAAATGCAGACAATAAACTGTACTCGCCTGTGGTCCTCTGCTGGTGAAACCGACAGTCTGAACTACTCAATGTGCCACAATAGTCAAAACCCGTACAACAGTCCCCGGAAGCTGAAATAAACATTACCAATGATCTTAGAATAGTCAAATTAGCTAGGATTGCCTGTCCTTAAGTCCAATTCTGGACACAGGGGCAAAACGGTAATTTCGGGCCAAAACGGTGTCCGTCGTTGGACCCGCGTTGCACCGAAAAGCGTGCCAGAGTCAACGGTCTCTAAAGTCGTCAAACTATATGTCTACGGATCCAGTTTTTCGATACGAACCCAACCGTATGTCCAAAGTTGGATTCCGGCAGGCCGTGCACAAAATTGCCCGTTGAGTGGGACCGTGGGGCCCGCAAAACGGTGATTTTATCAACAGTCTCAGAATCGGACCAAACTTGGCATACAGGACCAGAAAAACGATACAGTCCTATTGGCGTAAGTTTCGTCTCGATCTGATGAGCCTACACAAAGTAATTGGGAAGTTTCTTTTCATGCTTTCTGTTATTTTTATTGGTTTGGGTTTTGAGCCCAAGTATTATATTTATTTTTCTTGTTTCCATATTCTAGTGGCCAAAGGCTCTGGCCCATAAGCCCCTTTTTATTTATCCATTTCTATAATGGGTACTCTTGGCCCGTTTAAACAAATATTAAATGAGGAAAACATGGTCCCATGCTTATACAGAGAATACTTAATTCTCTGCTTCCCATACTCTTATGTAGTGCAACTTGGGTTTTTGTGAGCTAGTGAAGTTTCGTGAGGAGGATTGTCTATCACTAGGAACAGTGCCATATTGGCCACGGTTCACCATCATATTCGTGTTCTCTTCTTAGCATGGTATATGCAGACTAGAGGAGCATCACAGGTCCTACACGAGGAAGAGTCGTACCTACAAGAGTTGTTCCCTCGATGGAACAATGCACTCGCCACTGGTGCGACGAGCTTGGTAGAGGCATCTGAACGGTGCAACATCGACCCGGCAACGTCGAGCAATGGGGACAGCGCCGGTAAAGCCTCGCGCTACGGGTTGCGGTGGTCGTCGCCACGGCTGTACGACACTATGGCCGTGCCTGGCCAGAGCGCCTGCCGGCTCTGATGGTTGCAGTCGCTCGAAGTCTTCGGGGTGGCGCACTGTGGGGACTGCACTACAGCACGCGTCTCGATCAACTGGGGTAGTACACAGCAGGGTTGTCCAGACTCGATGTAGCCCAACTCTGGAGCCCGTTGACGTGGCAAGGAGGCCTACCGAAGTCGGTAAGGGCACACGGTGTACAGGAGGTCGACGATGATGGCATATTGCTCCGCTCTTCTGCTATGCTCAGGCTGTAGTCTCCAGTACATGGCGGACGTCGGTACGATGCTGCACATGGTGCCTCCGTGCATGCGTGTTGGCCAATGGCACAAGGAGGCATGCTCCCATATCGAGCATGTGGTGCCTCCGGCGACTAGAGGTGAGCTCAATCGATGTAGGCTGTATTACAGCGTGCACTGCACACGGCCAAAGGTGAGGTTGGTCGAAGGCTCGGTCTAGAGCGGAGGAGATGCTAGTGAAAGTGATGTCGTTGGTGATGATGGTGATGGTCAGCCATGGGAGGTCGGAGTAGAAGGAGATGGAGGAGAATATGAAGAAGAAGATGGCGGTAGAAAAGCAATGGGCGGCTAGGGTTTTTCTCTCGTGTACGCGCGTGTGTGTGTATATATACTGAGCAAGAAAACCGAGTAGGGGTCGGGCTCGGGTTCTTGAGCGGGGTGGTTTCACAGGAAAACTAAGAATTTGAGCTGGGTTTAGCTATAGCCCATTGGCTATAGCCCACAGTATTGAATCATATTTCTATATAACACTTTATATATATATCTATATATAATATAACACTATCTATATATATATATATATATATATATATATATATATATATATATATATATATATATATATATATATATATATATATATAATACAGATATGTCATTGAACATATTTCTATATATGTATATATCTTATACAAATACACCATATATATACACATATGTTTACCTATATACACGTATACGCGTATATACATATACTCATATATACGTATATTTATCTATATACATATATATATATTCACATACAAAATTTAAATATATATATTCTATATATATTATACCTTTATTAGATAATAATAATAACAACCAATAATATCGATAATAGTAATAGTAATAATAATAATAATAATAATAATAATAATAATAATAGTAATAATTATTTCAATAAATCAATAGTGGTATATATACCATATTGCACAGTCTAAAAATCCTAAAATGCACAAAGACCTATTTTATACAAGTGTCATTGAATATCAACTAATAATAATAATAATATTTAATCATGAATTCTTAGAAATATTTATTAAATCACTAAAACGAAATACAAGACCTTCACACCCAGTTCATCAATCACGAATGTCATTGGACGTGCCGCATGGCTACATGGGCTTGGGCTCAGTTCGAGTCCAGTCCGGGCTAAAATGCTATAATCGGTTTTCCCTAAAATCAATAATATAATTAATAACTAAATAATCTTCGGTAAGCATTAAGTCGCAACTTAGCTTGGTTTTCCTAGTTAGGACATCACTATGGCTCGGCCTTCCCTACCACGGCTAGCACTCTAGTCAAAGCATGTCATTGCACTATCCGTGCCATGTTTCCTAATCGGTTTGTGCTCCATAACTCCACAAGGACTTAAATCATCCACCGTAATAATTAACTAAATAATTATTTACGAAATATTAAAAATCACCATTTACTTCAAATAAATAAATAAAATATTATCGAAAATTTTGGAAAGGGGAGCTACATGAAGTGATGTTTATATCTAATAGAGTAAAGGAAATTGAACATGTTATCAAGATTATAGCCTTAATTCTAGGGAAAGCCTAACTAGCTAAGTGAGTAGTATACCCACGTTGGATCATGTCGTCATATCAAGAGTAATAGTGTTTCTGTAAAGATCTGACAAGCTACCTAAATTTAACAATTCTGTATTTAAGTGGCATGACTTATCAGACAATCTTAACTACCCAATTAGTCAAATTAATAGGGGCCCTGATCCTAGTTATCCTCCTAAATCATTTCAATCCTAATTGTGAATGAGCATTTCCTGAGCGCAGGCTCGCAATGGTACGACTAACTTAAGTACCATTACGAGTTCGCAATCTTTTGCGAAAACGGACCTGCATGGGCCACCACAAAAACTTGTCACGACCCGCATCCGTTTTTTCGGATACGAGACGTGTCCAAGCCAGCCTACACCGCAGAGTCGGCGGTAGAACGCTGTCAAGCCCACAAGAAATAAATGCTCAAAATATAACATTTGTTGCTCATTCACATATCTAAATTTGTTACAATATTTACAATATTTATAATTAAAGAAAATACAAGATTTTACAATTAATGAAAATAAATACAGCTGCTATCTATTTCTAGGTTTCTGCCTGCAAGTACACCCAAATCTCCCAAGCTAAGTGAAGCCACAGCTAACCTGAAAAATTTTGATTTCCAGTCAGGAATGGAACAAGTACACAAACCGACGGCAATGCGAAAACACAATAGAATTAACAAGACATAAAAATAACATATGAGAGATAAAAACTGGAAGGTAACTGATGACATGGCTCGGTGGAGAAGAAAAGGAAAAATAAAGAAAAGACAACTACCTATGTGGTGTGAAATATCCGTTTCGACATGTGAACGGCTAGGGGATAATCCGGCACCTGCACGTGTCGTGTACAGGTGCTATTGTTCACGAATAGACATCATGGGGATAGTTCTGGGTAGTCCACATGTCTACTAAGATATTTGCCCTCCCGACTACTCCGTGTGACGAGCGTAAGCAGCAAGATATATGTATAAACATGAAATGTAAAGACTACTATGAATCGAAAAGCAATCAGAAAGTGCACTTGCCTGAGGTCCTTAGCTGGTGAAACCAATAATACCATACCACTCAATGAGCCACAATCAGTCAACACATGCAGAAGTCTCCAGATGCTGAAATAAACATTACCAACGTTCTCAGAATAGTCAAATTAGCTAGAATCGACTGTCCTTAAGTCTAATTCTGGACACAGGGGTAAAACGATAATTTTGGGTCAAAATGGTGTCCGCCGTTGGACCCGTTTTGCACCGAAAAGCGTGCCAGAGTCAACGGTATCTAAAGTCGTCAAACTATATGTCAATTGGTTCAATTTTTTGATATGAATACAACCGTATGTCCAAAGTTGGATTACGGCGGGCCGTGCACAAAATCGTTCATTGAGTCGGACCGTGGGGCCCGTAAAACGGCGTTCCGATTCAACTATCTCAGAATCGGACCAAACTTGGCATACAGGACCAGAAAGACGATACGGTCCTATTGGCGCAAATTTTGTCTCAATCTGACGAGCGTGCACAAAGTAATTGGGAAAGTTGCACAGAGGTCGATACGGTGAATTTCGACGGATACGTATCAAATTCGTCGCGCACACGCGACCAATTTGAATTCCGCCAAAGCCCATACGTCCACAAAGCCAATACGCACCTTTCGATGTTTTCGGTTCGCAACCACGTCGCTCGGATTGGCGGGACGCACGTCGTGTGGATGAGTTTCTAATGTTTTCGAAGATTGTTTTAATAAGTTTTTCTTGATTTTCAAATCAGGATTTCTTGACGTATACTAGATGAATTTAAAATCCGTAAATAGCATTTTGAAGCTGTATGGGTTGACTAAAAACTTATTCAATTAGATTTCTAATTATTGCTACGGTTTGGCAAAAATCTGCCTTCCAATATAGGGTGTTGGACTGCTCTGTCAACTGTTCACAAACAGTTTTTCGGCAAGGTTCGTGACGACTTTCTGGACGACCTAATTCGTCTAAATAAAAACTAACTGAAGGGATTGGAAGGCGTATATGTTTTAAGTATACCTGCAAAATCAAATCAAAAAAACATCGCATGAATAGGTCGCGAGCCTGCTGCGAAGTTGGCCCGATGCTCCGTCGCTGCTGCTGCCTCTTCTGCTTGTCGTGCGCGCTCGGCCAGCCGCCGACGATCCTCCGGCGACGCGCAACCGTCGGGGTGGCCACCCAGGGTGGCACGTGGTAGCGGCACGGGAATTAGGGTTTATGAGGATTTTCGTCCCTCACCCTCCCGATCTCTCTATATATATAAACTACGTTTTAACAGAACGCGGGGGGGGGGTCTTCACCTCGGTTCTGGGAATAAAGGAGGGGCGCACATGGGCTGGGCTCGGCTGGGCCGAGCCTGGCTAGGATGTTGGCTTGCTGGATGGGCTCGGGTCTGTTATGGCCTGGGCTAAGTTGGTTTGGGGCCGGGCTGACTTGGTTTGGGGCCGGGCTGACTTTCCTGTGGGAGCTCGGGCTGACTGTTTGGTTGTGTTTGCTCCTTTGCATTAGCAGGGCTGGGCTCTGCTGGCTTTGGGTCCTGGTGGACTGGAGGGTGCCCGTTCGGGCCTGGGTGAGCTGGGCTCGGTTTGTTGTGGGGAAATCAGCTCGGGCCAGTGGCCTGATGAGGCGGGACTGGTGGGTTATTATGAACCTTTGTTTTTCTTTGTATCCAATTATCACATATATATATTTTATACATTTATATATACACATATATTTTTTTTTAAAGAATAAAATGATAATAATTAATAATAATAAATAATTTATATTTAATAACCATAATAATAATATTAATATTGTATAACTTCAATAAAATAATAATAATAATAATAATAACAAAATTCAATAAACTAATAATGATGTATATACCATCACTTACAGTCTAAAAATCCCGAAATGTACAAGGACCTATTTTATACCAATGTCATTGAATATCAACTAAATAAAGATATTTATAATATCTAATTTCGAATACTAGTAAATATTCGTTGAATCATTAAAATGAGTTACAACACCCTCATACCAAATTTCCTCAACACGAATGTCCTTGAATGTGCCGCATGACTACATGGGCTAGGTCTGGTTCGGGTCCAGTCCGGACCAGTCTGGTACAACCGGATCACTTAAATGTCAAACAATAATAATAATGAATAATTAAACTATTTATAATGGCCATGTCACAACTTGGCCTGGTTTTCCTAGTTAGGACATCAATATGGCTCGGCCTTCCTCCACCATGGCTGAAGTCTAGTCAAAGCACGCCACTGCACTATCCGTGCCATGATTCCTAGTCGTCTTGTACTCCAAACTCAACCATGGCTAAAATCATCTACCGTAATAATTAACTAAATAATCATTTCTAAAATTCTAAAAATCACCATTTAAATAAAATAAATAATAATAAAATATTTTAAAAATTCCGGGAAGGGGAGCTACACCTTTCAAACTTGTCATCATCAAGCATTTAATGCTGAGTGACAAAGGCGACAACATATCTTCCAAATAGTCGTCCAATAAGTCGCCCTTTACAGAAAACGAAGAACGTAACAACGCCCAGCCTACGCCGCAGTGTCGGCGGTAGAACGTAACAACGCCCAGCCTACGCCGCAGTGTCGGCGGTAGAACGCTGCATGGGCTACCACTAAAAACGTGTCACGACCCGCACCCTAGAGTTAGGGCACGAGAACGTAACAACGCCCAGTCTACGCCACAGTATCGGCGGTAGAACGCTGTCCTAGGTCTCATGCATCTAACAGTATAAGGCTAAGCAGTTTATACTCCCCGAATGGGGGTGACATAGCAGAATGTAAACTCAATCACATCTAAGGTAGAGCATAATGGAAGATAGATAAAACATGAAATCCAAAAGAGATACAGGAGATAGAAGTCTAAGTGTCTAAGATACATAAACCCAGAAGTACATCTCAAAACTCAAATACAGTAATCCACAAGTAAATACAACTCCCGACAAAATGAAATAACTATCTAAACAACCTCTACTGTGTCTCCTCTAGGCTAGCAGGCAATCCCAGGCCATCTGTAAAATTTATCAACAGGTCCAGTCAGGACAGGAGCGAGCACAATACATCTCATGCAGTTCATATCATGTCAGGAAATATAAGGCAGGCAATAGAATAAGATACATGAAACGCTGTAAGAAGATGTACATAAAACAGGAGAGATATTTGATAACTAGAAATATATATACATGATAAGTAAGAACTATAAGTGACTAGTGATTTAGAGTACGAGATGGCATGTAATTGGCTTAGGTTGTACATGATGAATATGAAAAGTAACAGAGTGTACATGATGGGTAAATCACATGACCATTTATACTCACCCCTACCCACAATCAATACACAAGGATCTATTCAAGTTACGTTACGGACATGATGTTTTGGTTATACAAGAAACACATGAGGAAATATGAGCGTACATGAAAGAACATGAGAGTACATGAACGTACATGTAAGAACATAAGAGAACATGAGTGTACATGAATAACACAGAAGCAAGGAATACATGATGTACATGAAACACATGTCATAAAGTATCCGATGCGCCCGCTAAGGGGGTAACATCCCAAGAAGAGATCCGTATAGTACCAATCAGTTATGATAACGTGACAGCATCAAGTAAAAGTAATCTAGAGCGAGAATATAATTCGTGACAAGTATGAAACGATCAGAGAATGTACTCGCCTGATATCTGAATGTCGAAGGTAAAGATACTGTCCGATGAGAGGTGTCTGGCTCCTAATTAGAACAGCACAAGTCACAACATGTTCAGAAGGGTAATATAAAGCACTACAATGCATTCTATATGAATCTAGGTCAAACTAGGCCAAAGTCAACCCTTGGTCAACTCTGGTCAAACTGTACTAGTCAAACTAGGTCAAACTAGGTCATGTCCTAACCCAGTAAGTCTTACTAGGCCTAACCAAGACTATCCTAGCAAGCACACATCAATACAAGGCTATACAAGCCAACATACACCCAACTCTATATAGCATGCAATTATTCAATACTCAAATAGGCAAGAATTCACATTGGATATACACTAGGTAATCTATTACTTTAAGCTATATATGTCTACACATATATACATATGCATATATTGGTATTCAACATTAGGTCTATAATCATGACATTTCAAATGGTTATATAAACTTATATATTACAACACAATATGCTAACATATATATAATATACATACATAGCTAAGTTAACTATATTCATAAATACTTATTTAAGAGGCTATGTGTGTGTATGTGAACATGGCAAAGGGGCAAGTGAGGGTTAAATGGGCATACATAGTGTATACATATCAAAGAGTGTCAAAGTGTAAGTGAATAATGTGTCAAGTGTGATAGTGTCAACATAGTGTAAGGGGGGTACATGAGGTAATATAGGATTTGTGTTAACATAGAACATTACATCTCATTAACTTGTATATTATATACATTACATCTATTATTATATTACATTCATGCTTGCATTCATTCATCATTCATTATTCTCTTGCACCACTATATGCACCATACATTACATACTATGGAACCTACATATTCATTACAAGCCATACTTATACATGCTTATATTAGATAGGATACTTACACCTCATACATCATTTATTTAACCATTTACTCATACTTGTATTCTCTATTTAATTACATAATGTATATACATTAACATGGGTTAAAATCAAATAGAACATTATATTACACACAAGGGTGCACAAAATGCATATGCCGAATAGTAACTCCTACTAATAATCAATACTGTACCATCTCAGCATGAATTAAAATTTAGGATTGAAGTATTTTATAGATCTATGTGTTAGCTTTCCGAAACTTTAAACGGATCGCATTTTCGTTTCCGAAAACTCCCGGAATCGCGAAAACACCGAGAACGCGTTTGTCTTTCGTACAGCTGACACTCAAATAATTCTCTAGAAAGTTACAGAAAGAATTAGGCCTATTAATATATGTTTTTGGAAAGATAACTTTAATACGCTTCTTTTAAAAAAAGCAAAAGATTAAACTGAGCTTTGAGCTAGAAGTTATGACATTTCTAAGTTATGGCTGAAATTAAAAACGTGGATAAAAATTATGACGGATTTAGGTAGTTTGAGATAAAAGAACACAAGTATATAACATAATATATCAAGAACTCACTCTCTACACTAATATATATATATATGAGACACTATAGAACACATCTCCAATACAAAAATATGAGATTAAAAATGTAATAATTCATTCATACATAACAACAACACATAGTATGTCCAAATTTGGGATTTTCCCACATGGACACAACCACAACACAAAGGACACTCCTATGACCTCCAAATGGACACGAAATGGACACAAATGGAGATACAACTATGGGGTCATTCCTATGGGTTCAAAAGAGACCTATATGCATGAGGAAATGAAAAGGAGAAGGGATTTATACCTCCCGGTAGATCGAATCGAAGAAAAGCCTTCCCGGAGCGACACCGACACATAGAGATTCCAAAAGGACACGAACGAGCTCCGAATCCTCCCAAACTTGGGTAGCTTCCTCCTTGGCTAGAATGGAGAAGGAAAGAAGAAGATTTGGTGGTGAAATAGAATGATTTGGTGGAGAAATTGCTAGGGATTGCTCTCTAGGAATTTGGAGAAGAACAAGAGAGAGAGTGTGGATGAGAATAATGAAATGATTTTGAGCCTATCCTCTCCCAAAGTGGCTGGCCATATGGGGCTATTTGCCCTATTATGGTAAGGTCCAAAATGCCCCCACTAACCTATTCTATGAGTATTAGGAAATGGCTAATTGGTTGGGGCTAAATTAGTCATTCTAAAGTTTCTAATCACACTAACCTTATCCATAATAATTAGTCTAACCTCTAACTAAAATATTTCTATCATGTGGACTAAAATTAATATCATGTGGGCCATGCCTAACTAGTGTGTGGGTCCCACCACTAGAAGAAAAAGTTCTTTTTACAACGTTCTATCTACAACACTTCCTAAAAACGTTGTTAAAAATGGGGGTCTTCTACAACCTTTTTGGTAAAAACATTGTAAAATACATGTGCAAACAACATTTATATTCAAACACTAAGGCTTCTACAATGGTCATTCACAAAAGTTGTGTATTACTGTCTTCAACAATGTTTTATTAACATTGTAATATTTATTCATTTTGACAACGTTTATTTAAAGTTGTCAAAGTTATATTTTGACAACGTATTTAAAATATTGTAACAATGTTATGTTCAGCAACGTTTATCAAATATTGCAAAATTTTTATATATTTTACAATGTTAGTTTGATGTTGTAAAAGTATTTTGATTTTACTATTTTATATAAACGTCGTGTATGTTATATCATTTTACCACTTTTAAGAAACATTGTAAAAGGTTTATATTTAACAAACTTTACAAAATGTTGTAAAAGAGGTGTATTTCACAATGTTTAGACAATATTGTAAATTTATATTTTGAATATTTATAGGATGATATTATTTGAAATGTTGGTCTTATTAGGTCAATAACTCACTTGGTAGCATCTCATGAATGTCTTTCGATCTTTGGAAAAAATCGATGTTCTTGATTGATATTCTCAACTTTATTCTTAGTATAATAAGTATTGAATGAGCTGATTGCTCTTCTAAAAGCATGGGGACCAACCTATTTAGAGGAATTATGTCGCGAAAGTAGTGTCAATGCCCCTAAAACTTGAAGTAGATTGGAGGATAATTTCCAAGTTAATCCATGTAAAAAAATCATCTTTTTCAGGATAGGACTGTTAAAGAACATTTAAATTGTGTAATGCTCGCATGTTTAAATTGATTACTAGGGAAACTTTTGGAAGTCATAGGTCATTCTACATAGGATAACTTTTGTTAAGGGTGCAACTCGGACGGGCTACACCCGAGCCCAATCGGGTAAACTCGTTAATGGGTTGGCTTAGAGTTGAAGATATTCGGGTTTGGGCTCGGATTTGGGTTAAAATATTTCAGCCCGATAAAAAATCGGGTTTGGCTCGTGTTCATGTGTCAGGTTATTTGAAGAACCCGAAATCCGACTTATATATATATTGTTTCATAGTTCTTAAATAAAAAGATTAAATATGAAACTCTTCAATTCCTTATCCTAAATCTTATTTCAATTTATATTTTGTAATGATCAAGACTTGATTGCTCTTTGATTATGTGTTTAATATTATTTTTGTTTAAAATTATTTTAAATATTATATTAGAGCCCGATAAACACAATGGACCCAACCCAACCCAAGTTCAACCCGAGCCAAACCCGATCCTCCGGGCTTGGTCTTGGGCTTCATATGTTGAACCCGAGGCCAGGCCGGACTTGGGCTCAGACTAGGCTTATGATTCATCGGGTTGGGCTCGGGTTGATCTCAAGCCCCACCCAACCTACCTGAGTTGCACCCCTAACATTTGTAGGGCTTCTTCATAACCTTAAATCACAAGGTTAACTTTTTAACTGCCAAATCTATAAATCTCTGGAAAAAAAGATAGCACTATATTTATAGGAATATATTATAATAAATTGTTTATAATTTTTTTAAAATAGAATGAGCTTTAAATAATATTAGAATATTTTAATATGATTTGAACATATTTTTAGTATGATTTAATATATAGTTATTTTTCTGAATCTTTGTTATGTATTTAATTAGATAATATCATATAGTTAGTTTAAATACAACTTAAATTTTGAATATATTTAGAATTTGTTTTATGTTCAAGTTAATTTTTATTTTTATTTCATCGATTAAGTGAGAAGACAACATATACGATAGTTATTTTTAAATTTGTATATATTAATTATTGATAATATATTACTGCTTATTTTTGAGTCGTTTATAAGTCATATTATAATATAGATATCTTACACGTATACGGTAGTTAAATTTTTTTAATTTATATATATATTATGGCTTATTTTTGCCATTTCTAAGTAGTATTATTGAGTATACCAAAAATTTTGACAATGAAAATTTTAGACTGGATTTGACAGATGAAAATTTTGATAGTTATTAAATTATTGAGTATACCAAAAATTCACCGAGTCCAAAGAGGTAACCAGATTTGAGTATATACCAAAAATTTATGTCAAATATTTTACTATGTCAAATATGCATCCAGTCCAAAGAGGTAATTAATCTATACTAGAGAAAAGTGTACTTCACAATAGAAACTTTTGTTCCAAAAATGTCTTCATCTATACTTATTAATTAAAATTGTTCATTAAATTTAATATGGGTGAAGTACACATTTGGTATTATATAGTATAATAGAAATATAATAAAAGATATTTTTGGAAAGAAAAAATCTTGTAAAATGGTAACATTCAACAACTTTAATAAAATAATATAAAATTTGTGTACTTCACAATATTTATACAATGTTGTAAATTTATCTTTATTTTGTCACTGTATATAAAATTTGTCAATGTATTTATCTTTTCACAATTTTAAATTACATATCCATGTACCAAAAAAGAGACGCAATCCATCATAAGTTACACATGTGTGTGGGGTTGAATTTCTTCCCAATTTTTTTATTCTCCCCCCCCAACCATATATATATATATTATATATATATATATATATATATATATATATATATATATATATATATATTATTTTTTTTGAAGCAACGGGTACTTGTGGCGCGAACTCGCCTCCACTGGGGCTCGAACTCCTGACCACTTGGGCCACATGCATCTCTCTTAACCACTAGGCTAGAGGTCATGCGCATATATATATATATATATATATATATATATATATATATATATATATATATATATATATATATATATATATATATATATATATATTTTTTTGAAACATTGGGTAATTGTGGCGAACTCGCTTCCACTGGGCTCGAACTTCCGACCACTTAGGCCGCATGCATCTCCCTTAACCACTAGGCTAGAGGTCATTGCCATATATATATATATATATATATATATATATATATATATATATATATATAGATATATATATATATATATATATATATATATATATATATTATTATTATATATTATATATATATATATATAATATATATATATATATATATATATATATATATATATAATAATATATATATATATATATATATATATATATATATATATATATACAGGGAGCGGATTAAAAGCCCCCCTTAGAAAAACCCTAAAAATCCCCCTAACTCTCATCCGTAATTTAATGTTAATATTAATATTAATATTAATGTAATATTAATATTAATATTTATTTTTGTTTTTATATTAATGTTAATGTTAATGTTAATATTAATGTCAATGTTAATGTTAATATTAATTTTAATGTTAAGTTAAATGTTAATTTTAGTATTTAATGTTAATATTAACATTAATATTAACATTAAATTACGGTTGAGAGTGAGGGTTTTTTTAGGGGGTTTTCTAAGGAGGGCTTTTGATCCGCTCCCTATATATATATATATATATATATATATATATATATATATATATATATATATATATATATATATATATATATATATATATATATATATATATATATATATATAAAGAAGTCTTCTTCTATTCACTAGGTAATTATACATTGCCACTTGTTTTACAGATTCATTTTTATATGTTATATGCATGTTTTTGTATATATATATATATATATATATATATATATATATATATATATATGTGTGTGTGTGTGTGTGTGTGTGTGTGTGTGTGTGTGTGTGTGTGTGTGTGTGTGTGTGTGTGTGTGTGAAGAAGTCTTCTTCTATTCACTAGGCACATTGCCACTTGTTTTATAGATTCATTTTTATATGTTATATGCATGTTTTTTGTATATGTTATATGTTGTGACTCATTTGGATCGATCTAGGGCCTCCGCAATTGTAATTGTAAAGTGCATGTTATTTGTAGACTTGTTTTACAATTTTATTTTATTTTTACTAAGAGCAGAATACATGATGTACATGAAACACATGTCATAAAGTATCCGATGCGCCCGCTAAGGGGGTAACATCCCAAGAAGAGATCCGTATAGTACCAATCCGTGATGATAACGTGACAGCATCAAGTAAAAGTAATCTAGAGCGAGAATATAATTCGTGACAAGTATGAAACGATCAGAGAATGTACTCGCCTGATATCTGAATGTCCAAGGTAAAGATACTGTCCGAGGAGAGGTGTCTGGCTCCTAATTAGAACAGCACAAGTCACAACATGTCCAGAAGGGTAATATAAAGCACTACAATGTATTCTACATGAATCTAGGTCAAACTAGGCCATAGTCAACCCTTGGTCAACTCTGGTCAAACTATACTAGTCAACTAGGTCAAACTAGGTCATGTCCTAACCCAGTAAGTCTTACTAGGCCTAACCAAGACTATCCTAGCAAGCACACATCAATACAAGGCTATACAAGCCAACATACACCCAACTCTATATAGCATACAATTATTCAATACTCAAATAGGCAAGAATTCACATTGGATATACACTAGGTAATCTATTACTTTAAGCTATATATGTCTACACATATATACACATACATATATTGGTATTCAACATTAGGTCTATAATCATGGCATTTCAAATGGTTATATAAACTTATATATTACAACACAATATGCTAACATATATATAATATACATACATAGCTAAGTTAACTATATTCATAAATACTTATTTAAGAGGCTATGTGTGTGTATATGAACATGGCAAAGGGGCAAGTGAGGGTTAAATGGGCATACATAGTGTATACATATCAAAGAGTGTCAAAGTGTAAGTGAACAATGTGTCAAGTGTGATAGTGTCAACATAGTGTAAGGGGGTACATGAGGTAATATAGGATTTGTGTTAACATAGAACGTTACATCTCATTAACTTGTATATTGCATACATTACATCTATTATTACATTACATTTGTGCTTGCATTCATTCATCATTCATTATTCTCTTGCACCACTATATGCACCATACATTACATACTATGGAACCTACATATTCATTACAAGCCATACTTATACATGCTTACATTAGATAGGATACTTACACCTCATACATCATTTATTTAACCATTTACTCATGCTTGTATTCTCTATTTAATTACATAATATATATACATTAATATGGGTTAAAATCAAATAGAACATTATATTACACACAAGGGTGCACAAAATAAATATGCCGAATAGTAACTCCTACTAATAATCAATACTGTACCATCTCAGAATGAATTAAAATTTAGGATTGAAGTATGTTATAGATCTATGTGTTAGCTTTCCGAAACTTTAAATGGATCGCATTTTCGTTTCCGGAAACTCCCGAAATTGCGAAAACACCGAGAACGCGTTTGTCTTTCGTACAGCTGACACTCAAATAATTCTCCAGAAAGTTACAGAAAGAATTAGGCCTATTAATATATGTTTTTGGAAAGATAGCTTCAATATGCTTCTTTTAAAAAAAGCGGGAGATTAAACTGAGCTTTGAGCTAGAAGTTATGACATTTCTAAGTTATGGCTGAAATTAAAAACGTGGATAAAAATCATGACGGATTTAGGTAGTTTGAGACAAAAGAACACAAGTATATAACATAATATATCAAGAACTCACTCTCTACACTAATATATATATATATATATATATGAGACACTATAGAACACATCTCCAATACAAAAATATGAGATTAAAAATGTAATAATTCATTCATACATAACAACAACACATAGTGTGTCCAAATTTGAGATTTTCCCACATGGACACAACCACAACACAAAGGACACTCCTATGACCTCCAAATGGACACGAAATGGACACAAATGGAGATACAACTATGGGGTCATTCCTATAGGTTCAAAATAGACCTATATGCATGAGGAAATGAAAAGGAGAAGGGATTTATACCTCCCGGTAGATCGAATCGAAGAAAAGCCTTCCCGGAGCGACACCGACACGTAGAGATTCCAAAAGGACACGAACGAGCTCCGAATCCTCCCAAACTTGGGTAGCTTCCTCCTTGGCTAGAATAGAGAAGGAAAGAAGAAGATTTGGTGGTGAAATGGAATGATTTGGTGGAGAAATTGCTAGGGATTGCTCTCTAGGAATTTGGGGAAGAACAAGAGAGAGAGTGTGGATGAGAATAATGAAATGAACTTGAGCCTATCCTCTCCCAAAGTGGATGGCCATATGGGGCTATTTGCCCTATTATGGTAAGGTCCAAAATGCTCCCACTAACCAATTCTATGAGTATTAGAAAATGGCTAATTGGTTGGGGCTAAATTAGTCATTCTAAAGTCTCTAATCACACTAACCTTATCCATAATAATTAGTCTAACCTCTAACTAAAATATTTCTATCATGTGGACTAAAATTAATATCATGTGGGCCATGCCTAACTAGTGTGTGGGTCCCACTAGAGTCAAACTACCCCCGGGTCCCCGTTTCAAGTCGGATTGAGTTGAAATTCGAACCCGACTCAAATAACCCCAAAACAATATCATAAATAATAAAATAATATCAAAATAATTCGAAGAGGTCAAATGCAAAAATATCCTTAGGCCAAAAATGTCATTAAAATATCATAATCACATGGTTAGGCTCTAAGTCAAACAGTCTCTAGGGTTTCACTAGCAAAACGTCAAAACCACAAGTCATTGATTTAAATAATTTTAAAATAATTTAAAATCACCAAAAATCATATCATGAATTAAATATCATTATTAAAATAATTATAAACATGAAATTTCAAAATTACCCTCATTTGGGAAATTGGGTGCTACAACTACTCACTCCAAACAGCTATAAAAATAGTCTCATAAGATCGGAGTCCAACCTCCGCAAAATATAAAGAAAAAAGATGTAAAAATATCCACTAATGTCTCAAATAAGGAATAGACTAGAAATCAGTAGGAACTGCCTCGTCATCAATGTATGAAGGATCCAAAGCTGCTACGTACTCCTGCGGGAAGTCGTCTAATCCTGAAGAGATAACCAGGTCCTCAGCGGGACGTAACAAGATACAAGAAAATACCATGCCACGTAAATTGTGATATATAATACAAAAGAAAAGATGATGCATGCAATAGGGTTCCTGACCAGTCTACTGTGAATATGCAGTTGAGATACAATCCTTCGACGCATGAGCCCTGGCTGAATATAGGATCCTGTATAGTCCCTTCTTGGGCACCAGTGACCAAGCGCATAACGGTCAAAAACGTCAGTGGCCAACCTGAGAGGATAATCATACCCGTATCTCCAGCGGAGCTTCCGGGTTACAGGGGAAGTGTAATCGAAGCCCATACGTCAGGTATTATTCTCTCCACCCAATGTCTAGTATCATCATCTCCATGACTGATATGAACCTCTAATAACCGCCAAGTCTTCTAGCATGTAATTCTATTGGCAGTTACTCCTATCCGTCGCACGCTCCATACGTATCGGTGGCTAGCCGACTACGCGGTACGTGTCCTATATGTGACTCACATCACATGGTAAAGCAAGTATCAAGGCCGTATGAGATATACCAATACCTCATCAACAATGGGTGGTCACTAGGCTAAGTTAATACAAGAGAATATAAATAAAGCGAGAAAACGACCGATAGATTCGCTTGCACCAAAGTGTGACTTGGACGCACAGTTTTATAATAACAAATACGAAAGGCTAAAAATAGCAACTGAAAATAAGAATATGTAAATCATAGAGTAAGGTGGCAAGGTATCTTGCCTGGGGTGCGAAGGTGCCAAGTCCAAGAATCACAATGTCAGCAAAAGAAATGTCACAATCTCCAAACAACTCCGGATGCTGAAACAAACATCAAGAACGTACTTGAAATAAGTGATATACCTAAGAAATTTCTGTCCAGAAGTCTAATTCTGGAACAGAGGTAAAATCATAATTTTTGGTCAAAACGATGTCCGTCGTTGGACCCATTTTGTACCGAAATACGTGCCAATGTCTACGGTATCTAAAGTTGTCAAATTACATGTCTACAGATTCGGTTTGAGGAGACGAACCCAATGGTATATCCAATTTTGGATTCTGATGAGCCGTGCACAAAATTGCCCATTGGATCGGGTTGCGGGCCCGCCAAATTTGGCGTTCCGATCAACCTTCTCAGAATCGGACCAAACTTGGCATACAGGACCAGAAAATCGATACGATCCTGATGGCGTAAGTTTCGTGTCGATCCGACAAACGTGCACGAAGTTATGGCCAAGTCTACAAAACGTCGATACGGGGGTATCTCGATGGATACGTACTGATTTCGTCGCACACGCGCAACCAAATCAAGTTCCGTTAGTTCCCATACGTCAGAAACACCCATACGCATCTTTTGATGCGTATACTTTGCGACCACGTCGCCTAATTTGTCGGGGTGCATGCCGTATCGGACAGGTTTCTAAAATTTTCAACAGTTTTAAACTATTTTTTCTGATTTTTAACTCTGAATAACTATGCATTGCATTAATGAAATCACGACCTACGAAAGCGGTTTCAATCGAGTATATGTTGTCTACGACTGTTCCAAGTTTGTTTTCATAAAATTCACATTTACTGCTCGAAAATTCCCTTCCAAAGTAGGAGTTTGGGTTGCTTCACTATTCTGTTTTAGGACAGGTTTGGGGCTGACTTTGCCTCAATTTTTCGGGCATGTCATAGAGTCGTTTCAAGATTCATCTGAGGGATCTCGAAGGGGGTCATATGGTTTGCTAATAGGAATTTTTAGATTTGAAAATGATCAAACATAACAGAAGAAATTGAGGCCAAAACTTGAGTACCTGGCTGATTACTCAGAACAGAGTTGCTCTGTTCTCGGTCGGCTGTCTTCGGTCGACGACTGTTCCAACGATCCTCTGACGAACTGGAGGCCGTATAGGCGGTTGAGACGGGGCGTGGGGATGTGGTGGTTGCTCTGGGGTGGAGAGTTGGGGTTTCGTGAGAGAATTTGCGATAATTCTCCTCCACTAGCATTTATACCTCTACTAGATAAAAAAAAACCTATTATTGGTCGATAACCTATCTGATTCCTTATGGGTTCAGGTTAACGAGTTTGATCAATTCTTATTTTGGATTAGTAGAGAATCCAGAAAGGATCACACAGGAAAAAATTTGGTCAAGATTGACCAATAATTGGTCGAACACGAATTGCTCATCCGAGCAATTCGGGTGGGTTCAGGAACACAGCAGCATTGTTCCTTGGAACAATTCTGTGGAGGAAGTATATATATATATAAACTACTTATGTGTGTGTGTGTGTATATATATATATATATATATATATATATATATATATATATATATATATATATATATATATATATATATATATATATATATATATATATATATATATGCTTATATCTAATATTTTACATAAATCTACATATATATACACATATCAAAATTACAAATAAGATTCCTCAACTCCATATATATGTGCTTATATAGCAGGTTATATATAACATATATAAGTTTATAAAAATAAAATAAAATTATAAGTAAATTTCTAAACTCTATATTTTTAATAGTGCATTACCACCAACCTTTGCAAACAATATAACATATATGTATACAAATATATATACACCTATATATGTCACTTTTTTTTAATATACTCCCTTATACAAATAAATTCCTAAAAAATATATATATACTATAAATAAAAATAAATTAAATAAATTCATATAAAAGATAGGGGGTTTATACTGCTGGGGACAACCTTCTCCTCTAACGAGAAGGTTGTGTTGCAATCTGACGACATCAAGCTGGGCTCCTCCCACAAAATACTTGTGGTGCACCTCGATCAACAGACGTATGAGGAGTTCATCTCAGAAGGCAGCATAAGTCCTTCGAAGCGGCTTCCAAAGCTGAAGAAAACTCGTCGAGTCTGGGTACGCAAGGGCGATGCGCCTAGCACCATCGCTGAAGGGGATGCGCCACCACAGCTGACCCTTCATGCTGACATTTTCAGCAACAAAGATGCGCCTACTAGTGCAGCACGTCTGTCAGGTAAATGTGGTGTTGACTGCATTCTCCAACTATCTTCTTTCCAGTCGAAGAAGATGCGCCAATGGAGCAGAGGTGCAGCCAATCTCCCATGCATAAACTCTGGTATACAGGAAAAAAAATCTGTCTTTGACAGACTCACTCGCTGTCATAGCGAGGCAGAATTAGATTATGAGTACTATGCGTCTTTGCATGCTAGTACAAAGAGATCCAAGACAGCACAGGCCATGCACCCCAAACGTGCTACGCCAACAGAGAATCAGAAGCATGCGCTCAAAATCATGCGCGCTGCTGATAACAACCTGTACAGGGTTGACTCGGGCGCATTTGTGAGCCGACCTTCAAAGTCCCATTCCCACTTGGTGCATCTACTGTATTTCGAACCAAGTCAGCCAAGGCAAAATCTACGACGTTGAACCCATACGCCCACTTGGGTGGTGCGCATGAAGTAGGTTCAAGTTGCAATAAGTATTGTTCCTCCACCAATGATCTGGGCATATCTCATGCGCATGAACCAGATCAGGGGGCGCAGCATTCACATGACCACCCCGGCGCTTGGCCTTGCCATGAGCCTAAAGAGGGTGTGAAAGTGGAACTCTTCCATCATGATTTGCGTAACGTGATCACTCACAAACGTAGATCAGGAGAGCTGACCAATAAGCACGATGCGCCCCTCACAGGGCACACTTGTGCCATGGTCACCATCAACTGCTGTTGTTGCAGGACAGCAGCTCCACCACAAAGGCAGTCCATGTTTCAGCGATTGTAATCTAAGGCGCCCATCCGACGTTGCCTCGGTAAGAGAGTGCCAATTGAAGCCGAAGAGGAGCCTAAAATCGCTACCTGTCATGTTGTCACCAACTCTCACTCATCCAGGAGAAAGACAACTGCCAACTCCTCGATCTCTGCAACGTAATCCAAGAGTCAGTTGAGGAAGAGCAAGATGGTAATCCCGTCCTTAGGGGTGTTCGAAAGCACTCGGGCAAGGAAGAAGTCTCTGGCTGAAGCAGTGGCTGGGGTAGTCAAATTCCTGACAATCCTCCTCTTGTAGACGAGGAAGTCCCCCAAGGAACCAACCTCGACGTAGCTGGGGGTAGCCAATACGAGGCCTCGGAAGAAGAGACACTTCCACAGGAAAGTGAAGTCGAGAGTGAAGCTTCAATCGATCCATCCATTTCCACCCATGTCATGACAGCTTACATGGCAGGGGGTGGTGATGAAGGAGAATCAGACACCCCAGCTCTAGACATCATGCAACGCATAGACACTTTGGAAGGAGGCCTCAAAACCCTCTCTGCCTCTATGCAGACCTTGACTCAAACAGTGTTCGAGATTCAGACCACTCTAGCAAGGGCACCTGTCTTCACCAGTCCTGATCCAGGGGCCAATAGGGAATCAAGTTTACCCCCTCAACGGATATCTTCGGGTGCAGATCATCACGCCGCACCCCGGACATCGGCTCCTTCCAATAACCAACTTCAGGCTCTACCACCTTCACCTGCTCCCAGCTCTATAAAAGATCTGGTCGAGATGATTAGAGACCTGTGTGAGTGCTTCGAGGCTCGAAATAGGCAGGAGGAGCGTCAGAAGATAGAATCTCGCAACCTTACTCCCTCGAGTGGAACAAGGTGGCCTATTCTTCCAATTATAAACCACAAACACTGATGCCATACGATAGAAGGGATTCTCCTCGCCGGTACCTGACATACTTCCAGTCTCAGATGGGACATCTCCCGAAGGAAGACGCCCTACTCATAAGCCTATTTGTTGGGGCATTAAAAGGAGTCTCCTACGACTGGTACTGTAGTCTCCATCGACCCGTACCCTGTTTAGGGGCATGAGCACGTAGGTACGTCCAGCCTACACCGCAGTATCGGCGATAGAATACTGTAAAGGTCATCTAGAATATATAGAATCTAAGACACAATAATATAATCTGTCATCTCCGCACGGAGGAATATAACCACAACTCAATCACATAATCTAAGGAAGATAAGCACAATGATAAAGATAAAGATAAGATGAAGAAAATAGTCTGAAATAGTGCCGAGCCACATTCACAAGTTGAGAATCTAAGACATAAAATAATATTCCAAAATAAATACTACAAGTCTTAAAGTATCAAACTGGAATGCAATCAAGACAAATCTAGGTAACTAGGTCACTACTGGAGGTGCGTCCTCCACGAGCACTGGGTCCATAGGCTGGTCCTGGTTGAAATAACGTGTAGGCAACTCTAGAGGGGGGTGAATAGAGTTTGTGTCGATAATCACCAAATAAAAATTAACTCTATATCACCTCCTCAAAACAACTATCAAGATAGTAAATAAATCAGAGAGAAATGCGAAAGTAAATAAAGATCTGAAGAGCAAACGCAAACACAGCAGTTTTAACCTGGTTTCCCTCGTGGAGGACTAGTCCAGGCCTGAGAACTCTAGCTCAGGATTGAAATCCACTATTTGTGAAATAGTGTACAACCACGTGCCTTTACTCAGAAGAGCACGCCAACTTCTTACAGATTCGCAGTGGCGAAACTTGGAATTATCCAAGTGACTTTTCTTTCAACTCTTGCACAAAAACTTCTAGCTGAATCGCACTTGAGCACCTTGGGGCTTGGGAAGTTTTGTGGCAAGTAGATTGGAAGAATAAGGCTTAGGTAGTATAAGGCTTAGATGATTGAGAGTGAGAGATAGAAAGGTGATGAAGAGATGAATGAAAATGGTTGAAATCATGCCCTATATATACTAGTCTGGAAGGCAGAATTCGGCCAAAATTCTGTCCTCAAAATTCAAAAAAAATGGCCGTTGTACCAGCTAGCAATTGGTAACCCTAAAAATCAGTTCCTGGAAATCAGGGGACAGAGTTCGGCCCGAACTCTGTGTGGGGGCAGAGTTCGGCCCGAACTCTGCCTCCTTGGTGGCAGAATGTTCAAATGGCCTTAGGGCTTTGGTGGAGCTTGGGCTTGGTTCAGGAATTGGTCTGTTTGAATGGTAGAGCTTGGAGAGATATGTCTAGGGGTTGAGATGACTCAGTGCGACTCAACGTACACATTCTCCTAAACTCAATAAAATAAAGATTACAGACTTGGAACAAAAGAAAAACCAAGAGCCCTTTGATAACGCCTTTCTTCTGATATTTGAGTAGATCTGAAGACGTCTTTTTCCTTGACAGCAGTCGTCCAAAAATAAACAGATCTGGAAATCTGAATACCTTTCGGGGGCTTCGCCTTCGAACCCCCGACGGGGGGCACTGCCCCCTCGACCCCTGTCCGCTGACCGGGCAGCGGACCTCCAATGCGAGGCCCTAGATAGGTCGCTAGGCGGTTTGGAGAAATCTCTCTGCATGACGCCGTCTTTGGTCCATCATTAATTCTTCATTGCCTATGTCCTGGTTTGATCATGTTTGATCATGCTTACTGCATGTCTACAAATACATGTTAGGCCAGCAAAATATGTTGTAGTACGATACAAGCATAGCAATAAAATATAGGACAATTAGGACAATGCTAAGTTTAAGTAGCAACATGATAGTGAGTATATGAATATTAGTGACATCATTATGTTAAACTTAACTGATTAGCCATATTCAAAAACACGATGTAATCATTGGGCCAACAATCTCCCGCTTTTTGATTATGACAAATCGGTTAAGTTTAAGACAGATACGATAGATGCATGTATCACTAATAAATACATATTACTATAATATTGTGTGCTAACTTAAACTTATTTCTCCCCCTTTGACATGATCAAAAAATAAGCTCCTCCGTAATAAGAGATAAAACGAACTCAAGCATAAGTAAAGGAGGAAGGCATAGACAATCATGATCAAGATATACTAAATGAAGAACAATGGGAGAAGTGTGTAAAGACAAGTATAGAAACTACATACCCAAAGTAGAGTGCCAAATAGAAAATAGCTTGTCAAAACACAAATAGTTGGTAAAACTAAAAGAATTTGAAAATGATCAATAGATAGTTTATCAACATGAAATCCAAGAAAGATATCCAAAAACATAGTATGATATGAAATATTGCTCTTGTTTTGGAAGAGAAAAAAAATTACAATAAAAAACCTCAAAAACCATAGGAATTAGATAATTGTAAATAATAGATATCAAAGAAGAAAGATACCAATTGAGATATTGAAATAGATAAACTTGATATCAATTGAAATAAATAAACTTGAAACATTGATCAAGGAAACTATGATAGTCACAATTGTCCACAGATAAATAGTGAAACAAAATAAAGGAATGATCAACATAAAATGGAGCAATTGATATAAAATGATCTCATTATTTGCAAATCTATTTGCTTATCCAAAATTCATACATTTGAACTCAATTACCTTATCATGCTATATGAATACCCTTTAGAAAAACATGAAGGTAAAGGAGAAAAATGTTTGAGAAAAAGAAATTTAGTCGACGTAAATGCTCCCCCTCAAACTATTACCAATATAGATAAAATCATAAATTTTGGGTAAGTCCTCAACAAGGAATCCAAATTAAACATACAAAAAAAGCCAAATCAAAGAAAGTACAATAGTCATCAAGATAAAATACGAAAGTAAATATTAACGAGATGACCCATATAAAAGAGAGATAATATGATAAAAACAATTGCATATACTCTCATAAACCTTTCACAAAATATCAGTATCCTAATAATGAAAAAAAATGGGTCAATGATGAACTACGTATACGACATATTAAAGGGTATAAATTAATTGAACCAATTTATTTGCTCCCCCTTAAAATATGCGTATCTAGTTCCAAAGCACTTACAGCAAAAAAAAAAATAACTTCAAGATCTAGCGGTAAATCAACTATTGATTTCTTCCCCTTGCTCAATGCATATAAGGCTATAAAAATGTCAAAGAATGAATAATATCATCTTTAGTCAAGAAGATATATCCACATAATAGCTACTAAAGATGAGAAATCAAAAAAATATTCCATTTTAGTACATGTAATCAAAAGATGACATACGCTAACATATATAGAAGAATCTCATATTGAAATATGATAGATCAATGTATGTTACCTTTTGAGAAAAATGTCATCATGAAAAGGAAGAAATTCAATTAAATCAATCACGATGAAAGTCAAAATATAGCTCAAGAAAATAAAACTCAAATATCATGTCCATGATTATCTAGTTAAGAAATGATCAACCAATTTATTGCTTTGCATGGACTATGTGTGTTTTACCACATATGTACCCATCAACGGGTAATAATCCAACTTTGCTAATACTAAATGAGAAATCAATGAAGTTCAAATAGCAAAGAGCATATTTGATAATCCATGAGTAGTCAAAGTAGAGTAATAAATTAACTTGATAACCACATAATTAGATAATATAGGACTACTCAATCATTAGTATCATTCATAAAGTAAACCAATAAATAATTATGATCCGTCATAAATCCCATCTAAAAACCATATAAACAAACTAATGAATCTTTTCAAGGGAAAATCCAAAATCTATATTTATAATAAAATCTTACAAATCGATGAAAAATATGGAGAGAAAAAGGTCAATCTCATTTAAATTATTACAAATTTAATCTAAAGAGATGTAATATGATAATATGATAAAATCATGACTCAAAAGATGAGAGAAGTTTAAGAGATGCTTACCAATGACTAGTATGGAAGGAAGTTAAAGCGATGAATCACAAACCTCAATGGAAACAATATTAAGAGATGCTTACCAATGACTAGTAGATCTGAAGACGTCTTTTTCCTTGACAGCAGTCGTCCAAAGATAAACAGATCTGGAAATCTGAATACCTTTTGGGGGCTTCGCCCCCGAACCCCCGACGGAGGGCGCTGCCCCCTCGACCCCTGTCCGCTGACCGGGCAGCGGAACCCCCGATGCGAGGCCCCAGATAGGTCGCTAGGCAGTTCGGAGAAATCTCTCTGTATGACGCCGTCTTTGGTCCATCATTAATTCTTTATTGCCTATGTCCTGGTTTGATCATGTTTGATCATGCTTACTGCATGTCTACAAATACATGTTAGGCCAGCAAAATATGTTGCAGTACGATACAAGCATAGCAATAAAATATAGGACAATTAGGACAATGCTAAGTTTAAGTAGCAACATGATAGTGAGTATATGAATATTAGTGACATCATTATGTTAAACTTAACTGATTAGCCATATTCAAAAACATGATGTAATCATTGGGCCAACACTGGTCGTAGGTTCCATTTAAGCCAGACCCTTAGTAAGACGAAAAATCTGCATCTAAATCCTCTGAAAAATAACAGAGATTATCCTGTCAGGATATGAGCAAGTACAAATGCTAACAGCAGTTCCATGTGAATTGACAAATACTATAAGAGACAGTTATAATGAAATACAAGTTAAATTATCAAGACTGAAAGTAAACAGTACAGGAGAACTGGATATTATGTCATGTGTGAGATATAAGATAAAATTGGAATATAAACAGAAAAAAGTAAACTGAGGTATGAATGTAATCATAAAAGAAAGTGTCATGAGATATTAGAGCGTTATGTGATCGGCTTGGGTCAAGATCAGGTTGTTCTATTTGACCGGCTACGTACAAGTAGTATAATAGTATAGGGATCAGGCCGGCCAAAACGAAAAGCTATGCACTCCACTAATAACTCCCCATCCCCCGAATAGTATATGGATCCGGACATAACACGTCATGACACAGAATTCTCTAAGAGGGTAGCAAATTCCCTTAGGAATTGGCGTCTATACAAGTACAAAAAACAAGATCGAACAATGTACCAGTATACCAAGTAACTCTGGAATGACATCTCATGACAGGATCCGACGTATACTAGTCCGTGTACCATCGTGTCGAGAATCAAGTAAAATACTACAACTGAATCGGATATAGTAGATATCAAGACAATAAAAAATATTAGAGAATGTACTCGCCTGTTGTCCTGAGCTGAGAAAATGGAACATCAAACCACTCAATGAGCCACGAACGGCCAACTCGTACAACAGTCTCCAAATGCTGTAACTGCTGTCTTCGGGTAAGCCTGTCCAACTCCGGTGTTCTTGTCGATCCTTCCAAGCTCACCTTTAATAATACACTATATTTAATATTCTATATAAATTCACCATATATAAATTATATGAGTATCTACGCCTCCTAGCTGCTATAACAATGTTACGATACTGCATCTATTATATAAGTACATATAGGTAACAAAACCTCTCATAAATAATATATTTAAAATTTTGGAATTTATCTATAAATACTTATATATTTCTATAATACTATTTTTAGTAGTAAAACCCTTTCACAAGAGGTCTTATGTCAATGTCACACATGACTTCCTCAAATTGACCCATTAATTTAGTCCCGAAACAACGATTAAATAAAATTAATAAATTTTGTAAAAATTCTAGAAATTAGTTAAAATAGTACTTATAATTTTAGACTTTGCACAACTTGAATTTTAATATAGATTCATGGAGTTTTGACACTTTTGGAAACAAGGAAAACAGAATTTTTCGGAGCTCGGTGATACGACAAATGTCATGAATTTTTAAAAATAGCAAACGGATGCAAAACCTAACTTTCAGATATACGTCGAAAAGGTATCGACGTCTAAATTCTGAATAAAAATAATAAAAGGTTAAAAACTGAACTTAGATAGACAAAAAGGGGCCCGCAACAGAATTTGTCAGTTCTGGATATCTTGTCGTAGAATCAACGTCACGGGCAAACCGCTTGGAACTAGGAGATCCAACGATCAAAGGTTGGAGTAGACATACAAAGGTAACTATCAAATTTAGTTTGAGGAGAAAAAAATGAGAAAAAGTGGATGAAACATCATCTACAAGTCGACTAACCTGTTGTGACGTTTCAGACTTTGATTCGACGGAGTTTCGGCCCAAGTAGCACGTCGTGCACCCCTCTAACGGTCGCAAGGTTGTTCCTAAAGTTGCTAGGGTGGAAGGGATGTTGAGAGGGACATCCAAGTGGTGGTGGTTGGTGGAGAAATTGAGAAAAAATTATATTTTGTGAAGAAAGGGGGGTCGGCTAGGGTTTCGGGTTTGGAGTGGTGGCCGCTAGATTTGGGGGGGATTTATGGAGTAGTGGGTGGTTATGAAGAGAGAGGAAAAGATTAGGGTTGGTTTGTATTTATACTATTAGGGAATGGGATTTGGTTTGATCTAATTTGGATATGATTTGGTTCTCCAAATCATACTATTATTAATAGGTTTCCTATTTTGGTTAGATATTTGACCAAGCCAAATATATAAGGGAATATTACATATGGCCGTAATTAAACATCTAATATTCTCTTAAATATATGTATACTTGGTTTTGGTACTCTAGTTAGGCTCTAACTAATAGGGTTGACTAGGTTAGGGTCTGAGTAGCATTACTAGTCAAATTGGACCCAAAAACCAATTTAATGAGTCTCATGTGTCATTTGCAAATAAGTAGCCCATGAGAACTCGATTAGATATTATACCCTAGGCATGTGCATTGCTGACTCAAAGTGGATTAAAATCGTATATTGGGTCATACGGTTTCGGTCTATGTCAAGTCCAACAATTAAATTAGAAGTTGGCTTAAAATTACGTCAATGGCTCAAATTAGCCTAAGTTGGCCCAAAATTTGGCAAAGTCAAAAGAATGTTGAAAAGCAAAATTGGATGGGACATGATATATCAAACTCAAGGTGGACGAGTCTAGAATTCAAATATGGAACTGGATTTGAGAAAATAATATTTGTTGTGCTTCCAAAATCAAAGCTACAGTAAACTACTACATAGTCATTATTGACTTTAATAAATTAAAAAATCTATATAAAATAATTAAAAATAATTAAAAATAAGATCTAAAAATGAGGGGGCTTACAACCTACCCACCTTAGAAAATTTCGTCCTCGAAATTAAAAATAACACAATTAAAAAAAAGAAAACTTATCATAAGAATAATTAAGCTAAGACTTACCGGTATCTACGAATAAGTGGGGATAACGCTCACGCATAGAATCTTCACGATCCCAAGTTGATTCTTCCGGAGAATGGTGCCTCCATACAACACGAACCAGTCTAATCGTCTGCCCTCTGAGCGTCTTCACACTTGTATCCAAGATACCTACCGGCTGCTCCTCGTATGAAAAACTAGGTCCCACCGTGATCTCAGAGTGATCGACCACATGACTGGGATCAGTCACATACGTTCTCAGCTGTGAGACATGGAATACATCATATACTCCTTCTAGTGATGGGGGTAATACAAGACGGTATGCCACCTCTCCTACACGCCCAATGATATCGAACGGTCCTATATACCTTGGAGTCAACTTTCCTCTACTTCCGAATCTAATAGTGTCCCGCATCGGTAAGATCCTCAGAAATACATGCTCTCTCTCGTTGAATTCCAGTGGTCGACGATGCGTATCAGCCTAATGCTTCTATCAGTCTGGAGCTGCCTGAAGATGACTCTAAATTCGCTTTACTTTCTCAATTGTCTGCTTCACAAGCTCTGGTCTAAGTATCTGTCGCTCTTACCTCTGTCCTCTCGCGAAGGCTTCAAAGTCTTGCATCTGTAGGTAACGCTGCGATAATTTATCTACAAGTGACGACTATACTTCAAGATTAGCAAATACTCATTGCTATCCCGGCATAATGACTTCTATTCCAAGCTCCTGAAGATCCTCTAATAACTGTGGCTGAGCTGTCAAGAAATATGCAGTAGGCTTCCTACTTAAAGCGGCCGCTACTACGTTCATCTTGCCAGGATGGTACTGCAAATCTATGTCATAGTTTGTTATGAGCTCCAACCACCGCCTATGTCTCATATTTAACTCCTTTTACGTGAAGACATACTTCAAGCTCTTATGATCCGTAAATATCTCCACACGTTCTCCGTACAAATAATACCTCCATAGCTTCAATGCAAAGATTACCGCTGCTAGCTCCAGATCATGAGTATGGTAATTCTTCTCATATACCCTCATCTGCCTCGATGCGTAGGCTATGACCTTTCTATGTTGCATCAAAACACATCCAAGTCCACTACCTGACGCATCACAATAAACCACGAATCCTCTCGATCCAAAAGGGAGCGTCAAAATAGGTGGTGAGGTCACTCTCTTCTTCAATTCTTCAAAAGTCTTCTGACAATCTTTTGTCCATCGAAACTCTTGATCTTTGTGCGTCAACCGCGTCATAGGCTCTGCAATCCGTGAGAATTTTTTTATGAACCTGCGGTAATGCTCGGCAAGTCCGAGAAAACTCCTAACTTCTGCAACTGATGTTGGTGTCGGCCAAGACTCTACGGTAGCTATCTTCTTCGGATCCATTGAAAGTCCTCCCAAGATAACGTGTCCAAGGAATGGAACTCTATCAAAGCAGAATTCACACTTACTAAGCTTGGGCTATCACTTCTTCTTCCTCAATACTCCCAATACAACTCACTCTATCGTAGGTATAGTATTATAACCTATTCAATGATACTCGTCAGTTCACTCCTAACAATTTCTCCTAATAGGCTCTACGCATCCAATATCCAGACACTCATACTCGACTCATAATTTTACTAGGATCCATTTCTAAGAAACTTATCCATTTCTAGCTACCAATCCTCACAATTACACCAATAATCTAGCTTAATTATATTCTATAATATAATTATAAGGTTTAACTATTTTAGTTATTTAATAAATAGAAGGTAGTGGAAGCCTAAGGCTGGGTCAAACAAACCTATATACCAATTTCAAACAACGGTAGGGTCAAGTAAAGCATAAAGGTTTGTCGACTTATTTTCAAGAACGATGTGAAGCCAAACAAGATGCATAGGACATAGTCTCGGTAAGACTCGAGAATCATATATCTCCGTGATTATGTCACATAAACTTACTGCCATGCCAGTGTGCATCTGGCTGCAAATAACTTTCTAGTTCCATAATATGACGGATGGCTGTAGTGCACATCTACCATACCAGGTAATACAGGTTCTTGAGCTTATCTTGGCCAAATCCATGAAATATTTTTGAATTAATTTTT
This sequence comes from Iris pallida, assembly GCA_029216955.1. NCBI lineage: Eukaryota > Viridiplantae > Streptophyta > Magnoliopsida > Asparagales > Iridaceae > Iris > Iris pallida. The sequence goes on along the minus strand of JANAVB010016598.1, from coordinate 10,955,935 downwards.
TTACGAAAATACAAGAAAAATGTCAACATGCATAGGATATGGTTCAAGTAGAATTTGAGAAACATATGTAGCCATGATGCCGTTATCTGAAGTCCTGCCTCGCCAGTATTTCTCAGGCTGCAAAAATTTTGATTCCGTAATACAAGGATAAATATAATTTCTCAAACTTTTCCTTGGACCAATCCATAAGGCAGTTTCCAACAAATTAACGAAAACGAACGAGAAGATTTACTCGAGAAGTCAATAGGGAAGGGTTTAGTCAAATCCCGAGTAAGAAAGAACACAAAAGCAATCATATTAAGAAATAAGATAACATAAAAGCAATCATGCTGAAGAGTCTAAGAAAAGTCTATAATCATGTTTGTGGATGTATCCTCAAGTCCTATTCCTTAATTGGTTGCAGGCTCATAGTAGTACGACTATCCTAGGTATCACTACGACTTCGTAAAATTTACGAAGACTCTACCTGCATCTATGACTTCTAGTGTCTATGCCTCTGTTTTCCAGATGTGATAGTAAAGGGAAGATACATCCATTACGAAGATTTGTCTTGCTAGTATGAAAAATAATGATTACGGTAAAACATAATCAAACTGGATACAAATCGAGAAGTCAAGTGAGAGTTCGAAACGAAATCAATGAAGGTATCAAGCATATGGATATGATCCTATGGGTCTTTCCTATTCTAATTGCAGTCTCACGTCGGTACAGTAACGTAACCAAAGTAATTAACGTAGACCTGTATGGGCTACCATAAAAATGTGTCACGATCCGTACCCTGTTTAGGGGCATGAGTACGTAGGTACGTCCAGCCTACGCCGCAGTATCGACGGTAGAACCTGTAAAGGTCATCTAGAATATATAGAATCTAAGACACAATAATATAATACGTCATCTTCGTACGGAGGAATATAACCACAACTCAATCACATAATCTAAGGGAGATAAGCACGATGATAAAGATAAAGATAAGATGAAGTAAATAGTCTGAAATAGTGCCGAACCACAATCACAAGTTCAGAATCTAGGACATAAAATAATATTCCAAAATAAATACTACAAGTCTCAAAGTATTAAACTGGAATGTAATCAAGACAAATCTAGGTAACTAGGTCACTACTGGCGGTGCGTCCTTTACGAGCATCGGGTCCACAGGCTGGTCCTGGTCGTAGGCTCCATTTAAGCCAAACCCGTAGTAGGACGGCAAATCTACATCTAAATCCTCTGAAAAACAACGAAAATTATCCTGTCAGGATATGAGCAAGTACAAACACTAACAGCAGTTCCATATGAATTGATAAATACTATAAGAGATAGTTATAATAAAATATAAGATAAATTATCAAGACTGAAAGTAAACAGTACAGGAGAACTGGATATTATGTCATGTGTGAGATATAAGATAAAATTAGAATATAAACAGTCAAAAGTAAACTGAGGTATGAATGTAATCATAAAAGAAAGTGCCATGAGATATTAGAGCGTTATGTGATCGGCTTGGGTCAAGATCAGGCTGTTCCATTTGACCGGCTTTGCACAAGTAGTATAATAGTATAGGGATCAGGCCGGCCAAAATGGAAAGCTATGCACAAGTAGTATAAGGTCAGGCTACACCCTACGTGTGGTGAAGGTGGAGCTATGTGCAGGTAATAAATAAGTAGGGGTAATGATCACATAATCACTAATAACGCCCCATCCCCCAAATAGTATATGGCTCCGGACATAACACGTCACGACACAGGATTCTCTAAAAGGATAGCAAATCCCCTTAGGAATCGGCGTCTATACAAGTACAAGAAATAAGATCGAACAATGTACCAGTATAACAAGTAACTCAGGAATGACATCTTATGACAGGATCCGACGTATACTAGTCCGTGTACCATCCTGTCGAGAATCAAGTAAAATGCTACAACTGAATTGGATATAGTAGATATCAAGACAATGAAAACTATCTGAGAATGTACTTGCCTGCTGTTCTGAGCTGAGAAAATGGAACTACAAACCACTCAATGAGCCACGAACGGTCAACTCGTACAACAGTCTCCAAATACTGTAACTGCTGTCTTGGGGTAAGCCTGTCCAACTCCGGTGTTCTTGTCAATCCTCCCAAGCTCACCTTTAATAATACACTATATTTAATATTCTATATAAACACACTATATATAAATTATATGAGTATCTACGCCTCCTAGTTGCTATAACGTTGTTACGTACTGCATCTATTATATAAGTACATATAGGTAACAAAACCACTCATAAATAATATATTTAAAATTTTGGAATTTATCTATAAATACTTATATATTTCTATAATAATATTTTTAATAGTAAAACACTTTCACAAGAGGTCTTATGTCAATGCCACACATGACTTCCTCAAATCGATCCATTAATTTAGCCTCGAAACAACGATTAAATAAAATTAATAAATTCTGTAAAAATTCTAGAAATTAGTTAAAATAGTACTTATAATGTTAGACTTTGCACAACTTGAATTTTAATATAGATTCATGGAGTTTTGACACTTTTGGACACAAGGAAAACAGAATTTTTCGGAGTTCGGTGATACGACAAATGTCATAAAGTTTTAAAAATAGCAAACGGATGCAAAACCTAACTTTCAGATATGTGTCGGAAAGTTATCGACGTCTAGATTCTAAATAAATATATTAAAAGGTTAAAAATTGAGCTTAGATAGGCAAAACGTATCCCGCAACAGAATTTGTCAGTTCTGGATACCTTGTCGTAGAATCAACGCCACGGGCAAACCGCTTGGAACTAGGAGATCCAGTGATCATAGGTTGGAGTATACATACAAAGGTAACTCTCAGATTTGGTTTAAGGAGAAACAAATAAGAAAAAATGGATGAAACATCATCTACAAGTCGACTAACCTGATTTGACGTTTCAGACTTCGATTCAACGGAGTTTCGACCCAAGTAGCACGTCATGCACCCCTCTAACGGTCGCAAGATTGTTTCTACAGTTTCTAGGGTGGTAGGGGATGTTGAGAGGGATGTCCAAGTGTGGTGGTTGGTAGAGAAATCGAAGAGAAATTATATTTTATGAAGAAATGGGGGTCGGCTAGGGTTTCGGGTTTGGAGTGGTGGCCGCTAGGTTTGGGGGGATTTGTGGAGTAGTGGGTGGTTATGAAGAGAGAGAAAAAGATTAGGGTTAGTTTGTATTTATACTATTAGGGCATGGGATTTGGTTTCATCTAATTTGGATATGATTTGGTTCTCCAAATCATACTATTATTAATAGGTTTCCTATTTTGGTTTGATGTTTGACCAAGCCAAATATATAAGAGAATATTACATATGGCTGTAATTAAACCTCTAATATTCTCTTAAATATATGTATACTTGGTTTTGGTACTCCTAGTTAGGCTCTAACTAGTAGGGTTGACTAGGTTAGGGTCTGAGTAGCATTACTAGTCAAATTGGACCCAAAAATCAATTTAATGAGTCTCATGTGCCATTTGCAAATAAGTAGCCCATGAGAACTCGATTAGATATTACACCCTAGGCATGTGCATTGTTGACTCAAAATGGATTAAAACCATATATTGGGTCATACGATTTCGATCTATGTCAAGTCCAACAATTAAATTGAAAGTTGGCTTAAAATTACGTCAATGGCTCAAATTGGCCTAAGTTGGCCCGAAATTGCGCAAAGTCAAAGAAATGTTGAAAAGCAAAATTGGATGGGACATGATATATCAAACTTAAGGTGGATGAGTCTAGAATTCAAATATGGAACTGGATTTGAGAAAACAATATTTGTTGTGCTTCCAAAATCAAAGCTACAGTAAACTACTAACATAGTCATTATTGACTTTCATAAATTAAAAAATCTATGTAAAATAATTAAAAATAAGATCTAAAAATGAGGGGGATTACAAGTCCATATCATCCTTCGATGACTTGACACGCCTCTTCCTCGATCAGTTCTACGACGGTGGAAAACACATGACCATGTCGTCTCTAATAGAAGTCCGTCAAACGAAGAAGGAAACTGTTTGAACGTTCATCGAGCATTTCCGATAAGCATGCCTAAGGTTACCTCCGGGTATGCCAGAACATGCACTCATTGACTCCTGCAACATGAACATGATCCCTGCGATCAAAGTCTAGCTCAACTCCACTCCGCCTCCCGATTGGAGTTTATTGATTATCGAAGCCGAGGCCGCTGAAAAGAAGGCACGTAATGCTCACCATCTGGGGGTTAACTTCCCTGCCATCGATGATAAAGAGAAGCGGCCTGCTACCAGCAACAGTGGGCATGAGGCAAAAGGGAAGCAGGCATTGACTGTCAATGCTTAAAAAAGTACGCAGGGCCCCGCTCAAAAGCCTTCACCTGCACCGAGACCAAAGATGGTATACTCCTTCAATGATAAGGATACCTTACAACTCTTTGAGATGCTGAAGCAGGGCAACAAAATCAAGTTGCCTGATCCAAAGCGTCCTAAGGAGGTGGACAGAGTCGACGACCCGAGGTACTGTTACTACCATCGGTTCGTTGGACATCCAACTCAAGACTGTTACATCCTCAAAGACTACATACAGCACATGATCAATACGAATGTCATCTCAGTCGATTACGAGGAGAAGACAGTCTCGGCCAACATGGTGTCGCTCCAGTTTGGCACCTTGCTACCTACCACAGCTCGAGATGGTGTTGTCCCCATCCCGAAGGCGACAGTGGAGGTGGTCAACCTTTCACCAGCTTGTGACAACACGAGTGGACTGATTCCACTCACCACACCTCAGGGTAAGATCATGTGGGTTCATCCAGATCTTGCTCTGAAACTTACTCAGTCGGGAGTACGTTCTACCTCCAAGGCCAAAGACAATAAGAACAAGTCTTGCCAAATGGAGACTACCTCCCTTGAGGAGGCACTTCCTGTACAAATACGTCCGCAGCAGAACGTTCTACCAGAGGAGGCCCCGGTCGAAGTGGTACCTCCCGTCACCTCCTCGGCTGCTCCAGGAGAGGGTCCTTTCCAACCTCTAACAGCTGACAAACAGAAGCAGAAAGAGGCTCGCTTCGACAGGCCTCTGCGAAGAGACAACACTTTGGGGTTAACCAAACCCCACAACTTCGATATACTGGCACAACTTATCAGTACCCAGCTCGGCTGTCCCTGTTCGAACTCCTCCGTCTATCCAAAGACACTCGGGAGTCTCTCTATGAAGCCATAAAGGACGCTGAGTCTTTCATCAGTCAGGTCAAACAGCCAGAAGATGATCCAATAGCATGTCCACACTGCCATAGTGTAGGGGAAATCATCCCCAACATCACATTCACTTAACAGGACATGTTGTTCAAGAACAACAGACACAACAGACTGCTGTATTACATAAGGCATGTCTGTGCCATCAAGGTGGATCGAATGTAGATTGACCCTCGGTCTTCTCTCAACATCATTCCCCAGATACTGGAAATCCTGATGCATCATCTGACGGTGTCCCATACTACAATCAGTGGATTCAATACCAGCAAAAGTGAGCCGCTGGGGAAGATTCGGCTGAAATGTCATGTCGGTGATCTCCCGACTGAGATGACTTATTATGTTGTGGATGCGAAATTCAACTACAACATTCTATTAGGGCGCCCGTGGCTACATGAATACATGGTGTTACCATCCACTCTCCATCAATGCATGAAATACGTATCCACCAACGGCGTCGTTCGAACAGAGTTTACATATGTCGATCCCTTCGGAGGGATTAAAGCCTTCTTCACTAACTTGGACCTGTACAAGTCAATTCATCTCGAAGATGAAGCCAATGACGCCGATGATGAAGCTGAAGATGAAGCCGACTTAGATGCGGATATGATAATCAACGCTCCCTTGAAAGTACGACTCAAGGGGAAACCACCTCAAACACCGGCTCCTATGGTGGTTAAACTTTACGGGAAGACACCCGCATCTTTGGGCGGAACACCCACTGAAGCCCCTTTGAAGGTACGACTTAAGGGGAAACCTCCTCAAGTGGTGGCTCCCCTCGTAGCCAAACTACGGGAAAGGTACCAGCCTTCGGGACAACAACTGAGGCACCCCTCAAGGTGCGGCTTAAAGGAAGACCTCTTCAGTCATCGGCACCTCTCACCGCCAGGCCACAGGAGAAGGCCCCTGCGTCTTTCTCAGCATAGACCCAAGAGCCAGCATGGGTCAAGCTCCCGATGGACTCTCCTGAACTACCCAAAGCTACTACAGTACTCACTGACGAAGAGCTAGAGGAGTACATATCAGCCAATATTGATGCCCCGTCCCTTGATGATGTAATCCCTCGGGACAAAATTTTATATTTTATCAATAAAAGGGTGTCTTTCAATTATTCTAGTCTTCCACACTGGAATGCAATGTATACTTTAGATAATGCCCTACAGTCGTTGCAAACACAAATAACGACTGTAAATTATGTAAATCGAGTCATCCCGTACCAAGGAGTTTGTTACATAGTCCCGCCTCGGAACCAGGATGAGAGGCCTATCATCTTCGGCAAAGTCGAGCGTCATCAAGACCTTCCACCGATGGAGCCAGAACCTGACACCAGCAGAATATAAATTTATCGGTACAACAATCGAGCCAATTATCTCATCCAAAAGATGGGTTACAACCTGAAGAGCGGCTAGGGTCTGAACTATGGCAAAGGTCGATGTCTTCTCCTACGACTTCCCGTGCCGAAAGGAAAGTCATAGGACTATTATCACCGTACTCGAAGGGGGGTGGGCTACGTCACGCCTTCGACAACCCCGGAGAATTCAGAAGCAGAGGTTGTCACATATTCTCACTCGTTTGAAGCTTCTACTTGGGACTCTCACACTAGGATCGGCCCAATCTTCAGGAAAGTACTGTCAGCCAATATGAAATATGTACATCCTTCAGAAGATGAAGACGATGACCAGGCAAACGAGTTCGTCGAAGAAGAACCCTAGGCCGAACGCCTAGGTGCGCAATGGGAATCTCGCTTTGAACTACGGGAACCCCCTACTGAAGACGAAGTCGAGCAAATCGACCTGGGGGATGGATCTTCCTCTAAACCTATCTTCATCAGCAAGAGCTTAGCAGGGAGGACCAAGAATCCTTGGTCCAGCTGGTCAAAGAATACATCTATGTCATCGCTAGGAGCTACGAAGACATGCCAGGCCTCGATCCACAAGTCGCGATGGACAGGCTTAATATCTTACCTGACGTTAAGCCTATTAAGTAGCAACAACGAACCAGCTCGAACGAACCCGAACCCAAGCTCCATGTTGTCCTCTCGTGACTACCCAAACACCCCACATAAATTTTCACTTTTTCCTATTTTTAAATATCTTTCTACAAATATCTCTATTTCTCTCTCTTTTATATATATATATATATATATATATATATATATATATATATATATATATATATATATATATATATTTTGAACAGGAAAATTCATTCATGAAGAAAAAATGAAACAGAACAAGCAACTGGGCCCACATGCGGGCGCCAGTTCAAAATGGGAAATTCAAACGAAAAACCAAAAAGGCGTGCGGCCTGAGGACCGCACAGACGCAGGAAACGGGGCGTGGGGCCCGAGGGGGTCAGTCCGCAGAGGCGCGGAGCGTGTGACCCGAGGGAGGGGAACGCAACCCGAAGGTGCGCCTCGGTCCTCCCGCGCTGGCCAGCGAGAGAGCGGATGGGGTGGGACCGGGGGCCACGCCGGACTGCGGCGGGAGGAGAACTCCACGGCGGGCCAAGACCGGGAGGCCACAGCGGACGGCGGCAGGGGGAGAACACGTCGGCGAGGGGCCAGCGGGGGAGGATCCATCGGAGGGGAAGAATCGCCGGTGCCGGACCACGGAAGGAGCTCGACGGAGCAGGAGGGGGAGATCCGCCAGGGGGAAGGAGAGCCTCCGGGGACGGCTCCACGGAGGCGAGAGAGAGACTGCTCCGGACGGAGATGACCGCCACAAAGCCGGGCAGGGGACGGGGGAGGGGCCGCCGATGCGGGGGAGCGAGGGGGAAGGCGGAGAGGTCCGGCGAGAGGACCGCCGATGAGCGCCTGGCGGAGAGAACCGGCCGGCGGGGTTAGAAAAGGCGTCTAGACCCCAGGAGGTGGGCGTACGCCGCCCACTGCACTGCAGAGACGCCGGGGAGGGAGGACTGCCAGAGGGGCACGGCCGGCTGAGCTGGGGCGGAGACCCAGTACCGCCGCAAGGTGGTCGGGTCTTGCCAGTAGGCCCCCGCCGCGGTGGAGGGAGGCTGGGCGGGGCCGGCGGCGGGGTGCTGGCTCGAGAGGGCGCGAAGGGAGGGAAGGAGTCCGCTGCTGTGGACAGAGGGGCTGGGGCGGCTGGTGGGAAAAGGAAGCCCAGGGAAGGGGCGGAGGAGCGGACCTCCGAGGGGGCGGCCGCACTCGACGCGGGGGGAGGCGGAACAGGGGCGGTAGGGAAGCCTTCAGCCTGGGCGGCGAGAGGGTCTGGAGGCGGAGGCGGCGGAAGGAGGGCGGTAGACTGGGAGGGGGGCTCCTCGGCCGGAGGAGCCGCCGGGTCCGAGCCCGGCGGGGAGCCCGAAAAGGGGGAAAGAGAAGACCCCGACGGAGCTGGGCAGGGCTCCGGCTCCGCGAGGCCGACGAGCGCCGAAGAGGGAGGAGACTCCGAGGCCAGCGCAGCCGGAGAACCGGAGAGAGAAGCCGCTGCCGGAGGCACAGCGCCGAGAGCCGGCGGAGGTGGGGGCACCGGGACGGATGCAGCCGGAGAGGCGGCTGCTCTCGGGAGGGGCGGGCTGGGGTGAGGCCACCCGAAGCGCGGGGCAGCAAAGAAAGCGGGCGGAGGACCAAGAAGAGAAGGGGCCGGAGACGCCCGAGGGCGCCGGAGACGACGATGTTGATGACGACGCCGGGGACGCCGGCGGCCCCGAGGAAGAGGAAGGACGGGGGGAGCACCGTCGCACGCCGAGCAGCGTCCTGCCTGGGGAGGGGGCCGGAGAGGCCCCGGCCAAGAGAGGAGGCCGGGTGCGCCGGAGAAGGCGGAGAGAACCCGGCGGCTGGGGTAGGGCGCGGGGCCGGCCAGCCGCCGTCCACAGCCGAGGGAGGGGGTAGGCTCGAGGAGCGGGGAGACCCCCTCAAGAGCAATCCAAACCCACACCATATTCTCTTTTATATATATATATATATATATATATATATATATATATATATATTATATATATATATATATATATAACTCCTTCTTTCTCTTTCTTCCTAAAATAACTCCAACACACACCACCCCTCTCCCATGTACAGCCGAACACCCCCTTTCTCTCTCTCCTCTCTCTCTCTAATAATATCTATCTCTCACTCTCTTATACTTTATATACACAACCACACATATACTAATATCTTACCCTCTCTCTCTCTTCACTCCTACACATAAACACACACACACCCTTCCCATCATAGCCGACCTCTCCTCCCTCCTCTTATTCTTTTTCTACTTCCCATCATCATCTTCTTCTCCCTCCTTCTTCTTTATTTTCATTACCACAATTACCATTCATCACCACCATTTCCATTCATCACCACACCACCACCTCCACCACACCAACGCTGCCGTTGCCGTGCCCCGATGACCGCCGCCGTGCCGTACCACCGCCGCCCTGACCGTACGCATGCAGCAGCACACAGTAGCGACAGCAGCAGCAGCATGTAGTAGTGGTAGCAGCAGCATGCACTAGCGGCAGCAGCAGGTTGCAGTTCGCCGCCGGTGGCCGCGCACCACCGCGCACCACCGCGTGGCCGGCTACCCATGGCCAGGCGACCCCGGCGAGCACTCCCCTACGCCGTCCTCGACCTCCCTGACGAGCCACGTAGGCGATTCGTGCGTTTTGTATGGAATCCCGTCGGCACGAGCTCGAAATAGATCCGGAAATGGCGTTCCGTCGCAGCGACTTCGTGTGCATTTTTCGTAAAATCCGACCGATAGATCGGCAATTTATTTGCTCCGTCACAATCTCGGTATATCCATCTTCACTCCACAATTTTTTTCGTTAATTTTATCGTTTGATACATCAAAACCGGCCACCAAGTTGACCGTTTAAATTGTGTAATTTTTGGACAGTTTTGCGGAGCCAACTTCGTCGGTTCGTATCTCCTCCATTGCAGCTCCGTCTAGCGTGCCACTGGTTCCTATGCAAAGCTGGTATAACCCTCTTCCTACCCCTCCAGTTTTGTTTCATTGTGAGCGCGTTTGATTGGTTGAATTCGACACCAAAGTTGGTCGTCCGAATTCTTAATTTAGTACTTGTAAAATTCCATTTTTGAACTCGGGACTCCGAATTCAATTTCTGATACCACCAGTAGACTCGTGGCATCGTTCTGGCATGTTTTTATATAAAGTTTGCTTAGTTTGGAGGACGTGAGTCCTGGCACATATTTTGGTACAAAGTGGACCCCACAGTCCGGGTTAACGGGACTTTTGATGCCGGCTCATCGGAATTCAATTCCGGATATACCGTTGAGTTTGTATCATCATTCTGGACTCGTTGACATATAATTTGCTGAGTTTTGAGGACATTGGCTTCGACATGCTTTTTCGTGCAAATCAAAATTTTAATGTCCTGGTCAACGGACCAATTTAAGATCGGGTCAACGGAATCCAATTCTTGGTATACCGTTGGGTTCGTATCATCATTCTGGATTCGTGGACATATAATTTGTTAGGTTTGGTAGACTAGTATTCTTGCACATTTTTCGGTGCAAAGCGGGTCTGACACAGACACCATTTTGACTTATCCTATACCACACGTATTCTTGTATATCTTGTGAACCTTGTGAATGCCAATCCTACACCACACGTATGATTGGCTAGATTATGACCTTGTGCAGACCCAAGCCGGCCACATGTTGTAGCTAGTACTCACACACTTAGATAGATGATTCTTGATTCTTGTACATGCCATGATCAGTTTTACTTGCCTTGTTCTAGCTCTAGATTTACAGCTTACCTTGCCATGATACTCACATGTACATTCATGATTTCTTGTATATTCTCTCTATTTATTGCTACATTTTCAATATCGTCTAATTAGAACTGTTATTTGAGATTTGTGCTCGTTCCATCCTGACTGGATATGTTGACAAAATTTTAGGAGTAGTTGTGCCCTCAGTATTGGACTTCATGATGTTGCTAGCTGAGGTGGATCTCACTATTCTTCTATGTGAGTTGCCTGGTAGTTACCCTTAGTTAGTCTTGTTGTTCCTTCTTTATTTTTTGTCTTATGATCCTTGTAGATTCTAGTTGTTCTAGTAATATTGTTATTATTTTTTGTCTTATCTTCCTTAGTTTTCGTGATGTGACATGAGTATATTTCTAGTTATGGATCTTTAGATGTTGTAGTTAGTTTAGGGTACTTGACAGCGCTCTACCGCCGATACTGCGGTGTAGGCTGGGCGTGGCCCACGTATTCGTATCCGTATATCCAGGTGCGGGTCGTGACACGTTTTTAGTGGTGGCCCATGAAGGTCAATCTTTGTTATTAATGCGAAGTTGTGGTAGTACTTGAGCTTATCTGTACTACTGCGAGCCTGCCATAGGATTAAGGTTGAGTCATGAAATATTTTAGGATTTTGGTACTCAGTCACATATTAGGAACTCTTGGTAGATTCCAGAGATGACTCCTGGGAATCTTATTTCGAAAGCTTTTCAAATCTTTTCCCACTTGTTTCTATTTGTCTTGATTTTTGAAACATCTGTCCGTTATCAACTTTATTCTTTCTTGGAATGAGTTTTGGATCCCAGAGGGAAGGTATAAGTTGAACTTATATATCTTCTAGGTTGAGATGAGAATATGATTTGCCAATCTTATATCAAGGTTGAGATTATTAGATTATATTTTAGAACTTTCAATCTTAACCTAGATAGTACCTTTGGGACTTCTCCTGAGAACTTTTCCTAAACCCTGCATCGGAATCTGTTTTCGCTAGTTCCTAATTAGTTATCCTTGATTCGTTGTTGAAAATTTTGAATCTTGACGTTCGTTCGTTGTTGACTTTGATTTTGTATCTAAGATCAGTTTTTATGAATTGAGTTAAGATATTCTGATAAACATATTCGATGAGAACGATAAATGTCTACTTTATTTATGGAGTTTAGAATTTATCGCAGTCATACTAGCTAGCACGACAGGGACGTGGAGCCTGATGTTGGATATACTATTCTAGTTATGGAATTTAGATTTTCTTGCAGCCATACCGGTTGGCGTGGTAAAGAATCTAGATGACATAATTATAGGGTGTATACCCAAGTTATGGACTCCATCGTTTATTGTAGCTATGTTTACTGGCGTGGCAAAAATTCTGGCAACATAATTTCAGAAAGACATATATGGTTATCAGACTGTATCTTAAATCGGATCACTTCGTTATGACCGGATGAGCGAGAAAAAATTCTTATCATCGTTCTTTTCCGTCTTGGTTAACTCTGTCTATCTACAGCCTAACTAGGATTTTTTCGACAGGATTATTTTGTGTTCTATCTTTCATATGATTTGACTAAACTCTTCTTCACTAGCCTCTTGGATAATTCTTCTTATCCTTTCCGGTAATTGTTGAAAGTGCCTCATGGGTTGATTCAGGAAAGGTTCGAAAAGTATATTATCCTTGTATTACGAAATCAGAAGTTTGCATCCAGAGAAATACTGGCGAGGCATGACTTCGGATAACGGCATCATGGTTAAATATGTTTCTCGAATTCTACTTGGACTACTCCCTAAGCATTTTGACTAACATCGTCTCCTTTATTTTGCAAAAATTGTTTGGAAATATTTTACGGATTTGGCCAAGTTAAGTACAGGAACCTATATTATCTGGCGTGGCAGCTGTGCACTGCAGCCATCCGTCGTATTATGGAACAAGGAAGTTAATCGCAGCCAGATGCACACTAGCGCGATAGTAACTTCATGTGACCTAATTACGGTGATATATGGTTCTTGAGTTTTACTTTGACTACGTCCTATGCATCTCGTTTGGCCTCGTACTATTCTTGGAAATATTTCGACAATCTTTCCTGTCTTGCTTGACCCTTACCTTGTCTGAAAAAATGATATGGATTGCTCGACCCAGTCTTAGGCCCTTGTTACCTTCTATTTTTGATGATTTGATAGCCAGACCTTGTTAACAGATTCTGTAGTGTAACTATAATATGTTATTATGTGTGATTGTGATGAGTATATTTTTTTCTAGGAATTCATTGGATAAGCTTATAGGACAGATATGAGTGACTGACTATAGTGGACTTAGAAACCATTAAGAATGATAGTTTGGTAGTATAGATTGATTTTAAGGTATCTAAGATGGAGTAATGAAAAATTATATTTTGTGACTACGGATTTAGGACTAGAATCTTGTGCTTAGGTTCGAGGGTTGAGCATTGTAAGACTTTTATGACCAAGTGATTATTTGTTATCTACAAGCCATTTACTTATGATTGGAGGATAGATCGATATATGGAATGAAATAGAAGGAGATAACATTGCGTGCAAGATCGGAAGATAGCAGGAACAAAACATGGACATATGTACATGGGTAATAAATAATTCGATAAATGAATTAAGAGTTTGAATTTGAGGGTTTATATTCGGGAGTTCTTGAGTAAAAGAGAGAAGGCTCAATGCCAAGAATAGATTTTGAATGTATAGTTTCATAGAGCTTGTGATTAATAGGATAAAGATACTTAGGACGGGATAAGGAAACAAACAAATTGATATTGAGATTGGAATTTTGGTTGATGGCCAAGTATTGCTGATATATAGTATCTCGAGGATGACCTATATTTTAGAATATACGTAAAGGTTCTTATTGATATGAAGATTCATAGGGATAAAATGACATAGTTTTTATGGAAGAAGCTTGTTGAACCTGAACCAAATGATTGTAGGAAGAAACAACATAGGCGATCACAAGGGTAGCAGATTGAGTACTGTAGCCATAGCAGTTGCATGTTTTAGCTTGACCTATTAGATGATTTTAATTTCGAGGACAAAATTTTTATAAGGTGGGTAGGATTGTAAGCCCCTGAATTTAGAGCTTATTTTTTTCAATTTTATAAATCAATTATTTGTGATAGATATTATCATTTGATTATTATTTGATTAAATGCTCTTTACCGTGACTTGGATTTCTAGAGCATCAGGGATGCCAGTTTCTGGAAACTTTCTTCTTGAAGTTTGTAGTAGACGAGATTATCTTCGTTTTGATATATCATGTCCAACTTTAAACTCGTTCCCTTGTGCTCTTTTTGTATCGTGCAACTTCGGGTCAATTTAGACCATTTAATTATTAATTGATTTTCCACTTTTATCTTTGATCATCGTTTGCACGTTGTCGTGACTTTTAATTTGGGAGCACAAGACCAGTCGTTTTCTCAGAACCAAATTATCATGCCTGATCTACTCGAGATGCTCTTCACCTATGACCTTCGTGTCCCACTCAGACACACCATCTTGTGCTTCATTTGCTTCACACAACTTTTGGGTCAATTTAGGTCAATTAATTATCTACCGTAATTTGTGACCTGACTTCCAATTTAATTTTGGGACCCGACATTGACCCAACCTAGTCGATCCCAAATATGGAGATGGCCCACACAAAGCCTACTACCCACATGATACTTGTGTCCCATTTACTTAAGCCCCCACATGCTACTTTTGTGTCCCATTCAATTTTGGGTTCGTATCGTCATTCTGGATTCGTGGACATATAATTTGTTAGGTTTTGTATACTAGTATTCTTGCACATTTTTCGGTGCAAAGCGGGTCCGACACGGACACCGTTTTGACTCAAAATTACCTTTTTGCCCCTGTGTCCAAATTGGACTTATGGGCAGGCTATTCTAGCTATTTTGACCATTCTGGACACGTTGGTAATGGTTGTTTCACCATCCGACAATATCTGTAGGTTTTCCCCTATCTATCACCCTATTATTATTATAATCTTTCTCTTTTGTTTGTATTTGAGATCCGTCGATTCCAGTGATTTCATCATCACTGAAATTTATATATCGACCCTGTAGATGTTTATAGAGACTAGCTTTGACCCTGTTTGACCATGGTTGACTGCTTTGACTGAATGTCGAAGTAGAGTCAACATTTGACCTAGGTTAGACTAGTTTTGACCTTGGTTGACCACAGTTGACTATTTTGACCGAAAGTCAACCGTAGCCCAAAGTTGACTAGAACTTGACCAAAGTTGACCAGTTGACCAAAAGTCAACTGTAAGTCAACCATTGACTTAGATTGACCTAGTTTGACTTGCTTTGACGTGCCTTGACCTAGTTTGACTTAGTATGACTTGATTTTTCTTCCAAACCCTTATTTTGATACAGTATTCCACCTATAGGTCCTCGAGGCACTGTTCTTGGACTCAGTCGACTTATCTATCACATCACAGGCGAGTACATTCTCTGATAATAATTCTATTTTATGATATCGTTTATGTTTCTTGTATTTAGTGTAGATATCCTTGTTCTCTTGACACATTGTTCACACGGATTGGTATTTCTCTGGATCCCGTCACGAGATGTTATTCCTCGCTTTCTTTGGTATATCTTGTGCAAGTCTTTCTTGTTCCTTGTACATTGTATAGACACGATTCCTGCGAAGGCTAGCTACCCTCTCAGAGAATCGCGTGTCATGATGTGTCATGGTTGGATCCACTATACTAGTCGGGGGCAGGGAGTATTAGTGTAGATGTGTGGTCAATACCCGCCTTGTATATCTTGTGAACCTTGTGAATGTCAATCCTACATCACACATATGATTGGCTAGATCATGACCTTGTGCAGACCCAAGCCGGCCACATGTTGTAGCTAGTACTCACACACTTAGATAGATGATTCTTGATTCTTGTACATACCATGATCAGTTTTACTTGCCTTGTTCTATCTCTAGATTTACAGCTTACCTTGCCATGATACTCACATGTACATTCATGATTTCTTGTATATTTTCTCCATTTACTGCTATATTTTCAATATCGTCTAATTAGAACTGTTATTTGAGATTTGTGCTCGTTCCATCCTGACTGGATATATTGACAAAATTTTAGGAGTAGTTGTGCCCTCAGTATTGGACTTCATAATGTTGCTAGCTGAGGTGGATCTCACTATTCTTCTATGTGAGTTACCTGGTAGTTACCCTTAGTTAGTCTTGTTGTTCCTTCTTTATTTTCCTGTCGTATGATCATTGTAGATTCTAGTTGTTCTAGTGATATTATTATTATTTCTTGTCTTATCTTTCTTAGTTTTCGTGATGTGACATGAGTACATTTTTAGTTATGGATTTTTAGATGTTGTAGTTAGTTTAGGGTACTTGACAACGCTCTACCGTCGATACTGCGGCGTAGGCTGGGCGTGGCCCACGTATTCGTATCCGTATATCCGGGTGCGGGTCGTGACAGGTCCTGATCTCCCCCGACAAGCTGGTCATCCAACACGCCTACTCTCTTTCAGAGTCGTGCTCCAACAATATTGTGGAGTACAATGCCCTCATCATGGGACTCCAGTTGGCAAAGCAGCTGGGGGTAGATTACCTCGAATCTTACGGTGACTCAAAACTCGTCATCAATCAAGTCCGAGGGCATACGAGGTCCGCCATGAATACCTCGTCCCCTATCACAAAGCAGCGTTAGACATTATCTCAACTTTTACTGAGTTCTTCATAGAACACGTGCCTCAGCTGCAAAACTTAGAAGCTGATGCTCTGGCTGGCATTGCAGCCTCATTGGCTGCACCAGTCGGTACTGAACAGTTCATTACAGTGGTGGCTCGGGATTTAGCTTTTCCCAGAAACAATATGTGCATACGGACAACTCATGCCATGGCTACAGATACCAGCATTAATGTCAGAGACTGGTGATTCCCGTTCATCGACTTTGTCGTCTACGGAATCCTCCCAGATGACCCGAAGGAGGCAGTCTCAGTCAGAAGGCGTTCCATCCGGTTTTATTACGACACGGCCACTAAAATGTTGTACCGACGATCCTACGATGGACTTCTCCTCCGATGTCTATCAAACGAAGAAGCTGCTGAAGTCCTTCGAAAAGCTCATGATGGAACATGCAGAGCTCATCAACCAGGTCCTAAGCTACAGGACCGACTCTGACATATAGGCAATTACTGGCCTACCATGATGGTCGACGCGCTGACTTCATCCACAGACCGTCAGAGCCTCTACATCCTACGGTCGCCTCTTGGCCATTTGAAGCATGAGGCATAGACATAGTGGGTCCGATCACCCCTCCCTCATCCAGGGGACACCGCTTTATCCTAGCAATCACCGACTACTTCTCTAAATGGGCAAAAGCAGTACCACTGACGGAAGTAAAAAGCTTAAAGGTGATCAGCTTTATCAAGCATCACGTCATCTACCATTTTAAGATTCTTTGGAGGATCATCCACGACAACGGTCCATAATTCATCAGCCATGTGTTCAGCAGATTCTGCGACAAGAATCGTATCCAGAATGTGGCATTAACCACCTACAATCCGGCAACAAATGGATTGGCTGAAGCTTTTAATAAAACCATCGTCAAGCTACTCAAAAAAGTCGTGTCATCCAACAAGCACGACTGGGATGAGAAGCTCGGAGAATGCCTTTGGGCATATCGCACAATTGTGTGGACCCCGACAGGCAACACACCATTCTCCTTAGTCTATAGGAGCGAAGCAGTATTACCGTTGGAAATCCCGATACCCTCACTCCGAGTGGTGATCACGAATCAGCTGACGCAAAAAGACAATCAACGTCGCCATCTGCAAGACGAAAAACGTCTTTTAGCTTAACAGCGCATCGAACTTAACGAAGCCCGCATCTCACAGGCTTTCAATAAAACGGTCAAACAGAGGACTTTCCAAGTAGGTGACTTGGTCATGGCAGTCAAAAGACTGATGGTAATGACTCATAAGACACCAGAAAAGTTTGAACCCAAGTGGAAAAGACCCTTCGTCATAGAGACGGTATACTCAAATGGTGCTTATCGTCTCGCTCAACCTAATGGGGACTTATTCGTGATGCCCATCAATGGCAAGTTTCTAAAGAAGTACTACTCCTGACATCCTTCAGAATGTACTACCCTCTCCCAGAAGAGAGGACTTTGTGAACTTGACAAAACTATGTTCACACCCCTTTCTTTGACAATCATGTGCTTCTGGAACCCAGCTGTTCCGTTGCATTCCCAGTAGAAGAACAACCATGTCCATATCACCTCTGAGTTGCTTTTCTATACCCTATTAAGCAGGATTTTATACTACATAAGATCATGCTCTTTACTATGTTTATCATATCCACATTACCTCTGAGTAAACATCCCGTACAACAATTCCCGAGTTGTTGTACATCAGCCATAGAACATCCACGTCCATATCACCTCTGAGTTGTTCTATATCCCCATAGAGTTTACTCCTACCACGTCCATATCACCTCTGAGTAGGAAAACTCCACCATTTAGCGCCATATTTACCATGTCTACATTACCTTTGAGTAAATATGTCGGTCCTCTCTCTCAACTTATTATCCGTACCTAACACCAAGGTACGCCAAGGATGATAAGTCCGCATAAAATCCCCAGTGGAAGTATCCAAATCTATCACGTCCATACTACCTCTGATAGGATTGTCACACCTAAACATCTCTACTGTCCATATTTCTTGTTCAAAGTATTTCAAAACTTGTCCAAAAGTTTTAAAGACTTTGAAGAAGGTATTGTAGAAGAATAAAAAAGGAATATTACTTTTAATTCTACATCGAAAATGAGAAAAGAAGAAGTCTCATTTCACTCTATATAAAGAGCCCCTTTGCCTTCTTTGAAAGGGGCACCAAAATAAAAAAAAAAAGGGAGCCCGTTTCCAGGGAGCCCGTTCGAGCCACAAAATGTTGCAACGGTGCCTCTTCTTCTTCTGGATCGGCTGCAATTCTTCACTTACCATCTTGGCAAGGAAAAGTTGGGCTACTACGAAGAAGTCCAAGATGGCATAGGCCATGCGTCCTCAATGTGCTATGCCAGCAACCAGCTAGAAATGTGCATTAAAAACCACGCGCATGACTAATAGCAGGATGTACAGAAGTTAACTCAGGTGCTTTCGCACCCAGAATGGATCAACTCTCAAATTCTTCGTCTCGCTTGGACGCATCTTCTGCGTTTGGAACCAAGTCGTACGAGGAAAAACTTATGACTTTGAGCCCATGCGCCCACGTGGGTTGTATGCATGACGTGGGTTCAAGTCACAATACATGTTGCTCCCCCACCAATGATCCGGACGTATCTCATGCGCTGGAACTGGATCAGGGGGTACAGCATTCACATGACCACCCCGACACTTAGCCTCGCCATACACCTGGAGGGGGTATGAAAGTGAAACTCTCTCTACATGATTTGCATAATGTGCTCACTCACAAATGTAGATCAGGAGAGCTGACCATTAAGCACGATGCGCTCCTCACAGGGCATACTTGTGCCATGGTCACAATCAACTGCTGTTGTTGTAAAACAACGGCTCTACCACCAAGGCAGTCTGTGTTCCAGCGACTTCAATCTACTGTACCTGTTCGACATTATCTCAGAAACATGATGCCAATTGAAGACTTTGTAACAGCCTACTCTCAGCTAGGTGCATCACTCTGATGTCTCAGCTAGGCGCATCGTCTCAGCCCGGCACATTAGTCTGCCAATGCATCACTCTGCCCCGTCAGAGTAAATCACTTCCTCGTCAACGCACAGGGGCATCTGCCAGCCTGGGGCTCTTCCATCATAATGAGGCTTGGGTACATCAAACCCAAACCATGCATTCAACTCGGCACTCGATGTCGTCTCATAGAAGAATACTGCCAGCAAAGGGCTTGAACATAAACTATCGTGTCTATTCCCGGCGCATCTTAGTTTTCTGAAGGAGTTCATCGTCAAAGCTTCTTCGAATAAGGGGATCCACAACCCATAGTGCAACATCTTACCACCGAGGAGGATCAGTAGAATTCATCTTCGTCGAGAAGTCAAGAGAAGACAAACAAAACTCTCTCTCAACTGTTGCTATTTATAGGCTGGGCAAATCAAACCCATGCGCCAAGTGGCAACCTTCTCGAAGTCAGTGCAACAAACTTGAATTTATGGTGATAAATCTGCCTCTTCGAATTCAGCTAAGTCAAACAGCCATCAAGGCCTCGAAGAACTCAACAGACGGGCCAAAGAGGATGCGCTGTCGACATCATGCGCCTCCTACCGATGCATCCAGTGGGACATAGACCCATGTACCCAGATTAAAATTAACCGATGCGCCCCTTTCAAACTTGTCATCATCAAGCATTTAATGCTGCGTAACAAAGGCGGTAACACATCTTCCACAGAGCCGTACAATCAGCCGCCCTTTACAGAAAATGAAGAGTCGTTGACATTAGCACCATCATTACACTTTTGGTCGGCTACAACTGTCCGTGCCACGTGGCCGATCGTTCATTCGCATGCGCCTCGCAGCCATACATCTAGAAGACTACATGTGCCTCAAAAGCCATCCGCACCCCAGACTTACTTCTGATCTCAAGACAGAAGTCAAGTCTCTGCATGCGCTTCCACAGCCATGCACCCAAAAGCTCTGCATGTGTCTCAAAAGCCATACGCCTAGACTTACCTATGACTCCTCAAAGTCATAGACCAAGTCATCCCATGCGCCTGATCCTAGGCGCGTCCTGATGTAAAGCCCTGCATGCACCTCAAAAGCCTTACGCCCGGACTCGCTCCTGATCCCTAAAGACAGCAGCCCAGTCCTCTCCATGCGTCCGATCTTAGGCGCATCAAGACAGATCACTCTCCCCCAAATTTGAGATCTTTGAAGCCACAGACATGCGCATGTCTTTTAACTCAATTCTGCTCAAGAATAGGTGCTAACCACCCAAGATATTAGTAAGAACCGAATCCTCACAACTGCCACGTGTCAGCTCTACCGCAGCCCAACATAACAGTTCAAACAAATTCGAGGTGCATCATCCATGCGCCTCCATCAGTATCAGCCACGTAGCGTTTCTACACCCAGGCGCATCCTACATTTACGCGCAGAGGCAGCTCAGCCTGCTGCCTATAAATAGAAGGATCATTCCTTCATCCACATACACATACAGATATATATAGAGATACATCCACAGATCATATCCAGAGATCAGGAGAGAGACACTTTGCGTCTTCTTTCCCTCAAAACGCTCTGGCATCCAGAGCAACCCAGACCTTCAGAGAATTCAAGATCGTCAACGAAGTCAACTTATTACCGCTCGCTCTATCAATACAGTTTCCAGATAAAAAACAAATGTGTACTCAAAGGACTACAGCTAAGTCCTACATTGTATATTGTTCTGTTTGTAATTGAAATACAAAAGTTTCAATCAAAAACCTTTTGTGTCCCCCCTTTTTCGATGGCGAATAATTATGTCCTATATAAGTTTCGACTCTAAGTGGCTGTACACCTCAAACTCCAAGGAGCTTCGTGCCTATACACATCCAAGCGAGCTCCACGCCAACGAGCTTCTACCTGTTTCTGTACATAAAAACTATGTGGGTGTCAGTACTCAACTGTACTGGTGGAGTGAGCTCCTCGCCCACCCATACAAAAACTAATACGTTCATTTACTTTATGCAACATAATTCTTTTATGATTGACTTTCTATTCTTGCTTTAGGATCGATTTTAGGACAGAGACTCTTGGCCTATCTGTGTCTCTAGACCGTCACTGTGCCATTGCACTGATAACTTGCTTATCATTGTGCCTCTAGGCCATTCTCGTACTTGCAACATGAATGTACCGACTCGTGCTTGCCTTTCATGCCATACTTTGGTACGCAACATGTTTCATTTCATCGACTTGGTTCGTGCTTCAAACGTTCGAGGCCGTGCCTTAGAATTCAACATGACTTAACCAAACTCGCGTTACGGCCCTTCCTGACTTAACTCGAGATGACTTAATCCCGACTTTTGAAACTTGTGTTGACGACTCAAACACCATGTCACATTCATGCTACAGCACGTGCCCTTGCTATAGCCAAATCTTAGGCTCCGTAATGGTGTTCCAACTGCGCAGACCTTCTTAACTCAATTCATGTCGAGCTTACGCTATCTTTTATTCGACCGACACAGTACATGCGGATTGTCGCTTAGCACTGACTCATCTATATGAAAGGTCACTAGTAATGTCAAGCTATCTTGGACTTGGCTGAAGAAAGACGACGATCATCCAATGGGTAGCTAGCTCGTGTAAGCCCCGAATCTCCTATATGGTACATCCAGCATCCTGCTTTAGCCAACTCGCTTCTTTCGAGAATGACATGATCCCGTGGCCTCGATGATCATGTCGAAGAAGACTACACCTTGTGCACAAGTTGTCCATGACCACGCACCTACGACGAATTCTAGACTCGACGTAAATACAAGGCCTACAGATGATACAACTTGCTTTGTCTTCCTTAAACTTCTTTATCCATGTCCATACTTTCCATTCTTCATGCGAGACTCCCAAGCCACGGGACCGGTCTCGACAACAAACGGTCGTGTGTACTTTACATTCTTTGAAACACAGGAAACGGCTATTGCATAGCCTTCCAGATAGACCTGAACAAACGTGTTCCTTTATGTCCCATAGACCGTGGCATACTTATCTTTGAACTGACCGTGGCTCATGTCTTAGACTGACTTGTGTTCTATGCGACACGATCGTCTAAGTCATACTTTATATGACGAACCTTAAGATCGTGAGACTATATGAATTTGAAAACCACAAAAAACATAGGACGGTGCTTGTCATGACTTCGATAGCCCAGCATAACTTTGTCTAACTTAATCGTGTAACAACTTGACGAGCAAAGGCTATGTCAAGTCTTGCACCGCAGGAAAGTGTCGTGCATGTATTCGACTTGAACAACGAAGCTCTTTGGGTGCCTAGACTTATGCCATAAGCCATGCGATGCAACTTAACCCGTGGGAGGAGCAAAGGCTATGTCAAGTCTTGGACGATGGGATCGTACATGCTTTATTAAGCATTTATGCATGCGACACCTATGACTTATGCTACGTTTATAGCTTTTGGACAACATCGACCAACTTTTCTTCTTCCAAGCCACGGGACGAAGGACCGAGTGTCATTTGAAAGCAATCCATGCAACGATTCTAAGCCGACTGTGGGACCTTTCCATATTCTAACTCAATACTACCCGACTTCGGATTATTCCCTTAGATATGTGGATTCGCCTCTTTTATTATCAAGCCTACTTGTGCATTTGAAAACTTTTGTTTTGTTAATGTGAAGGCCAAGCTGAGACAAGTTTACCGAAGCCACTCACCTAAACGAGGAGTCACCTCGGCCGAGCAGGACTTCGAGCAGGCCGTTGCATGGCTAAGTCCGAACGCCGTTGGCGTTTCGACTCTTTCGATTAAGATGAGCGGGATGGGACATTACAGCTACCTCCTCCGTATGCAGCTCAGTCTCTCTTCGACTTGCGATCCATCTCATTCTCTACTGCTTGTGTGACCTTCAAGATCCCCTCGTAGGTAGTGGCTTGACTGGTGGCAACGGCTAAGCGAATCTCGTGAGATAATCTTTTCTTGAATCTTTGAGCTTTACTTTCAAGGGTGACCATGCTCTCTGCTAAGCGGCTGAGGCGAGAAAACTCTGAGGTATACTCATCGACGGTGAGGTTTTCCTGCTCCAGAATCTCGAAGTGACTCTCTAATGCCTCTTGAGCTACGTCGGGGTAGAACATCTTCTTGAATAGCTCCTTGAACTCTGCCTACGTCACATCTGGTACAGAAAGTCGGGGCTCATCTTGATACCACATCTGGGCGATGTCAAAAGCTGCATGCTGGCTGACTCGATCTTCAGGTCTTCAGAAACTCGAGCCATCCGAAAAAATTGCTCCACATTCTCTAACCACTCATCAGCGTAGATAATCCCATTTATCCCATAGAATTTCTTGGGCCTAAGGTTCTTGAAGTCCTTGGAAGTTCCAGGGCATGGATATGGAGCATCTCTAGCCTGAAGAGCCTCTCTCAAACTATCGTAAAAAAATGTTGGCCTGCTCCGTCTAAAAATTGATGAGTTACTGAAAGATCCCAAGAAGCTGAGCATTGTCCAGTACGGGTGCTGGAGGTAGTGTAGGTGCTGGAGGTGGGGTCTGCGGAGGAAACTACAGGGGTAGTGGGATGCCATCTCTGTTGAACCTTGAGTTATGCGGCTGTGATGGGCCACCATGATGAGTAAGCTGGCAGCCATGTGTCAGTAGGGTCCTATCTGTAAAAGTTCTGCCTACAGCTGGTGGAGTGTCTATGGGAGCGGTGTTCCTGTCTTGAGAATCCATTAGCTTCAATAAAAGAAAATCATTAAACGGGAAAAGATTCAAGCAGGATGCAAATCAAGGATTATATTGAAGTCAAGATAGAGATCAGTAACATATCAAGGCATGCTAAATAGATCCTTAAGAGCCTAATCATATTTATGGATGATGGAACCTCTTCTAACATTATCTATTCACAGACTCGCTGTAGTACAATTAACTTAAGTACTACCACGAGTTCGCAGCCTTTGTGAAAACTGACCTGCATGGGCCACCATAAAATTCGCTTTTCGGGATACAAGTATGTGTCCAAGTCCAGCATACGCCGTAGCCTTACGCTGTCTATGATAACATGGTCCACAACAAGAATAATATGCACATAACATCCACAGCTAAATCATCAAAATAATATCCAAGTCTCAATAATAAACTAAAAAAATTGTCAAAGTATTCTACTACAACTCAGATATTCTCGGAAACAAACCCGGTAGCAGAAAAGTAAAATAGGTAAGCTAGAATCCAAACTAGGATCGCTAACTAAAGAAAAAGCACAAGAAAAAAATTATGCTAATTTGCATCGGTGCCAGACTCAGGTACGTCAGTAGCACCAGTGTCACCAGCATACGCACCGTGGGCCTTGTGATGGATGTCACCGTTTAGAGCTAAAAAATAGTTATCCAGTCAAGATTGGAGCAAGATCACCATAACACTACACCATATAATATAATATACAAGCATGAGGAGAAAGAGGAAATGAACTGTAAATATGATACTATGAAAGTATACTAGAAAGAGATGAACATCGAAGGAATATAGCAACAAGAATGAAGATATATGTCCAATATGTTTTAGAATACTAACGTTCAATATGTGGTTGGGTTACACTAGGGAATCGGACAATCAATACGTGAGTGTATTGACTGAACAAACTCTGTAAGATGGTCCCCTGACCGAATAAACTATGGGCTATACTGGGGTACCACATGTCTACTAATTGTATTCTTCTACCCGACTATCTCATAAGTACATGTCCAACACAAAAATATTAACAACACGATAAACGAGAATCATGATAAACTATAAGGCATGAATATGTACATATAATGTAACAACTCTAACTCTCATGTATAAGCAATAATCATGATCAATCAAGAACAGTGACAACATAAAATATGAAGACGTAACAGTGAAAAGAAGACAAAAGATACGTGCAGTATAAAATAAAGGTAATATAGTGCCATAGCAAAACTTGCCTAATTTTCTGGATAAATCATTTCACAAGTCGAGAATGAGAGGAACTCTGACCTAAAAGCTATCACCCATATCGCACCATCGTACCACGAGCCGTGCATGAAACCACAAGTTAATTATAAGATTCTAATTCTAAAATCATGAAATAAGTAGCTAATGGATTTTCTTATCTCATATTAATTAATTATGGAATAAATTACTTAAAATCTAATCTAACCTAACAATAATCTGAAATATAACATAAACAAGAAAGTTTGGCCATAAAAAGTCATATTTCCAATTTTGGAAATCATGACACGCAAATCAAGACGTGCTATTGACCATCTAGTCAAACGTCATGAACTCAAAATTTGGAAAGTGCAACTTGGTAGATTTTAGTGCCACGAGTGCAAAGGAATTGACCTTACCACAAAATCACGTTTTGGTCAAAAGATATCGCCGTTATGGCTTACCGTGACCAAATCGATGATTTATCGATCAAATTTGAGTTCATATTAATAAATAAAATAATAAACGAACCTCTAAAATTCTAAAATTTATATGTTGAAGATCTTCGTGTTAGCTTTCCAAAACTTCAAACAGATCGTAAATCGGAGTTCGAGATCTCTCGGGATCTCGAAAATCGTACGACGTGTCGAGTTTTGGACAAGCAACACTAGAATAATTCTCCAAAAATTCAGAAGCAAAATATTCATAAATAAAATATATATTCTAAAAATTTACCTCAAGATGAACCCAACAAAAAAATGGTGCATGAATCCGAGGTCGGGGCTCTCCGCAATCGCCTCGCGAAGTCGGGGAATCTCCGGATCAACTCTCTTCAAAAACGGCTAAAGAAATAGGGTTTCTGGTTCTCGAAAATATCTATATATATATATATATATATATATATATATATATATATATATATATATATATATATATATATATATATAAAGAGGGAGTCGGCTAGAGCAACTACGTGCCATGTGTCAAGATCTGGTCGGCTCCGCTCTTTACTGCAACGGCCCGATGGCCGAGTTGCTTGACCATAGTCGGCTAAGCCGACTCTAAATTAGGAAGTTTCCTAATTAAGAGCGGTCAGCTCTTAGGTTGCTGACAGGTGGGCCTGCCAGTTTGGCCAGAGCGGCTGACGGGTGCCCCCCCCCCCCCCCCCCCCCCCCCCCCCCCCCACTGACTGGGTATTTATTTTAAAAAAATATTTTAAGGCCAAATAAACTCAAAAAATACTAAAAATTCCAAAATAATCCTGAAAAATTACTGAAAATATTTCTAACCTCTTAGAGCCTCAATAAAATAGTAGGTCACAAAATCACCCCACTTGACCTTATAATAAAATCCTAGAAGCTTTTAAAAATATATAAATCTTAATAACTAAATACTTAAAACATCTAAAAATATCTATAAAATCATAAAAAATTATCCAATAGCTAAAAAAGTACCTATATAAGTTATCTAGGGCCATATAACCAAAGGATAGTCCTAACTCACTTACAGGCTTAGGCATGACCCCTATTGACCATAGAAGTTAATTGTGAGCTAATCAAATAAAATAAAACCCCAAATTTCCAATCGGGGGGGGCAGATGCCACATGTTCAGAGGGTGCCACTTGGCAATCAGGGACTCACATGCCTGTCTCCCACAGGCGCGTGCAGTGATGTTTCCTCCCAGCTATAAATAGGAGGGCTCTCCTCCATTCAAACCCCCTGGTTCCCCCATTTCCTCAAGAGTTACTGAGCATTCCAGATAGAGTTCTTGTTGTTTTCGTTAGCCAGTGGAGTTAAGTCCGATAGTTCTCCCTCACAGTTAGATCGTCAACGGAGTAAAGAATCAACCCTCTATCATCACGACCCAGATCAAAAATAAAGTATAATTGGGGGATTCCTCTTCAGGAGTTCCAATTACATTCTTGTTTGCAACCTTCAAAGCTCTCCTCTACAGCATCACGAAGCAATGACAAACAGTCATACAAATATAAGCGTAATTTTGTTTAGTAGTCCATATATTAGAAGTTATAGCAAATTTACTAATAGTTACAGAACTTTCATTTAAAGCAACCTTTTCTTTTTAAAAAGATATCTTAGGCTCTGCTCTAGTAGTAGATCTGCAAACTTTAGTAAAACAAGAATTAATGGTACTACTTGCATAATCATAATACCAATCACTCTCACCAAATGTAAAAAGGTTGTTCATTACAAACGATATATTTTGTTAACTCATTTTTTACGAGCAACAAAATAAGTAAAGTTACCTATAGAAGATCCTTGAAGACCGCTACTTAGTTGTGTTTGTCTAACATGCAGTGTGTTATTGCCATAACAATTTTCATAGTGTCTTCTTAAAGTGCTCATGCCATCTTTTATTTTCATTTAAAAAAATTTCTATATTTCATGTTGAACAAGTGAATGTATTTTTGACTTGAATAATTATTTTTTAATAATAATATTTTATTAAAAGTTCCAATAGGCAACGAATCTATCTATTCAAAAGATGTGTCCCTTCGAAACATTGTATCTACTAACAATGTGTCTCTTTATCTTTTATAAAAGCATAATGATTGAGTAATTCAATTCATACATCAAACATTAAGTCCAAGAAAGAGAGACTACCTACATTACTTCGTCTAGTTCTTGCGGTGTGAAGTGTTGCTACCGAAGGAGAAGAACCGTTATATCTTGTGAGACTAATCGCCATTAAATCGTAAGCACCAGTGCGAGATGAATATTATCTTAAGGACATTGAACCAAGTTCAAGCCTCGGTCTCGGTTAGATCGTTATTCTATTTCTTATTTATTGTAAATCTATTCTTACAACCTTAAGATGATGATAATAATAATATTATTATTATTATTACTATTATTATTATTATTATTATTATTATTATTATTATTATTATTATTTACTTTTTTTTACTTTGGTTTTGGTTCATAGAGTCAAACAGGACATAAATTCATCACTCATTTTTTTATGTTCATATTTGTCATGGATATGCTTTAAATTTTCAAATATAGATTGTACTTGAGTTGGACATACTTATTGTTGTTTTTGAAATAACACATTTGGTATATGCATGCATGCATGTATTGGATTTTTATGCAAGACAGCAAAAGTGACTTTATAGTTTGAATTCTTGATAAATTCATCTCACAGGATCATTAGAGGCATTTAAGTGTACAATTCTATTTGATCTTTAATGGTTAATAGCAACACAATTCTTAACATCAAGTTCGTAGATCAATGATCATAAGATGGTCAACTCCTCTCTTTAGTTCGTGTACAATAATATTGCATCAATATATCGACATATAGAATTATAAAAAAAGTAAAAAGGAAAAAATATCATGCATTGACAGTCTGCTCCATTTAATAGCATCACCAGATAATCTACTTTTCAATTTATAAATGAAAATTTCTAGAACAAGTACATTTTTTTAGTAACACTGAAGACACTGAGAGGAATAATAGTACTTACAGAACACTTCTTAATTCTAAAATTTATTATTTCTTTTCACTCACTGGTCTGTACTACTATATTGTAGAAGACAAAATGGCTGCAGTTTTGAACACTGTGATGATAACTTTTACTCCTGCACATATCGGACAAGGAGAAAAGCTGGAAAAGTTCAATGGAACCATCTTCAAGTGTTGGCAGTAAAAGATGCTCTATCTTAAAACTTTGAATCTTAAAGATTATAAATAAAATAATCGTTTTTCTGCAAGAAGGTGAAACTAACAATGTTGTTATTGCACATGTTGAAAAATGAAAATATGCATACTTTTTATGTAGGAACCACATATTAAGTGGACTGGACAACCATCTATGGAATGTTTACAGTCAACTAAAGACTGCAAAAGAGGTCTGGGATGCTCTAGACAAAAATTATAAAGCAGAAGATGCAGGGTCTAAGAAATTTGTAGTAGGCTAATTTCTAGACTACCGCATGGTGGACTCCAGATCAGTGGCAAGTCAAGTTGAAGAACTGCAATGTATTTTCCATGAACTGGTTATCAAACTTATGACCTTATGTGAACCTTTTCAAGTAGCCTCTATAATTAAAAACATTTCACCTCTCTGGAAGGATTATAAGAATTATCTGAAACATAAACGTAAGGATATACCACTGGCCGATCTAATTATCAGGCTTAAAATAAAAAAGAATAACATAAACACTAAGAAAATGTCTTGGAGACAAGACAAAAAGAAAAAAAAAAGCGCAAACAGATTGAAGGCTTCGGTCAAAGGAATTACTCCGGTCAAGAAACTATAAGAAGTTCAAAGAAAAATGCCACATATGTAAGAAAATAGGGCATAAAGCAACAGATTGTCCAAGCCGCAACTACAACAACAACAAGAAGATGAAGAATAAGAAGAAAAAGAAGAATAAGGGACAACCTCACCAGGCTCATATGACTGAAGATCAGCATTTGGCTAAGGGTGTTGACAACCTAGTTCTGGCGGATGTTTTTGAAGTGAACATGGTAGGAAGCATGTCACGACCCGCACCTAGTGTAGGGGCACGAGAAGTGGGTATGTCCAGCCTACGCCGCAGTGTCGACGGTAGAACGCTGTTCTAGGTCACAATCACAACTAAACAAAATATGATATACTCTACAAACGGAGGACAATCTCAGAAGATACAACTCAATCACAAAATCTAGAGGTAGATAAAAGCACGATAAGATAGATATGAAATCACAAAAGAGAATACAAACAGAAGAAAATAAGTCTAAGTGTCTAAACGACACTAACATCTCACCATACAAAAATAATACAACTCGGATGTCAAATACAAATAACATAATGAAATAAGATAAACTTCCTAGCTATCTAGCCTAAGCAATAGGGGTGATGTCCTCAGCTAGAGTTGGATCCTCCTGTGGGTCCAACTCATAAGTGTCGTCTAGGCCTGCTTCGTAATAAGTAGGACAGAACTCCTCAGTGTCATCTGTAATATTTTTAACAGGTCCAGTCAGGACAAGTACGAGCACATAACTCTCACGCAGTTCATACCAAGAAAAAAATGTAAAATAAGCAATAGAATAGTATACATGAAGTGATGTAAGAGATGTACATGAGTAGTAAGAGAGATATCTGGAAAACTATATATATATATATATATATATATATATATAAAGTAAGAACTGTAAGTGACTATAAGTGATTTAGAGCACAAGATGATTATGTAATCGGCTTGATGTTGTACATGACTAAGTTACAGAGTTTATACATGAGTAAACTAAGGAATAATCACATAACCACTTCTACTCTCCCGTCCCCAATCAATACACAAGGATCCATTCAAGTTATGTTACATACACGATGATTAGTTTGCATAAGAAGATCATGTGAGCACACGAGAATACATGAGAGCACACGATTTGTACACGAATAACACGAATACAAGGAGTACATGATGCTCATGATAAAGTATACGAACATAAAATATCCGATGTATCCGCTGAGGAGATAACATCGCATGAAAAGATTCATATAGTACTAATCCGTGATAACAAGTGTCAGCATCAAGTAAAGTAGTCTAGAGCAAGAATATAGATCCTGACAAGTATGAAACGATCAGAGAATGTACTCGCTTGAGATCCTGAATGACTGATGAGAATAGATGTCCGTACAGGAGTAACTGAGTCATATTTAGAGCAATACAGGTTATGATGTGTTCAATATGAAATAACGGAAGTATACAATACAATCTACATGATTCTAGGTCAATCTAGGTCAAGTCAATCCTTAGTCAACCTTGGTCAACATTCTAATCAAACTAGGTCCACATTCTATGGTTTGGTCAAACTCTATTCAAACTAGTCATTTTAAAGCTATTGGGTCAAATCTAGGCTAATCTCAAGACTATCACAAAGTAGACTAGGTTACTACATATATACATATAGCTATATATATTATATAACATATATCTAAACCCCATACCACTATACAATATATAGTACACACACACACACACACACACACACACAAATATATATATATATATATATATATATATATATATATATATATATATATATATATATATATATATATATATATATATATATATATATATATATATAATCAACTATATAGGCTACTCTCTATATAATACTATATGTAAATACATACCATATATATAATACTATATGTATTTACATATAGTATTATATAGAGGGTAGCCTACATAGTTGATTATATATATATATATATATATATATATATATATATATATATATACTCTCACAAACATATATATAGACCAACCTATATAACTATATAGGCATATAGAAATATCTAAACTCATATAACAAATGTCTATATATATATCTATATTCCAATACTCATATACATATCTTACATCCCTACTAGTTACCTACTATCTAAGATTAATTTATCCAATTTATCCTTTATATATTCATAGATGTATCCAATGCATGTCACATATACCATTATCTTTATCTATCCATAACATATACCAATATATATCATTTACCCATATTTAACATTTATCCTTTACCTATATTATATACCTATATATCTATATACCATTCTATTCCATTACCTATCAAAATTGTCCCAAGTTATCATATGCTTACCATACCCTACCAATCATACACACATGGATTCACTCATCCTACTCTTGACACTTAACAACTTGATATTATCTATTACCTAGTTCTAATACCCAATATTTTAGTAACTTGACAAATAACTTATCCTCCTAGATACTTATCCAACTAACTCTAATACTAATACTTGATACTAAATAGGATACCTTACTCAAGTCCCAATACTCACTTATCCATACTCATGATACTTGAGTGTCATTATACCAATATCCTCTTGGTAACCAAGTATCACGCTAGTACCTTGTCCAAAACTTTAATACCTTGACACATAATTTATCTATATTTTGTTCACTTGACAACCATTTATATCAACATTAACACACACTAACTAACACATATTACCTAACAATAATATATATATATATATATATATATATATATATATGTGTGTGTGTGTGTGTGTGTGTGTGTGTGTGTACTATATCATACATATACTCGGCAACCTATGATACCTACATTCACTTAATATCCATACTACATAGGCTCATAGGTTACACAAAATGCCTATGTCGTATAGTCACTTTTCTACTTAAAATCAATATTGTACCAATTAGGCCCTCACTAAAGTCTTGGATTAAAGTATGTCATAGCCCTTCGTGTTAGCTTTTCAAAATTTAAAACGGATGGCATTTTCGCGTCTGGAAGCTCCCGAAATCGTAAAAATACCGAAACGCGTTCGTCTTTCGTACAACTGACACTGAAACAGTTTTACAGAAAGTTGTAGAACGATTTTGGCCTATTAATATATATATTTGGAAAGCTAACTTCAATAGGTTCTTTTAAAAAAAATAGGAGATTCATCGGAGTTCTGAGCTAAAAGTTATGGCATTTCTAAGTTGTTATTGCTACTAAAAATGTGGATAAATATTATGACAAATTTTGGTTGTTTTGGGACAAAAGAAACACATGTATATACCCAAATCTAACCATGAGTATCATGAGATACCATGACACAACACCACGTATCCTATTTAGGACACAAACACCCAATCTTGACTCAAAATGGACACGAAAGTTTCTTTGGGGACACGTATCGAACACCTCACAAATTCGATTCTCCCCAATTTGTATCAAAATAAAATGGAAAAAACCTTCAAATAGGAAGAGGAGAGCCTCAACTCCTCTCTAATGGTATCCTAATGCAAATGGGGTCCTAAATGAATGTAGTTACACTAATGAAATGAAATTGAAGGGTTTCGAGAGCTCATACCAAAAGGGAGATGGATTTCCAATGTAAAATTCTTAGATCTATATCTCCACCAAGCTTCAAGGCTCCAAATCCTTCCAATCCCTTCTTAGCTAGCCAATAGAGGCTTTTCCTCTCCAAGGGGGAGAGAATGAAATAAATTTAGCTCAATTTAGAGAAAATTTGGGTGTAGGAGCAATTTGGAGAAAAATCTCCTAAATTGGGGCTTGAAATAAAAATGTAAAGAGAAAGAAGATGAAGTGGGGCTTTATAAAAATGTGGGTTGCCATATGATGTTAGGATTAGGGTTTTGGGCAGAGAAAAAGATCCACTACACCCCTCTCTTTAGTCATTACAAGTTAGGGATTAAACCTCTCTTCCTAATTAGAAGAATTAGTTAAGCCTTCTAACTAATTCTTATAATCTAGCTAGAGACTAACTAAAGTTCAATTAGGCTAGTCCTAATCATCTTGTTGGGTGGTCATGACAAGCGAATTTGAAGCTAAATATCTACTTAGCCATGATATCTAGATATTACTAACATTGTCATCTAGTTGGAAGCTACTAATGAAATATCTAGGCTCATGATTAACATCTAGATTAGGGCAATTCTAGGTTAAGGCCTAATATTTCAATTAGCACATTATTAATTAATCAAAATTCAAATTAATTCAAATGTCACAAATGATCAAAATACATTTAGCCTAAAAAGTGGTAATTAGCTAATCTAATCACATGGTTAGGTCTCCATGGTCATAGTTAGTCTCTAGGCTAAGTAGCTCTAAGGTTACACTAGCAAAAGGCCAAAATCATAATACATCTAATTAAATTGTATAAAAATAATCTAAATTTACCAATAAATCATTAACGTGATCAATTTGCAAAAGTTTTAAAATTACTCTTGTTTTAGAAAAGTTGTGGTTACAAAGCAACCCAAGGAAGTGGAAGGTTTACACTGGTGCTACCTGTCACATCTGAGCTGAAAAGGCTATGTTCGGTACCTACCAAAGCATCCACCAAGACGAACAACTCTGCATGGAGAATTCTTCATCGTCAAAGTTTGAAGGGCAAGGGACAATCATTCTGAAAATAGCATCGAAAAAGGAACTGAAGCTTAACAATATTCTGCACGTACCTGATATTCGGAAGAATCTAAATTCCAGATCTATGTTAAGAAAGCATAGATAAAAATTAATATTTGAATATGAAAAATTTGTACTCACTAAGAGAGGAGTTTATGTTGGGAGGGGTTACCACAAGGAGGGCTCTTCAAAACGAATGTAATGATTGTTATGGCTAATAAGATGATTAACTCTTCTTATATTGTTGAGTCCTCTCATATGTGGCATGGAAGATAAGTCATGTTAATTATGATTCAATCAAAAAATTAATGAATATGGACCTAATTTCTAGATCTATAATAGATTCAAATCATAAGTGTGAAATATGTGTAACACCCTGTTTCTGAAAATTGGGGATTTTTGAAAAATTATTATTTTTATTATTTATTAGTGGTATTTTAGTCATGGTATGATTTTCTGGTGATTTTAGTTAAGTTAAACCAATTCTAAAGTCATGCTAAGTCATGACTTATGACTTTGTGACTTTGTTAGTAAACCTTAGTGTAAACCCTAGTTTCTCTAACCTAGAAGTTGCCATGACCATGAGAGCCTAGCCATAGGCCTAGAACATCAAATTTGTGCTTTTTGGCCTAAGGGGTATTTTGGTAATTTTCTAGGATTTGCTTGGGATTATTGGGATTAATGTGTTTTAATATATTATATTCATTGTAGTGTGTCATGAGAGCCTTAAACCTAGCTTACCCTAATCTAGAGGTTAGTTCCTAACCTAGAAACTAAGAGGATTAGATATTTCATGGTAGTCAAAGCTATACAAATATCTAGATATTTATTTATAGGATATTTTCCTTGTTTTATTCAAAAGATCAACCCCTTGCCACCAAAGTCCTTGCCTTCTCCATGAAGCAAGCCCAAGGACACCCCCCCCCCCCATGCCATGGCCGGCCATAGGGCACCCCCCTAGCCCTACACCTTCCTATATAACCCTTTGTATCATTCATGATTCATTTTACATGAATTTAAGCCTACAAAAATTCCCTTTTCTTCAAACCTTGATAACTTCCTCAAATTTGAACCAAATTCACTCTAGTCTTTTGCATTGGACTCTCCTACACTAGAGGGTACTAGTTAGAGCCTGCTATCAAGGAATTTGAAGGGCTTTGGGCATCACCAAGTGGAAGAACAACCCCCCCTACTTGGGTGTTTTCTTGATTTTTCACCAAATAGGTAAATGCTCTCAAACTTAGTTAAAACTCTGATTTTTCTTCATATTTGCATGCATCTAGGTACTAGGGAACTATAGGTCAAGTTTGGTAGGATTTTGATTTGGTTTGGTGTCCGTATCGGACACGTATCCTAGACTAGGAAACTGTGTTTGTTGAAATGCCACTGAGAAATGGTTTTTATTAAAATATGAAACAAAATATATTTTTGAGTAGCCCTAGATATGTAGGACACAACCCTAACCTTTTTGACACAAGACTGTGTCGTGTCCGTGTCAAAACTGGACACGAACACACGAGTTGGACACAGCACTGTGCACAGTTTGATCCCCTGCTACCACACCCCTTGTTCTCTCTGTGCAGACCACTAGGACACGCCAAATTTGGCATGGACACGGGGGCCATGTCTGCGAACATGCCCCCAAAGTTTCACCACGTGTCGTTTTGTATCGGACACGGAATCGTCCCCGCAAGGGACACGCACTGGTCACGCACACACGCACAGACACCAACTTCGAGTGTCTCGTGTCGCACGGACACGACACAAGGACACCTCGTGGTGACACGGGCATGAAGCCCTATACGTGGCGTACACGTGGACACGAGCACGTGGTGCTTCGTGTCCTGTGTCGCGTGTACGACGCGTGTGACCGCGTGCACGACGCAGTCGTAAAACGCGAGTATCAGTCGTGTTTTCACGACTGATACGCTGTTAGTTCTGTGTCCACGTGTGTCGTGGACACGTGTCAGGCAGTGGGATGTGTAGCCCTATAGGTGGGCTACACGTGTGCACGACCACGAGA
The DNA here is from genome assembly GCA_029216955.1 of Iris pallida. Classification (NCBI taxonomy): domain Eukaryota; kingdom Viridiplantae; phylum Streptophyta; class Magnoliopsida; order Asparagales; family Iridaceae; genus Iris; species Iris pallida. The sequence continues at coordinate 10,919,437 of JANAVB010016598.1, read as the reverse complement.
CGTGTCGTGTCTCGTGGTGTGTCCACGAGTGCGTGGAACCCGTGCACGACACTGTCCTGTGTACACATATCAGAAGCTTACCCGATCGAGTGTTTTGCGTGTTTGGACACGCGAAACGGTGTCGTGGTGTCGTGTCAGTGACTTGGGACACTAGAGTATTTATGGGGGGTTAGTTACCAACCGTTAGTATCGAGTCTTAGCTCGATTAGGTTGTGTTATTCGAATTACCCCTCTCGAGTGCAACTGTGCACTGTCACAGTTTTGAGATTATTTCCAGGTTTTTGAAAATCGAATTTTGATTCGATTTTATTAATGATTTATGTATTAGACTAGTGTATTCTAGTGAGTATATGTGTAGTATACATGTAATTGTGAGTGTGGGTCGATTTTGGGGAGTTTTGGGTGTGTGTGTATAGTTATATATGTATATACATATGTATGTATATATGTTATATAGTGTGTGTGTGTTGGGAGCCATAGTGGTTCCAGTTTCCTGGAACCCTCCCCCCTGCCTACTGTCCAGACCCCCCTCTCTTTCACAGTCTCTCACATCTCTCTCTCTATTTCCCTATATATATATATATATATATAATATATATATATATATATATATATATATATATATATATATATATATATATATGTTATACATATATATATATGTTATATTATATATAGTTATATATTGGTATATATAGTTAAGGGTATATGGGTTATATATATTTATATATATATATAGAATGTATATATATAATGTATCCCATATTGGTATATAGGTGATAGATAGATGTGTATATCTATATATATAGATATAGATATATATATAGGTATGACTTATAAATATAGTTATATGAAAACCCATAAGTCTTTAGCCTATAGAAACCTATAACTATTAGCCTATGGCCTAGGTTACAAGCCTATGGCATTAGTGGCTAACCCAACTAGCCCTAATGGCCCAAAACCCAACTTATTGACCCTTGTTGACTAAGGGTTGACCAAAGTCAACCTTAGGTCAAAGTTGACCTAATTGACCTAGATTTGACTAGGACTAACCTAAAATGACTAGTTTAACTAGTCTGACCTAATTACCTTATTGACTGGTCCTTGTTTGACCTAATTACCTTACTGACTGGTCTTTGTTTGACCCAAAACCTTAGTTGGTCTAAGTTTGACCTAGACTTGACCCAGATTGATCATGTTGACTAGTATTTGACTTGTTTGACCTTGTTTGACTCTATTTGACTTAGTATGACTTCCTGTGACCTAGTTTAACTATTAGAGTTGACCCAGAGTTGACTTTTGACCAGATTGACCTAGAATCATGTAGTATGCATTGTACACTCTATTTTTACCATTGTGGATACATTGTGACTTGTATTGCTCTGATTAGGAGCCATACACCTCTCCTCAGACAGTATATCTTCTTCAGACATTCAGTTATCAGGCGAGTACATTCTCTGACCGTTTCATATTTGCCAGGATTTATATTCTTACTCTAGATTACTTTACTTGATGCTGACACGATTGTTATCACGGATTGGTACTATATGGATCTTTTCATGAGATGTTATCCCCTTCGGGAGCATCAGATACAGTATGTTTGTGCGTTTCACGAATCATCATGTATCTCTATGCTTTCATAGATTCACGAATCGCTTGTGACTCATGTACTCTCATGATTCACAGAGCCTCTCATGAATCTCCCATTTATGGGCTTATCACGAATCTTAACATAACTTGAACGGATCCTTGTGTATTGATTGGGGATGGGGGAGTGGAAATAGTCATGTGGATATTACCCCAGTAGCTGTAGTCATGAATCACTTCTAGCTGTAATCATGAATCTCCTATGCCATTTCACATGTCTATATTTTACTCTGACTCACTAGACACTGCTAGTTCTCTATATACAGTAGATATTTCCTTTACAGCTATCTCTTTTGCTACATGTATCTTCCTTCAGCAGTTCCTGTATTTTACTCTATTACATGCTTTATATCTCCTATCATTCTATGCACTGCGTGAGATGTATTGTGCTCGTTCCCGTCCTGATTGGACCTGTTGAAAATATTACAGAGGATGAGGAGGAGGCCCTGGTGTCTACCTATTATGGAGCAGGACTAGATGATACTTATGTTGTGGACCCTCAGCAGGATCCAACTGCAGCTGAGGATGTTGTTCCAGTAGTCTAGACCAGTTTAGCCTAGGCAGTCTTTTCTATATTTACTTTTGTCTCACATCTGAGTTGTATTTTGAGATGTTGAGTTATGTATAGACTCTTAGTCTTGTATTATGAGTTGACATTCTGGATGTTATGTATCTTAGACACTTAGTCTTATTTCATCTATGCTATGGTTCTCTTGAGTTACTATCTATCTTCTGTCTTTCGTTCTTCTACCCTAGATGTGATTGAGATGTATATTGTTATGTCACCTCCATTCGGAGAGTATAAACAGTACAGGTACTTTGGTATTGTTAGATGATTGACCTAGGACAGCGTTCTACCGCCGACACTGCGGCGTAGGCTGGGCGTTGTTACGTTCTCGTACCCTAACAGTGGGTGCGGGTCGTGACAATATGTGTAGAAGCAAAATTAACCCGTACATCCTTTCAAAATTCGGTTGAAGGAGATACCGAACCGTTAGATCTAATACATACAGATGTATGTGATCTATAAGGCATACAAACTAGAAATATAAAGAAAAGTACTTGATCACATTTATTGATGACAGTACTCGTTATTGCTATGTCTATCTGAGGCAATAGGCATGTTCAAGCAATATAAATCTGAAGTAGAAAACCAACTTAATCAAAAGATTAAAGTTCTCAAAAATGATAGAGGTGGTGAGTATGAAGCACCCTTTGCAGGATTTTGTGCAGAACATGGAATTATCCATCAAACCACTACAGCATATTCACCATAATCTAACGGTATTGTTGAACGAAAAAATCGAACAATTAAAAAAATGATGAACTTTTTATTATTAAGTTCAGGTCGACCAGATAACTTGTGGGAAGAAGTTGTACTTACAGCTAACTACCTTTTAAATAAGGTGTCCCACAAGAAAAAAGACAAGACTCCATATGAATTATGAAAAGAAAAGAAACATTCCTATAAATACCTCAATGTGTGGGGATGCCTTGCAAAAAATGGCAATTTCTTTGCCTAAAATGGTCAAGATAGTTACTAAGACCTTTGAGGGCATATTTATAGGATATGCTGAAAATAGTTACGCTTATCGATCGATTTCTCATACCTAAGTCGGACATTCCTGAGATGCATAATAATAAAATTATCGAATCCAAGAATGACTCCTTCTTTGAGAATATCTTTCCATGTAAGAAGATACATGAAAGAGAAACATTAAAAAGAAATCATGATGATATTAGAAATAATTGTCAAAATAATGCAAATAATGAATTTGCAGATAAGGAAGATGAGCCTAGACGCAGAAAGAGGTCTAGAACATAGAAGTCCTTTGGACCTGAATTTCTAACCTTCATGTTAGAAAATGAGCCTCAAACTTTCAAATAAGCAATGTCTACACCAGAGGCATCACATTGGAAAGAAGCTACAAATAGTAAAATAGAATCCATTATGCAAAACATACATGGAACTGGTTGATCTCCCTCCAGGATGTAAGCCATCTGATGGAACTATTGATAAATATAAAACAAGATTTGTTGTCAAAGGATATAATCAAAAAATAAGGAATTGCATTATTTTGGCACATTCACCAGTAACAAGGATAACATTAATTCGAACGCTAACTGCAATTGCAGCATTGCACAATCTTGAAATACATCAAATGGATGTAAAGACTGTTTTTCTAAATGGTGACTTGGAATAAAATATCTACATAAATCAACCAAAAGGATTCATAGTAACAGGTAAACAAAGAAAGGTATTGTGCAAATTATTTAAGTCTCTATATGGACTTAAACAAGCACCGAAACAGTGGCATCAAAAATTTGACAATGTCATGATGCCAAATGGATTCAAGATTAATGAGTGTGAAAGATGTGTGTATTCTAAAAACACACAAACTGGATATGTCATTATATGCCTATATGTAGATGATATGCTAATAATAGGCAGCAACAATAACATGATCCAGGACACAAAGAATATCTTAATCAAAAAAATTGATATGAAAGATCTAGGAGATGTAGATGTCATATTAGGAATAGATTTTCAAAACACCAGATGGGTTGATATTATCCCAATCTTATTACATTGAGATAATTAATTAATAATAAATATTTTATTAAAAGTTTCAATAGGCAACGAATCTATCTATTGGAAAGACGTGTCTCTTCCAAACATTGTGTCTACTCACAATGTGTCTCTTTATCATTTACAAAAGATAAAAATGGGGAGGGGGCAGTGGACCCTTTTTTTTTCCCTTGCCATGTGGATTGGTTAGATATTGAGTGAGAAATGGTGATATATATATATATATATATATATATATATATATATATATATATATATATATATATATATAAAAGATTTGTTTGAGAATTTAGGGGTGGGGGAAGGATTTGAATATGGGGATTAGAAGTCTTGATGAATAGATTCTGTACCAATTCATATTTATATTGGCCTGAATTGATGAATGAAACGTTTATATAGAATTATCTAGAATTAGAGACATCGAAGTCAAGATGGCCGAGTTTGTCTAAGGCGCCAGTTTCAGGTACTGGTCCGAAAGGGCATGGGTTCGAATCCCATTCTTGACATTTTTTATTTATTTTTTTCGAATTTGATCAAATATACTACAAATTTTTTTTTAAACCTTTTCTCTCATATTGATCAAATCAAATCTACCAAGTAATGTCATCATTGCATGTTGCACATACAGAGCAGAAATGAACAAGTCATGAAGGAGAAAAATTGTTGTATCCTAGAAGAATAATTGCCATTAAACCGTAAGCACCGGTGCGAGATGAATATTGTCTTAAGGACATTAAACCAAGTTCAAGCTTCGGTCTCGGTTAAATCGTGTTTTATATTTTAATTTCAGAGTCTCAAATACAAAGTTGGAAATTTATTCTTACATTTCTTGCACTGTGCACCTTTAGCTAACGGTTTTTGATCTTTTGGATCTAAAACCGATGTACCTCCACTATCAGTGACATATAATTTTTATAATATTTTCATAAAACCGATTTTTCCTATTTCCATCATTAATTGCCATACTTATAACTTCAGAAGTAGGGGCGAGCATTATTCGGTTTTGGACCGAAAATCGAACCGAACCGAATAAGAGATTCAGTTCGATTAAAAAAAATTGGTTCGGCTTCGGTTTTGAAAATACTAAATGTTTTTATTTGATTTCGGTTTTGGAATTCGATTTTGATCGAAAACCGTATGGAATTCGATTTTGATCGAAAACCGTATATATATATATATATATATATATATATATATATATATATATATATATATATATATATATATATATATATAATTTTTATTTTTATTTTATTTTTTATTTTTATTTTTTGTGTCCGCGCATCCCCATCAACCCCGTGGCCACTGCCACCCAGCCGGGTTGATGCGGGAGAGGGGACTCAATCCCGGGTCTCCCATCGAGGAGCTCCCCCCCCCCCCCCCCCCCCCCCCCCCCCCCCCTCCCCACTCTCGTGCCACTTGCGCTATATATATATATATATATATATATATATATATATATATATATATATATATATATATATATATGTGGATATGGATTCGATTTTGGTCGAAAACCGAATAATATATATATATATATATATATATATATATATATATATATATATATATATATATATATATATATATATATATATAATATATATATATATATATATATATTAAAAAAACAAATAAACCGAAAAAATTGAATAAACCGAAAATCGAACCGATTTAATTCGGTTTGGTTTGATTCGGTTATGGACCAATTCGGTTCGGTTTTGCTTATTCGATTTTCGGTTATTCGATTCGGTTTGAACCGAATTAACCGAATGCTCAACCATATTCAAAAGGTGACATTTGTGACGGTGGCAGAGAATCAGTAATTGGATTAATTTCAAACAAATCAGCATAATAAGAAGATTTTTGTTACGAATCACTTCCATAAGGATGGTTAGAACTAGTAGCATCCATATTTTTAAAATTAATTTTTAGAAATACTGCTTACTTGGATACTTTTTTTTGTCTTTTCCACCATTCTAAAATTGAAAAATACAATGTAGATTCATATTCTTCAAAATAGTTTAAATATAAGGATAATTTTTGAGGTGGTAGGAAAGGTTATTTTTGTTTCTTCCTTTAGTACACTTTTAGCATGGGATAATCTAGACATAAAACCAAAGCTATTGCTACTACCTTGAACCTGCACTACATCCGAGACAAAACTTTAGTAGAGAGGAAAAAAAATCCAGAATCCAAAAAAAGAGAAAAATACTATTTTGTAATATTAAAAAAAGAGAAGAATTTATTTTTCTAACAAAGAGGGAGAAGAGAGGAAAGAAAAATTTGACATTCAAAAAAAAAAAGGAAAATCATATTTTGTAATATTAGAAAAAGAGGAGAATTTGTTTTTCTAGCGAAAAGAGAGGGGGAAAGAAAAATCCCGAATTAAAAAAAAAAAATTAAAAAACGTCCGAGGAATTTCGTATAAGAATGCTGCACTTTAGACTCTAGAAAGTTGTACTCCAATATCCACAAAGTTGTTACTTCAATCTTCAGAAATTGGTTTGCTTCAAAATATTGTAAGAGATCGAAAAATTATTCTTGTGATTAATTTTGAAGTTTTATGCCCTATTAGTAGGAATTTTTGATCATTTTCAATAAAATGATCAAAGTATCCCTAAAATAGCAATAAAATAGGCACTAAAACGAGGATAGTTTGGTCACAATATCCCCCAACGTTTAGTTTTTTTTCTTTTGAATTTTTTAGGTCTGGACCGGGTATGAACCAGGTCAGCAGAATGGGCCGGTTCGACCGGGCCTCGCGGCTTAACTGGTTCGGACCGGTTTTTGAGCCGAACGGGGCCGAACTTTTGGACCAAATAACATGATCCAACCCGGATCCGTTTTGGTGGTAGGCCAAATCGGACCGGTTCGTTCACCATGTCCGAACCGGCCCAGATCAATGTTGGCGGGGTCGGGTTGCGGGGCCGCTCGGCCCAATATATACCTTGAGGTGCAGCCGAAGGGAGGGCGGGCGGGTGAGGGGGAAGAGGGGAGGGGCAAGAGTAATTTTGTTTTTTTTATTGTTAGAGGATCAAGTTAGTACTTGTCAAAGTTGAAAGTATAAGTTATAAAACTTGAATAGTTAAAGGTATTAATTTATAATTTAGCCAAATATATATAAATATTTGGACGTTTCCACTGATTAACTCAGTTCTTAAGAATTTGTATCCATTACAAACTTTAACCCGCATAAAACAGTCCATAGAGCCTTGCTCGTCGAGAGGATTGTTACAAATAATATGCCCACCTTTTCCTTCCAAAATAACAAACAATCGAAAATACGAACATAAGAAAAAGTCTATAACATAATTTTGGCATGGACCTCTTCTTCTCCTTGAACCGTAGGAAAAACCATTAAGGATGTGTTTGATTGCAAGGTAAAAAATATGTGAAAAAAAAATTAATTTTATGAAATTATTTTTATAGAAAAAAATTATGGAATTTTAAAATTTTCTATTGAAAACTTAATTTGGGTGTTTGATTGTCATTATTTTCCACGAAAAATATTTATTTACCATGAAAAATAATATTTTTCTATGGGTTTGACGAGTTTTATTTTCCACCATTTTAGAAAAAAATATAAAAAATGAGTTTTTTGGAAAATAATTTCATAAAAAATAATTTTATGAAAAATATAAGCTATCAAATTCTACAATTTCTGAAAATTTTGTGATTAAAAAAGCCCAATCAAACACAGCCCAGTAATTTCAAAAAAAATGCATACAAAGTTTTTTTTTTTTTTTTTTTTTAAAGGGAAGGGGGAAGGGGGGGTTGGGGACGCAGTGGACCCTTTTTTTTTCCCTCTGCCCATGTGAATTGGTTAGATAATGAGTGAGAAATGGTGATATATGTATACAGAGGATAGACAGTATGTGTGCCAAGTTTGTTTGGCGAGGGGGGGTTCAGACCATCGCATGGCGGGATCTTTGCCGACCCAAAGATGAAGGAGGCATAGGACTTAGGTCCTTATCAACACTTCGAGACATTGTCGCACTTAAGCTCTCCTGAAAATTTATCGAGGGAAAGCCGCTTTGGGCTAGATGGATGTCGAACAGGTACGTAGGAGAAGGAAATGTTTGGTCTACTTCGACTAACTCTAATTACTGTTGCATTCTTTGCTGAAAAAACCAAGTCTTTCCTTAGCTATTCTATCGGATTGATGTATAAGTTTGAATAGGCCAATACAAAAACCAAGTCTTCTTTGTCCTATTATTTTGCTCCTTAACTTTGGGCTTTTCTAATGGAGCACCATTCGTATGTAGCTATTAATAGCTATTTGGGTGGGCTCGATTGCTATAAATATAGTGTCTATTTCTTCTTCTCAAAACACAACTCTTATCTTCTTTTGTAGTGAATTTCCTACAAAGCTCTCTCACTTTCTACTCCTCACCTTCAAACAACAAATTTCAGTCTTCCATATTTGGGCAAAAGCTAAGTTCGGGGTCGCTCTTTCCGAGTTGTGTGCGACGAGGAGATACCGGTAGAGCGGAAGTTTTACCACTATGAGCATTCGGAACAAGTCTGCACATAGACCCGAATCAACTCTTAGGGCAGTGCTTCGTGCGCGACTTTCCCGGAGGCCAGTAACATTTACTTTATTTTATTTTGTTTGCAGATTTCTTGAAATAATTTTCAACAATCTAAGAGTTGATAATTTAAATTTAATAATTTTGTTAATATTGTGAATTAATATTGTTAATCACACTACAGTCTACTTGTGCCAGCACTGTCACATACTTTTATTAATTAATATCTACAGTTGGCCGTTCACTTTTTACAAACATATCTGATTTCATATGCTTTGGCTAAACCTTCTGTAGAAACATATACTTTTGTTAATATTAAGCACTAAAACGTTGGAACATTTCTTCCTACACTGTCACATTCTCTGTTATATTTAGGCTAAAGTAAACAATTAATTGATTTAGTAAAATTCCTTTAATTTTAAAGTTCTAAAGTAGAAATTTGTTTAGGAACAAGCAGAAAGGGCCCTTCTGTCAAAAAGACGTAAATCATCTAAGAGACCAGTTCTTAAGTGTTCCTAGTGAACCTCCGGTTGCTGGGATCCGGCCCCTACAGCTAACCCAACCTTATCAAAACTTGAACAACTTAATTTTTAAAATTCTACTAAAATCATTTAAATTGTTAAGTTTTAGCTTAATCCATCTAATTATTGAGTAAATATTTTATTTTATTTTCAGACCTTAGAAATCATGTCTACCAAAGACGAGACTTCGACTGCTAAGCCAGCCAAGTTTGATGGCACCCACTTCAAGAGGTGGCAGAGTCAAATAAATTTCTGGCTCACCACTTTAGGACTGATTTCAGCTATTGATGGTTCCACATCCATCATAAATGATTCTGACGACACTGAGTCTGACATAGGAATGTCCAAACCCTCCAGTTCCTCCAAACCTAAAACCCCTAAGGAAATAGACTTTCACTGCTTCCATCGAATTCTAAGCGCTTTATCTGATTCAATTTATGATATATTCTTTGAATATAAAAGCGTCAAAGAACTTTGGGATGCTTTAGAAGATGAATATGGTTGTGATGATGCTGGAATTGAAAGATTCACTTCTTCAGCATTTAATAAGTATTTCATGGTAGATGACAAACCTATGAATAAACAAATCCATGAATTCCAAAAATATGTGAGGCACATTCAAGCTAAAGGTACAACCTTTTCAGTTGAACATAAGATAGCTTGCCTGGTAGATAAGCTCCCTCCCTCTTGGTCTGATGTAAAAAAGGACCTCCATCGTACCCAAGGTGACCTTACTTTTGCCCAAGTACTGAAGCAAATTAGAGTTGAAGAATAACTTAGGCTAAGGTCTAACTCCAAGACTGAGACTAAGGCTAAGGTAAACCTAATAGAGTCATCCCAAAGCAAACCTAAGCCTAATAATCCTCACAAACCCAAGAAGAATATCTTCAAGAATAAGAATATTGTTCAGCCTCATCACCAGAACCACTAGAATCGTCAACACCAGCAACCCCAAAAACCTAGAAACTTTGGTCAGACTCAGGATCAAGGACGATTTTTTTTTTTTTGTGGTAGAACAAACCACACGGCCATCAACTGTTTCCAAAGGAAGAAGGAACCAATCAAGACTTCCTATAGGGGGCCCAGCCAAACCAGAAGCCAACATGATTCTGAATGGGTCTTCTGGTTCCTTCAGGTCTGTGACTTACCAACCCTTAGTTAATATTTCTTACCATTCTGATGACTGGTGGTTGGATTCTGGAGCTAATGTTCATGTTTTATTTGATCGCTCTTGTTTTTCAAACTATCAGGAATCATGTGGAGGAGGCATAACCCTAGGAGATGGCTCTACGGCATAAATTATAGGAAGAGGAAGAATAGATCTGAAGATGACATCAGAAAATATTCTGCCTCTTCATGATGTTCTTCATGTGCCGACTGTTAGGAAAAATTTAGTTAGCGGTTCCCTTCTTGTAGCATCTGGTTACAAGATTGTAATGGAAGCCAATAAAGTTGTATTTTCTAAGAATGAGTCCTTTGTTGGTAAAGGATTTGTAAAGGATGGTCTGTTTATTCTCAATACTGCAAATAAAATGTTGGATCCTTCTCCTATTGTTTCCAATGTAGAATCTTCCAATGTTTGGCATGGTAGACTAGGTCATGTAAACCAGGGTTCCCTTAGAAGTATGATGAACCTAAATCTTATTCCCAAGTCTCTTGTAGATAATAAAAACAAGTGTGAGATTTGTGTTCAAGCCAAACATTCTAGACTACCATTCAAATCCGTAGAAAGGAATTCTGATCTTCTAGAACTAGTTCATAGTGATGTTTGTGATTCAAATAGGGTTTTGACTCTAGGCGGTAGGAAATACTTTGTCACATTTATAGATGATTGTTCAAAGTATTGCTATATATACCTTCTCAAAACCAAAGATGAAGTTCTAGATAGATTCAAGGTTTACAAATCAGAAGCTGAAAACCAATTAGAGAAAAGGATTAAGATCCTTAGATCTGATCGTGGCGGAGAGTATATCTCAAACGAAATGACTAACTTCTGTGAAGAACAAGAAATAATTCATGAGGTGACTGCTCCTTATTCACCACAGTCCAACAGAGTTGCTGAAAGGAAGAATCGTACTCTGTTAGACATGGTGAATGCCATGCTTCTCAGCTCAGGTGCTCCTGATAATCTGTAGGGAGAAGCCTTATTAACAGCTTGCTAATCCTAAATAGGATTCCCATTAAATCTAAGGATAAGACTCCCTATGAATTATGGAAAGGTAGAACTCCTAGAGTCCATTACCTCAAAGTTTGGGGATGTCTAGCAAAAGTTGGAATCCCTGAACCAAAAAAGAGAAAGATTGGACCCAAGACCGTAGATGGTGTGTTCATAGGATATGCCTTAGATAGCAATGCCAATAGATTTCTAGTGGCTAATTCTGAAGTAAATGAAATCTCTAACAATACCATTATAGAAGCTAAAGATGCAGTTTACTTTGAGAATATATTCCCTTTTAAGGATAGAATTTCTTCCAACCCCTCAAGTTCTTCCCTAGCTCCTTCTACAAGTTTTCATTGCCATTCATCAAGCTCACAACCTGAACAAGACTTAAAACCTAGAAGAAGTAAAAGATGAAGGATTAAAAGGAATACAGGGGAAGTCTTCTTCACTTATTTGATAGAGGGTGATCCCTCAACTTATGAAGAAGCAATATCTTCTTCTGATGCTCCTTTCTGGAAAGAAGCCATAAACGATGAGTACAACTCCATTATAGAGAATAGTACCTGGTATTTAGCAGACCTACCTTTAGGTAGTAAACCTATAGGTTGTAAGTGGATCTTCAAAAAGAAACTCAGAGTTGACGGTACTATAGAGAAATACAAAGCTAGATTAGTAGCCAAGGGTTTCACTTAGAAAAAGGGATTAGATTATTTTGATACCTATTCTCCTGTAGCTAGGATTACTTCTATTAGAACCCTTCTAGCCTTAGCATCCATTCATAACATGTTGATCCATCAAATGGATGTAAAGACAGCATTTTTGAATGAAGATCTAGAAGAAGAGATCTACATGGAGCAACCTGAAGATTTTATTGCTAAAGGTCAAGAAAAAAAAAGTTTGCAGATTAGTAAAATCACTTTATGGCCTAAAGCAAGCTCCCAAGTAATGGCACAACAAATTTGATAAAGTGATTATAGAATATGGTTTCTTGCCAAATGAGTATGACAAATGTATATACTCTAAAAATTCAGGTGGAAGTTGTGTCATTTTATGCTTGTATGTTGATGGTAGCCTTATTCTAGAATCTTCACTGGAACTGATAAATAACGCTAAGAATTATTTATCTAACCGGTTTGATATGAAAGACCTAGGCGAAGCCAACTTGATCCTAGGAATGCAAGTGTCCAAATGCAAAGAGGGCTATACTCTATCTTTAGCACATTCAATTGAGAAAATGCTAAGAAAGTTTGAGTATTTTGACAAAAAACCTGCCCTTACTCCTTATGACAGTAATGTTGGTCTCAAGAAGAATGAAGGATCACCTATAGAACAACATAGATATTCACATATGATAGGGTCCCTTATATACATATCAAATAGAACCAGACTCGATATTGTATTTGCTATTGGGAGACTTAGTAGATATACCAGTAACCCAAATCAGTCACATTGGACTGTCTTGGATAGAGTATTTAGATATCTTAGAGGTACTCTAGATTATTAACTTCATTATTCTAGACACCCTGATATTATAGAAGGTTATTCAGATGCAAACTGGGTAACTGATTCACATGATGTGAAATCCACAACTGGATATATTTTTACTCTAGGAGGAGCTGTAATCTCCTGGAGTTCATGTAAACAAACTATCATAGCTAGGTGTACTATGGACTCCGAAATGATAGCTTTGGACACTACTTGTACAGAAGCTGAATGGCTTAAAAATTTGATTATGCATATACATGTTTATCATATTCATGTTCTTGCAATTTCTATCAATTGTGATAATAAATCTGTTATTGAACTACTAAAGCATGATTCTGTAAATGCTAAGATGAACAGGCACCTGCAGCTGCGCTTCAAGTCTATAAAAAACCTATTGGACAAATATGTGGTTCTTGACTATATAAAGTCAGAAAAGAACCTTACAGACCACTTGACGAAGGGTCTGTCTAGGACATTGATCCTAGAATCATCGAGGGGGATGGGGTTAAGCCCATAAATTAGTCACTAGCAGTGGCAACCCAACCGAGTCTGACTGGAGATCCCAAGAAGCCAGTTCAATGGATAGAAACAAGCTGGACTAGGTGACTATTATGGAACACTAACCTTGAAATAAAAGCCCAAGAGGCAGTACATGTATACATTGATACCCCATCCCTATGGTGACAGTGTTCCGGTGTGATATGGTTAGGGTGAGTTTAAACTCTTAATAAGTCCAAGCATGATATGCAGGGTTGATACCTATCACCAACCCTTGAGGACTTACATATATGAGAGGTCGTGAAGGCCGCGACTATGGGACAGGGCGATCCTAGACAACTCTCATGAATATGGAATAAGTGCGCATGGCCAATCAAAAGCGCCAACCGATAGACTCAAGAACCTCTAGCGTACTATGTGTGCTATTTTCTGAATCTGGTTCAAGAAGTCTGATTCAAGGCATAGTCCATCAAGCACTTCTTCAGATAAAGACAATAGTCACTAAGTGAGATTCAAGGCTGTAGTCCATCTCATCTGTGCATAGTATATATATTTGTCCAGATATTCTCTACTCTTATTCTTATCTTTTATTTTTTTCGAAACTTGGTTTTTGCGGGGGATTGTTGCATTCTTTGCTGAAAAAACCAAGTCTTTCCTTAGCTATTCTATCGGATTGATGTATAAGTTTGAATAGGCCAATAGAAAAACCAAGTCTTCTTTGTCCTATTATTTTGTTCCTTAACTTTGGGCTTTTCTAATGGAGCACCATTCGTATGTAGCTATTAATAGCTATTTGGGTGGGCTCGATTGCTATAAATATAGTGTCCATTTCTTCTTCTCAAAACACAACTGTATCTTCTTTTGTATTAAATTTTCTACAAAGCTCTCTCTCTCTTTCTACTCCTCACCTTCAAACAACAAATTCCAGTCTTCCATATTTGGACAAAAGCTAAGTTCGGGGTCGCTCTTTCCGAGTTGTGTGCGACGAGGAGATACCGGTAGAGCGGGAGTTTTAACCCTAGGAGCATTCGAAACAAATTGCACATAGACCCGAATCAACTCTTAGGGCAGTGCTTCGTGCGCGACTTTCCCGGAGGTCGATAATATTTACTTTATTTTATTTTGTTTGCAGATTTTTTGGAATAATTCCAACAATTACTCGGTCAGTTTCAAGACTATCCTTAATCAAAGGCAAAAGCTCAAATCTTGCATTTGGTGAGCTATTTATGACAGTTCGCACACGGATTTATGGACAGATCGATGGATCGATCACATGAGTGCCCTCGACAGATCGATTATGGATCCATACTCCTTCAATCACAGGAATGGGAAAGTAAGCACCCTCATAATCAATAGCGAGTGGCGTATCCAACCGGGGTCTGCGCTCAACCGGTGGTCTAGAGGGACCAGCAGCATCCAAATAGAGAAGAGTATCAATCATGATCAATGGAAGTGGGAAGGTTCGGAGAACGGAGGTTTTACCCTGAAGAAAGCATACAAAGATTTCAGAGAAAAATGGCCTAAGGTCAGATGGTCTGGGTTCATCTTGCTCAAAGAGGCAGCTCCTAAGTTCAGATATTGCACGTTCAAGGCTGCCCAAGATAGGTTGCTCACCAAGATGAGAGCTCATCGTTTTAGCATCCATATTTCCGCCCCCCCCCCCCCCCCCTTTCCAGGGATTTTAAAACCAGCAATCACTTGTTTTTGGGGTGTCCGTTTAGCACTGGCGTATGGCAGAGGCAAAGAACAGAAATGGGGATGGGGCAGAGGAATCCACAAAACATCGCGGAAGGTTTCGAGGAGATCGATGGGCTTAAGGGCAACGGCCAGAGGTGGTTTAAAACTGCTAGACTGCGGCTACTAAGCGCGGTATAGCACATCTGGCGGGAACGTAATAGAAGAGTATTTGAAAAGTTGGAAAACACAGTTAATGTAACGGTGGCCAGCATCGAGGAGGACATTTCCCTCATGGGCGAGGCAGAATTTAAGGTTAGGTCCTTTTTGAGTTTGATTAAGTTTGAAGAGATAGTCAGGGAATTAGAGGAGGAAGTTGTAACAGTATTATTCAAATTATATATATATATATATATATATATATATATATATATATATATATATATAGAGAGAGAGAGAGAGAGAGAGAGAGAGAGAGAGAGAGAGGTGGGATCAAATTCACCTCCCTACCACATCCCTATCTTATCAGTTGGATCAAATTTAAAAAATGTCCTAGATTTAATCTAAATATTTAAGCAACTATTTGTTTTACAAAAATATTATTTGGCTTCCAAAATATTTGGGTGATGACATCTCTCATTATGTGGTATATGACATGTTGCTGACATGGTATCACATGGCAAAATTTAACACTAAAATTAATATTAAAATTAATATTAATATTAATATTAAATTAACATGATAATTAACATTAAGATTAACCTTAACATTAAAATTAATCTTAACATTAAAATTAATATTAATATTAACATTAACATTAATATTAATATTAACATTAACATTAACATTGACATTGACATTAATATTAACATTAACATTAAAAAAAAGTGGATAATTAATGTTTTGGGTTAAATTTTGTCATGTCAGCTGTCTTGTCAGTTGCCAGATAATGGAAGATGACATCACCCAAATATTTTGGGAGCCAAATAGCATAATTGTTTATTTTAAGAAGAGGAAATATACTCGCAAAGAAAGGAAACATCATTCTACAAACCAACTGTCGTCCTCCATGCCACATACTGTCGAGAACTATGCCTTCCAAGACGTCCTCTCCATCTCCTGCATTCCCCTCATCTTCACCAACTTCACACCCACAAGCTAACCACCAAATCGGACACGTCTTTCCTTCCTCCTCCTTCTTGACTCTGTTCGACGGCAGCGGGGCAGTCGGTGGTGGCGGAGAGATCATGACCTCGGACGAAGGAAATACCATCATAAAGTGCCTTGCATTCGTCGCCGAGCACTAGCGCCATCCGTGCGCATCGTGGAGGTCCACCGAGTCCCTTGGACCGAAGCGCGTGCATTTTACCAAACGAGGAATTCAGGCCTCGGGGAGTCGAACGTACGGGAATGCCATGGAGATGGGCTCACCGGTCACATTTGAAGGAGAGCAAGCGATACCAACGGTGACCTTACAATTATTGGCTAATATCATACATGATCTGGCCAATATTTGTCATGATAGGGAAAAAAAAAGGTTAGGCAGAAAAGAGAGAAAAGAAAAGAAAAGAAAGCCAATGCTTACGGTGTTTTTGTGCTTCCTGCATTATGAGTTTGATGAAATATACAATGGTTAACAAGGTGCTTCGCAAATTTGTGCTAAATTGTATAAAATATTTTCAGAATTTATGTTCTAAATGGCTTTTTCTGATATGTTTCAAGTAATTTTGTGATTCTGTTATGTTTATCAAAATATAAGACAGCGTTGCAATAAACAATTCTTGAGTACATTTTCTTTGGTTAACAAATTATCTCATAGTTTAACAATTTGTCATAAGGTTGACATTGCTGTACGCGGCAAGAAATGGCCGATTTGGTGGTTAGCTTGTGGGTGTGAAGTGGAAGAGAATGCAGGAGATGGAGAGGACGTCTTGGAAGGCATAGTTCCAAGATAGTATATGTGGCTCGGAGGGCGACAGTTGGTTTGTAGAATGATGTTTTCTTTCTTTGCGAGGACATTTCCTCTACTTAAAATAAATAGTTGTTTAAACATTTATATTTAATCTAGACCATTTTTTAAATCTGATCCAACGGATAAGATAGGGATGATAATGGGATGGACAGAACAGGAAACCCACCTCTCTCTCTCTCTCTCTCTCTCTCTCTCTCTATATATATATATATATATAAAGAGCCTTCAAAACGGCTCAAAAGTGAGCCGTCTAAGTCGTTGGAATATCATCAAACATTTAAATAAATTTAAAAAATAATAATAAACAACTAAATAACTACCTAAATATTATACTAATTTTAAAAATTAACTAAGTATTTAAATATCTAATATGATATATTTACAACTAAATATTCTAACTCAAGTGGCTAAGGGGTGAGGTTTTTTTTTTTTGGTTGCTTGAGTTCAAATCCTAGGTTTGATAAATTTTTATAATAAACCTATATTTAATTTTTTTTTAACATTTTTTCGTACATGCATTTGCACGTACACATTACTAGTATATATAATATTTGTTTGAGAATTTTGGGTGGGGTGGGGGAAGGATTTGAATATGGGGATTAGAAGTCTTGATGAATAGGATTTTGTACCAATTCATATTTATATTGGCCTGAATTGATGAATAAAGGTTTATATATAATCATCTAGAAGCACATACTCCAAAGTCAAGATGGCCGAGTTGGTCTAAGGCGCCAGTTTCAGGTACTGGTCCGAAAGGGCATGGGTTCGAATCCCATTCTTGACAAAATTTTGTTTATTTTTTCCGAATTTGATCAAATATACTACATTTTTTTTTTCAAAACCTTTTCTCGTATTGATCGAATCAAATCTACCAAGTAATATCATCTTTTCATGTTGCACATACAGAGCTGAAATAAACAAGTTTCTGATTTTATTTTATTTTTTGCTCATGCAAACAAAATGTTGGGCGTGAATTTATTATGTTAAGTTTGTTGAGAATAATGAAGATTATTACGTGAACTTGGTCGAGAGTAATATAGCTTCAAACCTACTAGAGAATATTGTACACAAGCAAGATTGAGCAAGATGCTTCTCGCGTTGAACCCAGTCTACAAGAAAGCCACGGTTCTCAGAATAGCTAGTCATCCTGGAGCTCCGAGTTCGGAGAGGAGTAGTGGCCGAAAATATGGATCATTTCGGATCGTGTCAGACATCGGATATGTATAAGACACAATCCGGACACTCCAAATATGCGCCTTTACCATGGTATGAGTGTCATAACGTCCCAAATAGTGCAACAAAACAAGTTTCGCAGTCTTGGAAGTAGGATACACCAAAATCCGTGACATTTGTGTCATTGTCACCCACGGGAAGGTCCCATGCGCGCTCGACTTAATCATGGGCTTGTTCTCCGTCACGTTCAGGGTCGTCAGAGATATTTCCGAGGCCGAGCTGCTCGACAGAGAGAGGACTCCAGTCCTGGCCTCGCCGGTGGGTGGCTGCCTTTGAATACGGTATTTTACAGATTAAGTGGGACGGATGGCCCGAAATCTTGTACAGGATTGGCCCGGTCAAATTTGGAATAGGCTGGACAGGCCCAGGCCCAGGCCCAGGCCCAATCGATCGTTCACTCAAGTCGGGTTGAGATTCCGGTCCTTAGGCTTGTGTCCAGTCCAGCCCGGAACATTCTTCATGGCAGATAAGAATTTTGCCAGAATTTTGGATTTTTTTTTTCCGAAGCAACAGAGGTGGAGCAAAATTCTGCTGTAATTTCGGTTGGACGTTGATCTGCTGTTTTGGACGTTTTCGAGCAGTTCTTCAACCGTTGCACTAGTTAGTTATGACTTGGATTAGTTGAGCTGATTAGAAGAAAAAAAATTCCCTAAAATTTAAATTAGGAATTCTTAGCCTATTTAAAGGAGGGTATAGGGGAATTGCTTCATAGTGTGCTCCTAAGGAGATCCAACGAGCATCCATCAAATTCTACGAGTTTGTGCTCGCTTGTAGGTTCTTACTCTTCAATATAGGAGGAGGGTTCTTTTCTGAGTAATGTTAACTTCGTCGGGGAGATCGTCAATGTAAGATGGTGGGCAATTGCTACTACGTAAGGAGCTCTAGTTAAGGTTGGAATTTTTTTTACGACTTGTATTCTATTTCTCCTTCTTGAGAAGTTTTGAGGAAGAATTCTTGGGGCAAAGGATCCGACAGATACTTGTATGCAATCTTGTTATTGGTATATAAAATATTGAAATTTGTCTGGATCAACCACATATATGCTTGTGTGATTTGTCTTGGTTTCCTATCGAGGGATAGTATTCATGTCTTCGTGAATTTCGGTGCTCGATGTTTGAAGTATCCACTGTGCACGTTTTTTTTAATCCATACAAAGTCGTAGAAGATCTCTCGGTTCGAGAGCATGAAGGTTTGACCATGGCTACGGAGAGGATCAACTCCCATATGAGTATCCTTACATGGAGCAACTGGACGATCTATAAGTCCAGGATAAAGAATCTACTCTGGTGCATGGACTTGCTTGGTCCGCCAAAGGGCGACGCTGCCAAGCCAGGAAGAAGCCTGCTGATGACTAAAAGAAGACTGATCGAAAAAACAATTGGATTCGTCCACCAGTGTTGGACGATTCGGTGTTTCACCATTTTTCCATGGAGAGTTATGCGAAAGCATTATAGGAGAAGTTACGTCCTTTGTACGAGAGAAAGACGATTAGGAACAAAGCGTTCCTTATTAACCAACTCGTTAACGAAAAGTACACAAAGGGTGTCCAGTGCTGCAAACATCTTAACGAGTTCAAGGGATCACCAATCAGCTGTCTACAATGAAGATGGTGATCGAAGACGTGCTTCAAGCCCTACTGCTCTTCGGTTCTCTGCCGAACAGTTGGAAGACACTAATGGTATTGTTGAGTAACTATGCTCCGTGGGAGTTATCATGAGAGAGTTGGTCAAACACAGCCTGTTGAACGAGGCGATCCAGGTACTCTTCCCTAGGGCTGCAAATGAGCCAAGCCGTTCGCGAAGCTGCTCGAAGCTCAGCTCGATAAAAACTCGTTTGAGCTTAGTTCGTTTAGTAAACAAGCTGAGCTCAAACTTCATTTTCGAGCTCGTTTAATAAACGAGCCAAGCTCAAACTTATAAGTACTCGGCTCGTTTGAGCTCGCAAGCTAGCTCGTTTATGAGCTTGCGAGCTGACTCGTTTAGGAGCTTAAGCCAATCTGCCCATCGAGAACTTGATTTTGAGCTTAACGAGCTAGTTTATCAAGCTTAACGAACTTG
Organism: Iris pallida; assembly: GCA_029216955.1. Taxonomy (NCBI): domain Eukaryota; kingdom Viridiplantae; phylum Streptophyta; class Magnoliopsida; order Asparagales; family Iridaceae; genus Iris; species Iris pallida. The sequence goes on along the minus strand of JANAVB010016598.1, from coordinate 10,899,067 downwards.
ATTTTGAGCTTAACGAGCTTTTTTATCAAGCTTGAATCAAGCTTGCTTATCAAGCCAATCTCGAGCTCAAGCTTAATATAAACAAGTTCGAGTCGAGCTCTAAAATAAAAAACTTATCAAGCTCAAGCTCGAGTAATTCTAGTCAAGCCAAGCTCAAGCTTACAAAAGCTTGGCTCGGCTTGGCTCGTTTGCAGCCCTACTCGTTCCTAAGATATTTCAAGTAAATGTTGCCTAAGCAACAAAGACATTCCAAAATAAACAATCCAGGTAATCGTTCCAATCCAATTTGCAAAGAGTTGAACAAAGAAGATGAAACACCACAAATCGCAAATACAAGAAAGATTCAGAAGAGTGAAATGTCCCTTAATGTACACCAAGAGCAACCTTCAAGATTATTAACCTAAGGGTTCCTAACAAGGATAATTGCGGCAGAAGTGAGTCCCTCCACTGTAACCCAAGTCTACCAGAAGGTCCCTAACTGGATCCATGACATGAAAAGCATTGCACTGCCAAATCACTGATCGTACTTGAATGTGTCAATTCTTGCTAAAGTTCCTACCGAAAGCTTATAAAGATTGGCTCTTTCATCCAATTAGCTGCTCAGAAGTATTTGATGCAGAGGCTTTAGCTGTAGAATCAGAAACCACATTTCCTTCATCAGAATGCTCCTGGCCATTTAGACATCATGAGTTCAAGCTATACCCCTACTGGGCTCTTTTTCATGGTAACCTACATCCAGGACTAGGTTTTTCCATATGAAAGTGAAAGTTAAGTCATAGAAGAGACTCTTAGCTCCTATGCCGACTCTTAATGACAAAGTATTGGCATAAAACCATTGCATTTTATCGGGTCTCTCCAGTCAGAATCACCATACAACTGCTCAAGGGCAGTCCCTAGTGTCAACCAGGGTTCCAACAAGAAACAGATACCAGACCACAACCAGTGATCACATTAGATCTTTAAGCTGACAGAATTTAAGATGTAAAACAAGAAAAGCTAACACAGCAAATTCTAACTGAACAAAGATCTGCCAGCTGGTCAAAGTCCTATGCCTTCTAGTAAGAATCAATCAAAACTTGACTACGTGGTCGAAGGTCTCAAGATCAAAAGTAAGCAAAGTAATGGAACAATCTAGTTAATAGATGAATCTTGTGGCAAAGGGCACAAATACAACTACAAAAGTCGTGATCACAACACATTACTTCGGTAACCAGATAAACGGCATATTATAATAGTAGAAAATTTCACACCTGTAATAGAAAATTTGGCATCTATATTTAAATGAAGCACTTCCCAAAACAGCTAATAAGCTAAAAGCATATCATCATTACCAAATTAACTGTATCTAGAACAAAATACATGTAAAGCAAAATGGTGATCGATAAGCCTACAAACTTCTAAAATATGAGTTGAGTTCATGCAGATTGTAGATAAAATTACCCAAAATTAAGACGAAACTCTAAACAACTCCCCAGAGTCGATTCATCAGAGTTTGATATGAATAATAAAACAAACAAATACTTCATTCAACTCTTAGCTCTTGGCAGCTGTCTTATCCTTGGCCTTCTGGAACTTCAAAACTTTCTTGACTATCTTTTGCTCTTCAACCAAGAAAGCCCGAATGATCCTAAAAAGACAGAAAATAAAGAATTACGCGAACAAACGACCAAAGCGACGTCTCACAATTGCAAAGGATAAGGATATTTTACCTTTCTTTAACAGCACTCCCGGAGAGAACACCTCCATAAGCACGGTTTACAGTCCTCCGGTTTCTTGCCAACCTTGACCTCTTGTACTCAGTAGGACGCAGGTGTGGAATCTGCAGGAAAAGAAAACACAATAATCAAATTTTAGATAGCTACTTGAGTTCAAATTAACGAGAAAAACGTAAACCATAGATTCTCCAATCCGGGCACCATAAATCCCAGGAGACCATGCTGTCTTAATTAACAGACAGTCAAATACAATGCTCTCATGGTAGAAACCAGCAATTTCCTCCTCTGGACAGTGGAACTCATCTCTGGTGGCAGATTTGCACTTACCCAATCACAAAAAGAAAAATCCTAGGTAGATCTAATCACGCAGAGCAAGAAAAGTGCATTGCTTGAGATGGAAACAGACATGCAGTGTTCTAAAAAGCAGCTGCCTAGTGATACTAGGACTCGCCTAGGACCCTTTAGAAACAATCCGTTTTACAGAGCCTAGGCAATATGCGAGGGTCGGCCAACCCATTTTGGGTACAAGATGCCACAGACCTAGGCCTGCTTTAAACCACCTAGATCTTACTTGAACTTGTCTAGGCCGTACAATTATAAAAACGACTAGTTAACTTGCTGGATGTAGACTAGCTAATTGATCTCTTAGGTTACTATATTTCAATTTGTTAGTAGTAGTTTAAATTGCTTCTTCCAACCCAGTGCTGTTTGGTTCAAAATTTAGAGGCTTGGGTATTGGTATTGGATTCCATACCCATGTTTGGTAAGTCTGGGATTGGGAATTGGGAGGAAATATAGGGGGCTTCAATTTTCCACATCTGTTAAAGGCCCACCTGTTTGCTTTCCTGGGAGTGTTGATTGGGTGCATTAATTACGTTTTTTTGTTTTGGTAATAGTAGCATCATGAAATTAATGAAAGGGTATTTATGGAAAACTAAACGAATTTAGATTCCTATTCTTGTCTGAACCAAACATGGGAATGAAAAATTTTGAAATTTTCGGGCTACATATTCCCTGTTAGCCCAACAATTGTAACGTATTTTTTAATATGGCTAATTAATTAAGTTTAACGTAATGATGTCACAAATATTCATGTAATCATTATCATGTTCTACTTAAACATAACATTGTCCTACTATTCATTAAATTTATCATAATGTTACTGCTTTGTTCGTCTAACATGTACTTGCAGACAAACAGTAAGCATGATCAAACCAGGACATATGCAATGAAGAATTAATTATGGGCCAAAGACGACGTTACACAAGAAGATTTCTCTGAACCGTCCAACGACCTATCCGGGACCTCGAACTCGGGGGTTCCGCTGTCCGGTCAGCGGACAGAGGTCGAGGGGGCAGGGCCTCCCGTGGGAACTCAGAGTCGAAAGTTCCGAAAGGTATTCAGATTTTCAGATCTGTTTATCTTTGGACAATTGCCGTCAAGGAAAAAGATATCTTCAAGCTGCTCAAATGTCAAGAAAAAAGACGTCATCAAAAGAGAAAAGTATGTAAGATTGATCGGATCGGTACTGGCTTAGCTATTTTTCAGTCCACAAAATACAGCCTTCATATCCATCCAAATGGCCCAAATCTGTTCGGTCTGAACCCTGACAGAACTCGGCCCGAGTTCGATCAAATTGTTTTTGGTCTTCCTGGATATCAGTATCCAACGTTCGAATGCGAGATTTCTGCATCCGAACTATCTCCGAATTCAGTCCATAAAAACACTATAAATAAAGAACTTTCACATTTCAAATATCTTATTCACGTTCTCTTCTCTCTATTCCATAAGTGTTTTCTACAAGCTATACGCTTTCATATTTAGCCTATACTACTCTTAGCCAAGCCAGTATCAGTTTTAGTTCAATCTAGAGTTTGGTTTAAAGAGTTGTATCGGAGGCTGTCTCAGAAAGCGTTCCCGTTTTAAAACGCCTTCAGGAGTCGGTCATGCACTCGCCGCCAAACACGGTGTTGTTGAAGTTGGTCATGCACTTGCCCCCAAGCACGGTGTTGTAAGAGTTGCAAGCACTCGGTTAAAACTTGTGCCATAGTGGATTAACATCGAGCAAGAGTACTCGAGACTGGATTAGTCCTCCACGAGGGATACCAGTATATATCGTTGTGTCACTGAGCTTGATTCTTCTTAAGTCTTTATTGTTTATTGTGATTCATATACTGATATTCATCTTTTCTTACCTCTATTTGATTAGCCATATTAAATAATTTTAAATTGTGATATTTATTCCGCTGCACGCACCACTCTATTCACCCACCTCTAGCGGTGCTCAACGGTTCTACATTACCAACCTAACCAAACATGGCATGGAAATGTTGAATTCCTTTACCATGGAAAAGAAAGGGGAAGTGGATTCCTGAGAATACAAAACCTTCCTTCAAACGCTACCTTATAGCTTAGAAAATTTTATGTTTCAAACTATTTTTCCCTTTAAGTTCTAAAACTATTTTGTACTACTTCCTCAAACATTCTAAATTATTTGTTTTATAATTATTATATATTTTACTAATATCGGGAACAAATCAATGTTTCAAAGGCAGTCATGGCTGCACCAATGACACCAACCATTTACCGAAATTAAAGGCAAAAGGAGAGATGGTTTATTGTCTTTTGGGAACCTCACTGACAGTTAACAAAGAGGGCTCCTACAAACGCATATATTGATAAGGGTGTTCACAAATAACATAACAATTGAAAAAACTGAGAAAACACAGAATGTTTTATCTGAACTACAAGCTGAAGTGGCAGTGTCAAACCAGTAGCTTCAACAATAATACATATCCAATGTGAATACAAATAAGACAAAAGACAATAGTTTTCAATATTAATGCAAAGAAATAAAGTTTTTTGCCGTGTGTTCTCCATTTTGAACATAAAACTCAAATTTGTTCAAAGAGATGCCTATTACAGAAAAAGATAGTATTCAAGTAATATGACCTTACAATATAAAATTGGCCTATGTTAACAATAGAAAATCAAAGTTGCACAAATGTTTTTTTGCGGTCGAACATAAAGTTACAAAATTCCTCACCGCATCCAAAAGCATCATAAACTTTACTGCTAAGTGCTAACGAACAAACTATAGATTAAATACCCAAAAGGGAGCTAAAAAATAGCAATATAAAATTAACATAGTGCATACATAAGCATACTTGCATTATTACAATTGAGTTCATATGGAACATCGAATAACTTGTGAAATGCACGACAGGTCATCACGTGGCAGTGGTGAGCCTCGAGTCCACTCCAATAGTGCCATGACACACCGCTAAGACTGAATTGGAGGGGAAAAAACATAGCAATGGTGTGCCACTGCCACGTGGTGAACCCGTGCCACCGAATAATTGCTCATCTTAAAGAAAAGATTAACACAATACGACTGGTAGGTACTATTGGAGTAAGCAACTGAATGAACCAAGCACGCACATGGAATCACTTAGTGTAACATTGATTATCCTTCCAACATAGTTAATAGAAATTTGCAACTCAAGAATACTCAAAACCTAGGGCATTCATTTACACCATTAACCAAATGATATCATCAATAACTAAAATTAATAATCAAAAAAAAAGTAACAAATCCCAAAAAAATTGAAGGAAAAACTTACTCCTTGGATCCTCTTTCCAGTCACTGGGCACCTCGGCCCCTTCGCCCTCTTCTTCGCAGTCTGGTACGTCAATTTCCCCCCTATTTCCATTAAAAATTTACTTAAATTAGCATCAAACACAATCGATATATGCTTCTAGAACCCTAATTAGAAAACTAAACGGAACCCATCTCGAAAGATGCAATCTTGAAGCAAAACCGAAAACAACAAAATGAACGGATCGATCGATGGATTGAACCTAGGGTTCCGGAAGCGCACCTGGGGTCTTGACGACCCTGGTCTGGTTGGACTTGGTGGCGTAGCTGTGGCGCTTCCGGTAGGTCAAGCGCTGCACCATTGTTTCTCACGCGCGAGCTCTCTTCTTCTTCTGCGGAGAAACTGCGGCTAAAGAAAGAGAGAGAGAAGCGGGACGTATATAAAAACCCTAGGTCATTGGGGAAATACCTAGATCCGACGGTGGAGAATGGATCGGATGATTGCTAGGTTTGTATTGGTGGGCTTGAATTAGGGCTTGGTCCAATAAGCCCGACCCTTTAGTTATACTAGCTTGGGCTGTATGTACAGTGTACACCTTGACACAACATGGACACAAACATATATGTAAATGTATATGCATGTAAAAATACATACACAAATATTTAAGTTTTGTATAAATATACATACACAACACATCTTTGACATATCTTTCTATGTATGCAAACATATATGTATATATATACACATATGTACACATATATGTATATATATATATATACACAACACATCTTCTTGACAATATGTATATATATATACACATATGTACACCTTGACACAACATGGACACAAACATATATGTAAATGTATATGCATGTAAAAATACATACACAAATATCTAAGTTTTGTATAAATATACATACACAACACATCTTTGACATATCTTTCTATGTATGTAAACATATATATTCAAACGTCTTGACACAACGTGTAGGACACAATATGAATGGACACTCCAAATCTGAATTTTATTGTGATATATATATATATATATATATATATATATATATATATATATATATATATATATATATATATATATATATATATATATTCTGTCAAAATATATGCACAAGAATTTGTATCACCATATTGTGTCAAAGTGTGTATATATATATATATATATATATATATATATATATATATATATATATATATATATACTCAAAAATCAGCCTACTGGTTTTGTATTATAGAACCACCCTATGTTTTATGGATTGGATTAGAATTTAGTGATTGAGATTAAAAGGTGTAGACCCCACCACCTTTTTAAGTTTTTTAATCTCAACCATGCAATTCCAATCCAACGTGTATCACATAGGTTGGTTCCATAATACAAAACTAGCCGGTTGGTTCTAGAGCACTCATATATATATATATATATATATATATATATATATATATATATATATATATATATATATAAAATATATTTTCTTGCTTGAATATGTATATATATGAGTTAGTTTTCGATTTTAAAACATTATATCAATTCTGTCCACTTTTTAAAATATATCAAATTGACATGTTTTGGCATGATTAATTAGTTAAATTAAGTATTTTAGGTTCCTATATATCAAGGTAACCCTACACCTATTTATTTTCAATTTTAAAACTTCTTTTGCACACTCAAGAAGCTGAAATGTGAGTATATGTAGCAAGTTTGGATTTAGTTGTTAAAAATTTAGATTTAATTTTGTATAAAATTATCATCAAGCCAATATTGCAAAGGTTATAAAATTATTTTGTATATCATGACATTTGGAAGTAAGATTTTAATATCATTGTGCTACTAATAATTTTGTTTTGAACTTGGATAGTATTTAACAAATTGCATACCCAAGAAAATAATTCTTGCTTGCTAGAGAAAAAGGCATATTTGCGTGCTTGCTTGCTAAAATAAAATGTATATTTTGCTTGATTGCTTACGTGCTAAGGTAAAAGGTTCATTAAATTAAATATGTATGTACATATATTATTTTGTGTGTTTTTTCGGTGTTGAGAGTTGCTCCACCGATGGATCGGCGAACCCGGAATATTATAATTGCGTGGTTCCGGTATTGAGGGTTGTTCCACCGAAGGGTCGGCGTACCATATTTATTTTTCTTGTGTTTGCTTGTATAAGAATTATTTTCGGATTAATAAATACAAAGGAGACTCTGTCGAAATTTTTGAGAATTTTCAGAGTTAGTCATTTTCGGATTCCGGACCTTTTTGAAATTATGAATTTGTCCTAGATCCTGGAACCATTCATTTACCTTGGATCTCCTTTGGTTTTAAATACCTTGAGGGTTGCTCCACCGAAGGGTCGGCGTACCCATATTTATTTTTCTTGTGTTTGCTTGTATAAGAATTATTTTCGGATTAATAAATACAAAGGAGACTCTGTCGAAATTTTTGAGAATTTTCAGAGTTAGTCATTTTCGGATTCCGGGCCTTTTTGAAATTATGAATTTGTCCTAGATCCTGGAACCATTCATTTACCTTGGATCTCCTTTGGTTTTAAATACCTTTCCTGGACTTTTCAAGTTTCAGAAAAGACGATACTATCTCGTGAATTTAACTTGACTTTTAAGACTCCGGTCTAAGGATAGTTTCTATTGAATCTGAATGTCTTAAACTTCACTAGAATAGGTTGCATTGGGCTGGGAGAGAAACCATTGGATCACACCCGGCTAACTTCTTTGCAATATAAAATTTGATCTTTCGTACTGATCAGTCCCTGAATCGGTGTTCGTGCGGCCGCAGAAATATCCGAGGTGAGGCTTAGCTCATCTTCCTGATAAAATGGACATCCAGGCCCAAAGTTCAGCTCAGCTATCCATTGTGTATGTTTCATGCCCTGAATTTTAGCTCAGAATATATGTTATTTCATTAGACATCCAGGCCCCGAGTTCAGCTCAGCTATCTAATGAATGGATTCGATATTCTCGGAAAAGTTCAAGTCATACGAATTCTTTTTATAGCTCATGATTCGATAGTCGACCCAGATAATTCGGAAACCAACTCGTGACGCTATCTTGCTTGTAATCGCATCAATATGTGATAGTATAGACGGATGGTTAATCTAAGCACCACCCATTTTGTACGAGCCTGATCCCGGGTAAATGGGGTTATTGTCGAGACGCTAGGTGTGTGTGTGTGATCCAGAAGGGTTTCTGTAACTTGCATTCAGGTATAGAAAGGTCTTATATGTTCCTTGTGACATTATTTTGGAGAGCTATGTACTACTTGTCTGATATCCTACGGTTGTTCAAGTATGCTTCTTCTTGCATTCATTTATCTTATCATCATGTATTATTAACTCTCTCCTTTGACCGAGGACTTGTTCGTCGTATTGACGACCTAGTATTGTTCACTAGATTTGTAGACATACTTCCAAGGAACTGCTACGACAAGTTGAAAGGAAGCTGGAGAACAAGAACAAGATTTTACTTTTGAAGGCAATTATGTTGGAATCAAAATACTCTCTATATCATTAATTCATGTATATTTTTATATTATATTGGATTAATTGTTACACTAGGTAGAGTAGTTAATTTCCCTATTTATAGTTTCAGAATGCCTTTTTGAATAATATTAATTGTATTTTGCAAGTTATGACCTGTGATAACCTATCCTAGAATCTTACAGGCGACAATCGCGAATATGGGTACTGGAGTATTCGTATGTCGGATGATGTTACGTACTCGACTCGCCGTATTCTGGGAGCGGGGCGTGACAAGTATGAATAAAAAAATTAGAAAAAAAGAAAAAAGTTGTCTTGAAAGTTGAAAAAAGTATATTTTATTGTCTTCTCAATATTTTTGCATTCTACTTCATTATCTTGTGTGAATGTAATCTTACCATCTAGAAAAGACATTGTCTCGTGCCTCATGCCACATAGGAATCACATCACATTACAAGACATTAGGGTTGGAGATCCTCTTAGCCAAGTAAGTTAGAGGAACTTAACTTATACATCCAGCCAGGATGGATTGTGTCTCCACTTAGTAGCCACTAGAGGTAGGAGATTTTGATACATTTTCTATTTTATTTTTTTACTTTTCATTTTTTAAATATATTTTATGATTTTTTTTTTTGTAATTTGTGCTTTTTATTTTAAGCGTTTTTAAACAATTTGTATTCTTTGTTTTTTAACTTTTTTGGAAGTTGTTCGAAGTGGAGCAGTTGATTGTCAATTTAGGGCTTGTTAGATGAAGTGGATTTAGGTTTTCGAGATTTGAATTTGAATTTTGGTCCAAATCCTAAATTTATAGTTTCAGCATTTTTGATCAATACTTGTGTAGTATTATAAATGGAATTGAAAGTTGACATAATCTAAACCCTATGTTTGGATAGTAGATGGCACAAGAAAAAATATTATGGTTAACTAATTATATAAACAAATAATATTAAGAAAATATTATGGTTAACTAAATAATTATTATTTTAATAATAGTCTAATATTGTGGTTTACTTATGATCATAAATATATATAGTTAACTAATAATCATAAAATATTAATTATTTATTAACAAAATAGTATAGTTCACTAGTAATTATAATTACTAAGTTCTTATGACAAAAGTATTTTATTAGTTAATTATAACTTAAAAATAATTTAAAATTAAATATTGTTATTCTATTTTGATTAATTATTCTAATTATATGATAATATAATGGTACGTACTAATTCATTATCTAGTCAAATTTATAATTACTTATTAATATTATATATTTCTATTTCTATTTCTATTTCTATTAAGTAATTAATTATATTAATAAAATATCCTAATAAGTTATTTATATTAAGTAATATTGAAATTTTATATAAATATTAATAAAATATTAAATAATTGTTAATTTAGTTAATTAATTAATTTTAGTGTTAAGTAAATATTTAATGGAACAATAAAATTATTAAAATAACTAAATCCAACTTTTTTTCTCCCAAATACAGATTGGATAGAGAATGTGGAATAGCCTCCAAATTCTAGTTTTGAATTTGAAAATAATCATTACCTATTTTGCAAATCCAAATCCAACATTCAACCAAACATAGAATCGCATGTATTCGGAGGATGGAATCACCAAATCTATGACTGGTTACCAAACATGTCGAAAGGTGAAAAGTATATTTAAAATACTAGCCAAAAAATATTTCAAAATGGCGTACCTACTGGTAGGGGTGAACATTAAATTGGTTCGGTTCAAACCAAATCGACTTTAAAAAAATTCTAATAGACACGAATCTATTTCAAACTCGAAACCGGACAGATTTTCTCATTCGATTTAATTTTGTATCCAAATCGAATAAAGCTGCCCCCTACATATACTAGTAATATGCACGTGCGGAAAAAAAAGTTAAAAAAAAAATATAAATTTATTATAAAAAGTTATCAAAGCTAAGATTTGAACTCAAACAACCAAGAAAAATATCTCTACCTTAACCACTTGAGTTAGACTATTTAATTATAACACTATCATATTAGATAGTTAATACTTTGTTTTTTTTTAACAAAATAATTAGTGGAGTATTTAGATAGTTATTTAGTTATATTATTATTTTTTAAATTTGTTTGAATGATTGATGATATTTACATGGCTTAGACGGTTCACTTTTGAGTCATTTTGAACCCTTTTATATAGTAGATGTGGACCTAACAACACCCTTAACTTCTCAAATACCAAACAGGCCTTTGTGGGCCCTCCTGCACTTTCTCTCCTAGCCCCGACAACCCAACCCACGCTATAAGCTTCTATTTACTCGAGACAAATTCTCACTCTGTCTAGTTTCTGCACTCTACTCTTTGCAAGCATTTTGCCAAATTGGATCCAAACATTTTGCAGGTTTTAGAACATTCAATAACATCACAAGTCATAACAGGCCCAACACCAGCACTCCATAGGCATATAAAACAAAATAGTGATGCATTCTAAACAGTACTAATTAAACAATTTTGTCCCCACAATCCTAATGGCAAGTGGCAACCACCAAAATCACTATTTGCAAACATGGCATGCCTACAACTATCTCAACATTTTTTTACTATGTTAACCAAATATTAGGGTCCTTTTGGTTGCTTATAAATGAATGGAAGTGCGAAAGTATAAAATTAAAGTTTTACATATGTACTGTATACATATCTCTTGTGAACGCAAATCTTTCTATTTCTTGCGTTTGAATACGTTGATAAAGTGTAGGTTGAAAGTTGGTAACTCATAATTTTATTATTTGGTTGTCTGTTAAAATGAACTTGAAAGTATAATTTTTTGTAGTTTCTCTGTTTAGATGTTGTGATGAAGTAAAAGTAGAGAAGTGACATGGAGGCCGCTTCTAATGGATGAGATTATCTCCAACTATCATGCATTAAACTTTTTTTATTTTCCATGGATTACAAATTTGAAGACTTCACATAAATAAATAAAAAGAAGAAGAAGATGTGTTTAAAATTAAAAATTGGCATAGTATTTTGCATCTATTTTTTTTTAAGAAATTAGCAAATTGTACACACAAAGTAGTGTTAAAAATCATATGTAAATTGTATTAAATTTTTTTTATTATTCCTTGCATATATTAACCTAAAGAGACACAAGTAAAGAAAAGAAATTTGGAATTGTTTTCTCAAACATCTGTCATTAATTACATATCGAGTAGATCTAGAGTACATTTGCTAGTTTTTGTCAAAATAAAAATCATCAACATGCAGATTTACTAAATTTTTAGTAGATCTATAAGAAGTTTGTAAAAAAAAAAAGAAAGCGAGGAAGGAAAAAAAAATCAAAGGGAAAAAAAAACACTCGGAACCAAAATTTCCCCCCTCTATTGTGTTGTAGGAATGACGGAAGTGACTGTTGGTAGGGATGACTAAAATGAAAGCCTCCAAAATGACATTTTCTACGTACTTTCATGTTGGAATTATTCAATAATTATGGGGCCACACATGTAAAATTAATTGTGTTTGGGCTATCTAAATAATTAAGTCAAATTAAAGTGGTCTATTTGGAAATTGGCTTAAGGGTATAATTGTCATGGAATTAATGTGTAGATACCGAAGATAATTCTAATTTGATGAGGGGCCAAATTAGAAATATCACAACACACATATCTATATATGTGTATTCATTAGGGTTATGGTCCCCAACTCATACGGCCATAAAGAGAGGGTTTCTCTATTCTCTTCTGTATCCCCATCAACAAAGAGAGGAACAAAGATTTAATCTTTGTTATTAAGGGCCGTAGCGGGTTGGAAGATCAAATCCCACAAAGAAAAATGTCTGCTTCAAGATCCGTCAAGCAAAGACAATGGATTCAGGTACGCTTCCGCAATCAATTTAATTTATGTTCTTCATCTCATGAATCGACATGACACAACAAATCTCTAACATTTCACCCCCAAGAAGTCTCTCACTTTTACTCCGGAGTCTAGAGAAGTTCCTCAAAATTTCGAGGGAAGTCAAATATGAAGTAGAGAGAAGGAGACATGAACTTGGAACATTCTTGTAAGAAGGTTGGACCATGTCAACAGGGGAGTAGAGTATGTTGTAAGAAGGTTGTAAAAATTTGATTGTAAACTTAGCATTATTGTTCAAAATATACTTATAATTTTCAACACATCCATGTGGCCACACTTTTGTACAATACTAAAAATGAACCAGTTTTACTCCCACTTCGGACAACCAAACAGCCCCTAATGAAAGTGGCAGTGATCATTCATTTAGACAAAGGCAATGATCATGCATGTAGATAACTAGGTTCACTAACACAAAATTAGTAGATTAGTTCTTAATGCGGTTGATGAAAGCTTGTGAGAATTCCATTCTTAATTACATGTCAAATATAGGTTAATCATAGTGATTGATCCACCATGGTTTGGACCCCCACATATAATTGATCGATCCATTATGTTGTTGCTTACTTGGACATGTCAATTCTCATCCCATTCACAATTATTTTTATATATACATGTTTAGTGTGGTCGTAGCTTTGTCAATTCTCATCCCATTCACAATATTTTTACATATTTCTTTGCTACAAAGTTATGTAAAGAGAGCAATTCCTTCCTACTTGATGGTTCAGTTTAGCCTCGTTATACCAGAATTAAACATGTTCTTTTTGACATATGATGCCATAACACTAAATTTCACTAAATAAAAATTTATCCATCTGTCATATGAAACATCGATCACTAACTTTTTTTTTTTAATATTTTCTTATAATTCAAAAAGGCCATGGATGAACACCTAATCACAAGTGGTGATTGTGCTTTTCGTTATTAAAACTCTACATTCTGCATTATTACTTATGCAATCATTAGAAAAATATACAATAAAATGAAGCCTTTTATAAATGCACAACCTAGTTGGTTAGTGTATCTAGAACTTCAATAGTAGATGGAGCTCAAAAATATATCTCGAGGTTCAAATTTGTAATAAAAAAAATATATAGTTAAAATGTGTTGGGTTTGTATGAGAATACTCAGAATAGTAGACAAATAAATTTTGAGGCTCAAATGAGATGAATGGATAATAGACCGATGCTTCATCCTTCTTTCTTTTTAAAAAAATAATATTAAATGTAGAATATAGAAATTGAGGTTCCAAATTGAGCTTTACTATTCTATAAAATGAGTTCACACATTATGGATGTAGAAATTCTGAGGCCCAGACTCTAGTTCATATGTGCCTGGGACAGGACCATCAAGAGACTTCAATTGAGCTTACTATTCTATAACATGGTTACTTTCGTTATTAAAAGTGTACATTCTGCATTATTACTTTTACACGATCACTTGAAGAAACAACCTACAATAAATTGGGCTTCATATCATTTACGGAAATTTTCATACATACAATTAAATAGAATTAAAGTTTAGAGAAATTGCGCTCAAGCATAGAATTTGTTGAAATTATAAACTGAGACCTAAAACACCCAACTCCTTAAATTTCACTAGATGACTTCAAGTCACAAATACTTTGATGTTATAAATTCATATACATATGTATATGTATACAATAAATTAAAAACATTTGTAAGAAAAACGTCCAACGGTTGGGCAATTTTGCACAAAAGTTGGACTTTTTTTTTAGCCCTTCCAAGCCATTTTCAAGGAAAACACCTAACGTCTGGTTATGTTTTTGTAATTTGTCAAAACTTTGTACTGTACTGTATGCACAATTTTATTAAACTTTAATGTCATTTATGTTCGGGTAACAAATTAAAGTATAATTAAGTTAGCAAATAGGCTAAACTGAGCTATTCATATCCTTCATATAACCAAAATTTGTTCTTACGTACATATTCTTCCCTATTTTTTTTTAACTCTAATTCACTAATATTAACAATAAAATTTGTGAAACCTATATATGTGTATATATATACGAAGTTGCTAGGTTGCCCGCCCGCAGGGCCGGCCTGTGTCTGCGTTGCAGACAACCATTGGCTTCGGGCCCACATTAGTAGGGAGGCTAATGGCTCGGCATGCAGGCGCAGACCAGTTCCGCGGACGGACAAAATAGGCTTATATATATATATATGTATGGATCTCAACATGGGAATAGCAAAAAAGAGGGCTCCCTGTGGATCTTTCTTTCCGCGATCTTGATCTTGTCGAGCTTCATGTGGCACCACACGAGCTGATCGCTTGTGATCCTCGACATCTTGAGCACTCTCGACACCAGCTTCATGTCCACCTGCGAGAAGAACAGGTCCTGGTTCGACCTGTCTTCTTTGGGCTTCTTGAACTTCTTCACCAGGCAATTGCCGGTCTTCAGAATGTCTTTCAACTTCTTCTCCTTCTGCGTACTCGAAAGCGAAAAAAAATGCATCATGGTTTAGACTAGAAAATTGCAACACAATCTATTTTAGCTCTGATCTTGAAGAGAGAGTTCCATATGTATCATTCAATCAACAACAACAAGAAAAATAAATGGAAATTTTACCTTCAAAATTAATACATCATGGTTTAGACAAGAAAATTGCAACACGATACATTTAACTCGATCTTGAAGAGTTCTATATGTAAACCTATATCTACCTTCAAAATAGAATCATGGTTTAGACGAAAATTGCAACACAATCCATTTAACTCGATCTTGAAGAGTTATATATATATCATTCAATAAGAAAAAGGAAAAGAAAATCCGGAAGTTTACCTTCAAAAATGCATCATGGTTTAGACAATAAAATTGCTAACATAATTCATTTAACTTATCTTGAAGAGTTCTATATGTATCATTCAATCTAGAAGAAGAAGAAACATCCGAAAATTTACCTTCAACATGCATCATGTTAGACAAGAAAATTGTAAGACAACCCATTTAAACTCGATCTTCAGGAGTTCTATATCATCTAATCAAGAAAATAAACAAAAAAGGGTTATTTAGTAATATGGTCTCACAAAATACTTGATATTAAGATTTGGGTCTTCAAAATGTTCGACATTAGTGTTTGGGTCTTAAACTGACTGTTTACGTAGGCAAATGAAAAGTAATTTTAGACCCAAACACTAACGTCGGATACTTTGGAGACCCAAATCCTAATTTTAACTATTATGTGACCCCCTGTTGCTCAATATTCCCAAAAAAAAAGCCCAGGAAATTTACCTTAAAAGGCATCATGATTTACCCTCAAAATATGTCATTGGTTTAGACAAAAAAATTTCTGTATGTATCACTCAATCATGATGAAGAAGAATACGAAGGACAAAACCAGAAAATTTACTTTCAAAATGCATCATGTTTTAGACAAGAAAATTGCAACACAATCCATTTTAACTAGAGAAATGTAATCGTAATCGAAATATAATCAAATGAGAAAAATAATTTTTTTTCATTTGATTACATTGCGATTACGATTATATTACATTACAGTGTACCAAATGGGGTCTAGATCTTGAAGAAATAAGAAGATGAAAAAACCGCGAAAATTTACCTTCTGCAGAGTAGCGTGCACATCTGCCATGAGATTGTAGTCGGAAGGATCTTGGAGCTCGACCTGATTTCCTATCAGAGCCTTCAGTATAGCCGAATTCTCGTCCCTGTCCGCCTTGATGAACTCCCAGAAGATCCTGATCGACTCCTCCATGATGTCCTCCAGCATCTCGCTCGTGATCGCGGCGTCGTCGCCGCTGCCTCTCCTCCTCTCCTCCATTCTCTCCTTCAAGCAGTCCTCTGCAACACAAACCACCTTCAACATATTTTTCACATAGTATGCATTGATGCAGCAATGAGGATGATAACCTTTTATGACCGGCACTTGGAGGAGATTTCGCAGGACGCACCGGTTCTTGACGTAGTTCGGCAGCCGAGGTCCCTGGAACGGCTCGTCCTCTATGAACCTCCACGCCACCACCTGGAACTGCTGGAACTCTCCGGCCACCTGGTTGTACCGGCGGCTCCGGTACGGGTCGGTCTCCGGCAGCTCTCGGGCCTTCTCGTACTGCCAGCGGAGGAACTCCCACGAGAGGCATGTCTGGCCGACGTAGACCGTCTCCAGGTCGACCTGCAGCTCCCTGAGGAACCTGTCCGAAGCGCTGCTGCCGGGCTTGCGGCGGCGGTGGAGAGGCCGCAGAGTCTGAGAGAGGTGGGAGAGTACTGTGGGGATCAGAGGCTTCTGTGATCCCATTGACTGGAGAGGAACCTTCAGTTGCAGAAATCCTGCCAATGCAAAATACTCTTCTAATTAGCTTCCCACCGATACGAATCTGCATAACCCTCTTCCGAGAAGAATTTTGCTGGAAGCTTATGGAATCCTACATAATAGACATAATCCTCTACGGAACAGGATTTTGCTGGAAGCTTATCGAATAATACAGTTGCGGAATTCTTTTGAAGATTCATGAAATCTCCATAGTTTTCTCGACGTTCTAGAATCTTTCATATAAAATATCTATCTAGGTCCAATAAGATTCGTGAATGTGGTCCTATTTGCATTTCACTAGTGGCACTTTTTGATAGGAAAATATTATATGTACCTTCAAAATTTTATTCCTTCATGTTGCTCCGCCACGTGGTCTTTTCCTATTCGCTCCTGTCTTCCTCTAACATTTTTTCTATTTGTTTTGGTTAATAAGAAAATGCCACGTGACGGAGGGACATAGAAAAATAAAATTTTTGGAGGTACATATAGCAGCACTCTTTCTGATACATAGGCCTCAATCAACCACTTGAGGCGTAGAGTGGTAGTCGACGTTGACGTTGGCGTCGGCGTCGGCGTCGGCGTCAGCTCGGATTTTAAGAATTTCGGGTCCACTAGATACCATTCAGTGAGAGTCTACACAATGTTCTCCCATCATAATGAGAGTGCCAGCCCAAGGGATTTCTTCCAGAAGAGTACATCCTTTCGATGTCGTTTTCCGACGAAAAAAATCTATAGGGAAATAGTAATATATCAATCATTATATGATTTTTACTAGGAAGCACCGATACCTTAAGGTGTTCTTTTTGTGTCGTTGTGTCCTTACTGTGTCGTGTTGATAGATTCTCACCCATTGCGTACATCTTCTGGTAGTTCAAGATGTCGAACTTCCTCATCCTCTCCCTGTAGCTCTTGTAGAACTTGTGCAGCTCGTCCATAGGGTCCTCCCGCGAGAACTTCTCGTCGATCCTCCACGGCTTCAGGTCCTCGATCTCCCGCGGGCTCTCCGACTCCTCGAAGATGGTCGGGAGCCCGACCGCCCTCGCCTTCTTCAGCTCCATCTTCAGCTGCTCGATCAAATCTTGGTGCTCCCACAGGGACTC
Organism: Iris pallida; assembly: GCA_029216955.1. NCBI lineage: Eukaryota > Viridiplantae > Streptophyta > Magnoliopsida > Asparagales > Iridaceae > Iris > Iris pallida. The sequence continues at coordinate 10,880,973 of JANAVB010016598.1, read as the reverse complement.
CAGTTCATCCAGCTCCTCCGCCTCCAAATCCTTCGTGTGCGTTTCTTCGGATTTCTGCAGCCCTTCTTCTCCTGGTTCCTTCTTCTCCTCGAGTCGATTACGTGTCGGACTCGCAGAATTGGTAGCACTGGCACTGATTCTGGATGAAGGAGGAAGAAGCTCATCGTCACTGGAGTCAGTTAACTCTATCAGCACGCTGCTCGAGCTTGGCCTCGGGCTTTCTTCTGCTTCTCCTTCTACTTCATTCAACTCTTTCAGTTCAAGCTCGAGCTCGGTTGAATCGTTCATAGACCACACTTCATCTAATTGACTCTTTCCTTCAGAATCTCCAATGTCCTCCATCGAGCTCTCCTCTTCCGCGCCGAAATCCCTCTCCGACAGAAACCCGTCGCTGTCGCAGTCCACCGCGAGGCTCCTCACGGAGTACCCGTCTCTCGAGCTTACCGAATCGGAGTCCGAGTCGAAACCGGAGAAGCCCTGAGACGCTTCTTTCTCGACCCACGTCGCCTTCGTGTCGACCGCGACGGGCTCTTCCTCTACTATGTCGTCCTGGTCTTTCAGAAACGCATCGTCGTCTTCTCGACCGACAAAGGACCCGTTCTTCGACAGTAGAACACCCTTCAGCTCCTTGAAGGACTTCTCGAAACCTTTCGACGACAAGAACTTGTCGCCGCCTCGACCGACGAAAGGCTCGTCGTCGTTCGACAGCATGAAGTCTACGGAATCGATGAAGGAGTTCCTGAAGAAATCTTTTGCCGAGAATAGTCCCGATAGCGCCTTCTCTTCGTCCGCACGATCGAAAGCCTCCTCCTCCGATAACATGACATCTTCACTCTCCGCAGAGGGATCCTCCAAATCTTCCTCGACTCGACCGACGGACCGCTCGTCCCGTGACGATAACACGGCAACTCTCGGCCGTTCCTCTGACCTCTCAGGATCTTTTGCCGACACGAAAGTGGACACCGCAAGTTCTTCCTCGCCTGCAGGACCGGCAAAGGACTCGAGAATGCTACACGTCATGGCTTCCGGCTCTGCGAAGAACCCACTGAAGCCCTTCTCCGACGAGAACTGACAATTACTGATACTCGTGGTCTTGACTGAAGGCTCTTCTTCTTCTTCTTCTTCTTCCTTACTCCTGCCGGCAAGCTCTGGGACTTGATACTCGAACTTGAAACTAAAACTCGACGTATATTCCTCTTCCTCGTCGCGATCAAAGCCAACCAATTCTCCCTCCCCCTCTTCCCCCTCCCCCTCTTCCTCCTCCGACTCGTCGGCTTCCGGTACCGTCTCCAATAAGCACTTCGTCGTCTTCGCTTTCGGAGGCTCGTCGATCTTGATTCTAGAACAGAACAGAGAGTATATATCAATCGCGACAATCCGAACACGAAGCTGGCAGTCCAAACACGATACGAGCGTACCTGAAGAAACGTTGCGCGACGAATTTGACGAGGAGCAGTACAAGATCGACGAGCGCAGCCGTCATCTTCTTGAAAATAGCCCGGCCATCGAGTCGCTCTCCCCCCGTCGCAGCCATGCGCGGCGACATTCGTTCTCGCTCCTCGACCCGTGTCTCGGTGCACTGAAGCAAACAAGAGTGCTAGCTAGCTAGCCAGCTAGCTGGGCTTGGCGACGAAGAGCACCGCCATTGGAAGCCTGCAACAAAAGCATGTTGAGTCGAAACAAACAAACAAAAAAGGAGGAAAAAAAAGAGTACGAGACCAACTAATAAGCGAGATTGAATTTAGAAGGTGAAGATAAGATGGTGAGGTCCAACCTTAGATTGAATGGGAAGGAGAAGAGGACATGGGAACAAACTCGAGCTTCGGTTGCTTAAAACTCTCAAGTTTGTTACTATTTCGGTGTTGGTAAAACTAATCAAAGGGGTGGTTTTTTGTTTTTTTGTTTTTGTTTGTTTGTTGGTAAGTCCATTGTCTCTATGCCAAGTGGAATTTGGAGAGAGAGAGAATATTTATTTATTTATTTTTAATATGTTCTAATTAGTATTATGGAAACATGACTAGGTAGGCCAACATAAATTTTGGTGCCTGGATTTAAGTGGGGGGATTGACTAATATTTATGTGGTGATCCATATTTGCTTCTTTCCCTAATTTCTTTTTGCATTTTAGCATTTTTATCTTCTTCTTGGAATTGACTAATATTTATGTGGTGATCCACATTTCCTTCTTTCCCTAATTTTTTTTGGATTTTAGCTTTTTTTTTGGGGTGATATTATTGATACTTCTATAATGTCGTGTCACACTATTCTTTAATTTTTTTATTATTTTAATTATAAATTTATTATTACATTAAATTGACATTAATTTGTACATGCATGGAGAGAGGAGTGCATGATGACATTTTAGGAGTACCAATAATATTAATCAAGACCATCCTTAGCTTATGGGGCCTCCCAAGACGAACTTTCAAAATGATCCCCAAGACGAATTTTCAAAATAGATCCCCTTATATAATGTAGAAAGAAATAATATCAAAAATTAAAATTATAGGTTATCATCAAGACTTGAACCAAGAACTCTAGAGTGCAAGAGTAATATGTTACCACTACACTACAACTATTTTATGTTAACTATTATACCACAATTATGTTTTTATAACTAACAACTTACATTTTAATTTTGGGACCCCAGTAAATATTGGGTCCAGAGTGGGTGCACTTGGCCAAGGCAGATCTAGATGTTAATGCATTGACAAATTTAGAATTTAAATAATAGAAAATTAAAGAGAAGTGTATGACGACATTTTAGAGTCAGTAATGACTTTTTTTTTTGAATTGACTAATATTTATGTGATGATTCATATTTGCTTCTTGCTAATTTCATTTGCATTTATCAATTTTTTTGTGGGATTCGTTTTTTTAATGTGGAATATAAGTATTTCTTGAGTGATTCCTTTCACATATGATTGGGATGTATCCTTGTGTTTTGATACTCGAAAAAAACACACGTGCCGGATGTTGGGGCGTCAAGTACTTTAGTTGAAGTTTGGTCAGTATTTGGCATTTGTGTACTTGCAAAGAGAACATTGAGAAACGTACTATTCAAGTTTCCGAATCTATATATCATTTTCATTTCTTTGCACTGTTTAAAAACTACACCAACGACTACGTTTTTTTAATGAATATTTGATAAATATTTGTGGTAGTAAAGAAACACATTTGCTTCTTTTTTCTAACAGGAACATAAATATTTCTTGAAGGATTGCTTTCACATGATGAGGATGTTTCCTTGTGTTGGCGTGCCAAATATTGGAGAATCAAGTACTTGTTAAAGTTTGGTTAGTATTTGGTATTTCGGTAAAGGAACATTGACTATGTATAATTTAAGTTGCCGAACTATTTTTTTAGCTAATTAGCATTATCAACCTATATTTGTAAACATTAGTGTTCAAGACACATGTCCAATTAATTTTTTTACACTAGACTTTTTTTTTTTTTTTTTTTTTGGGGTGGGGTGGGGTGGGGGGGGGGGGGGGGGGGGGGGGGGGAGGGTGGGTTGGGGAATTCGCACCGGAGCTAATCCTTGCTATCGCAGAATAGTTTCATGGATCTCATCGGAAATGTTTGATGCTTCTTAGGACGTATTTGGTGCACGAAAGGGAAACATTCTCGGGATGTCTTTCATCAGCCAGCACCTTCAACAGCCAGTGGGACAGATGCCGACACAAATTCGATTCCAGATTCAAGATAGGGTACGACCGATGATCAGGCAGGGCGGGGTTGGTTCTTCCATTATATCCTTTCTAACATGTTCTCACAACTAACAATGTAACTGTCGAACGTGACGAAGTCGCTTATTATGACAAGTTTTTTTTTTTTACTTCTTGTATGTGGGCTGCAATACGGGCTCGGATATAAGGTATGGACTAACTTATAAAAAAAATTGTTGGAATACAACTCGTCTCAGTCCCAAGCTAGTTCCGCTAGTGGTAACATGCGATCATGAAAAATATTTTTATTCTAGAAAGGCTTCTTTGCGCAATCATTTGTCCTTAATGTCCGGTTTGTTCAACATCATTTGGTAGTGATATTGGCCAAAATTCGAAAGTTGATAGATTTGGATCAAATCTATTATTTGGTAGACACTTGAGGTTTGGATTTGGAATAATCATGACAATTCTACATCATCTCTCTCTTATCCCCTTTTAATACGTCGTTCCCATATCAACTTTTTTTGGGAAAATTTATGAAATGCCCAAAAAATAAAAAAATTTTATGAAAAATCCACCACGCAATAACATTTTATCGCGTGCCCAGAATTAGCAAAAAATATATAAAGAGGGTTTCGAATGACCTTCTTGTCCTTCCTTCTAATTTATTGAAAACATCCACGAAACTACTCTTAAAAAAATGTTTCGATACTTCATCTTCTTCCATACGCTGCTCACTTTCGACTCTAGATTTTTTCCTCAAAAATATTCAAAAACTGGTCGAAAAATTTCGGAAAGACCGAGACAAACGGCAAAAGTGCTAAAACGGAGGTCCAAACATCATTTTTTTGCGATTCTAAAATTTCGGAAGACCGACAAACGATGAAACGGCTTATCTCAGGCTCCTCGAAGATACGCTCATTTTGCGACAAATCGGGTCTCGTTTCGACCTCCCAGTCAAAAGTTATGGTCCTCCAAAGTCTCAACTGACCATAAAATGCCGGAGAATGGCCATTCTCCGTGTTAGAACACGAAGAATGTTAATTTCGCATGAGGGTGGCCATTATCCGTGTTAGTAACACGGAGAATGGCATTCTCCGTGTTAGTATGTAGTGCCCCGTCCCGCAAAGTCAATCGGAGGAATCGAAACGCCGACGGCGTTCAGACTTGGCCTTACAACGGCGACTCGAAGACATCGCTCAGGTGGGGTAGTTTCGGTGAACTTGTCTCATCTCAGCCTTCACTTAATAATTCGTGTATTTTTAACTTGCACAAGTAGGCTTAATAATAAAAGAGACGAATCCACATAGCTAAAGGGAATTATCCCGACGGATCGAATCGAGTTTAGAACATGGAAAACGTCCCACGGTCTGGTTAGAGTTGGTGCTCAGCGTGCTTTGAAAATGACACTAGATCCTTCGTCCCGCGGCTTGGGAGAAGAAAAAGTTGGTATTCGACACAAACGATGAGTTAGCCTAAGTCATAGGCGTCGCCCGCGTAAATGCTCGATAAAGCATGCACGTTTCCACTGCGCAAGGCTTGGCATAGCCTTGGCTCGTCCCTCGGGTTAAGTTGTAGGCTTGAGTAAGTTAGTCAAAGTTATGCCGATCGACCTAAGTCATTCCAAGTGCCGTCCACCTCTTTCTGCGGTTGTCAAGTTAAATAGCCCCACGATCTCAAGGGCCGTCGTATAACGTATGACTTGGGTGATAGCGTCGCGTAGTACGTAAGTCAGTTGAAGGCACGAGCCACGGTTGGCACGATGTAAAGTTAGCCACGGTCTATGGCACTTAAGGAACACGTTATGTTTAAGTTAAGTTGGAAGGCTATGTAGTAGTCGTTCCTTCGAGTTCAAAGAAGTTCGAGACGGTCCCTCGGTTGGGAGTCTCGCGTTCCTATCCACGTTAAGATGTTTCGAGGCGGTCCCTCGGTTGGGAGTCTCGCATGCCTATCCATGTTAAGATGTTTCGAGGCGGTCCCTCGGTTGGGAGTCTCGCGTTCCTATCCACGTTAAGATGTTTCGAGACGGTCCCTCGGTTGGGAGTCTCGCATTCCTATCCACGTTAAGATGTTTCGAGGCGGTCCCTCGGTTGGGAGTCTCGCGTTCCTATCCACGTTAAAATATTCGAGGCGGTCACTCGGTTGGGAGTCTCGCGGCCCCGATGCACGTAATGCAAAGGGTGGTTCAGAGCACGAGTTGCTAAGTTAGTTCCAGTCGTACCAACAAATTAGGCCATGCATTTACGTGAGTCTAGATGTCTCGTAGGTGCGTGGTCATTGGACACCTTATCGACAAGGATTTCTGCCTAGACTGGTTATACGCCGGGGCACCGGGCCCAGTCATCCTAGGGGATAGACGTTATAGCAGCGCATGCTTCTATTGCGTGGGTAGTCGGGGGCTTTCCATGGGGCTAGCTACCTTGCATCGAAGGACCCGCCGCCTATCCGAGCCATGTCTGCGATGGCTTGTCATGCCAGTGGCCTTTCATATAGATAATTGGCGTGCTAAGCGGCGAATCCGCATGCACGGTGTCGGTCGTAACAAAGAAAGTGTAAGCACGGTATGCGATAAATGGTAAAATGTGTGCTCGGTTGCACCAAAGTATTATAAAGCCTACGATTTGGCTATACGTAAAGACACGTGTTTCGCCACGAGATATGGTGTCGTACTTGAGTTCTCAACACCGGTTCCACAAGTTGTGTTAGACGTTTCGAGTTAAGTCTGGAAGGGCCGTAAGGCGAGTTTGGATAAGTCAGGTTACGCTGCGAGGCATGGCCTCGATATTTGAGGCACGAGCAAGTATTTGACACGACCGAGTCGTTACGTCCCAGAGTATGGCACGAGAGACAAGTATGAGTCGGTGCGTTGACATTGCAAACACGAAGCGGTCTAGAGGCAAGGGTAAATGAGTTATCGGTGCAATAGCACGGAGACGGTCTAATGACCCTAAATAGGCCGATTGCCTATGTCCTAAAAATCGATCCTAAGGCAAGACTAGAAAGACAATCGTAAAGGGGCTTGAATCGCACAAAGTAAAATAAACGTGTCAGTTTTGTATGGGTGGGCGAGGAGCTCACTCCACTAGTATAGTTGAGTACTGACACCCACACAGTTTTCATGTGCAGGTGCAGGTAGAAGCTCGTGGCGCGGAGCTCGCTTGAATGCGTCGAGGCACGGAGTTCCTTGGCGATTCGAAGCGTGCGGCCGCATGGATCAAAGACTTATACGGGACATAATGTATGGACATCGCCCATCCGAAGCATCCGCTGGCTCGAGATAAGTATTGAGAGATGAGAGAGAGCAGTGTGATTTGTAAATGTGAGACGAGTGAATTTGAGTGATTGTAATCTCGGCCTTGCGCCCCCAATGTAACCGTTGTTTCGATATCAATAAAGAGTTTCTTTTGAATGACTTGTGTTTTGTTCTTAACTTTTGCTGCTAGTATTCAATTCTCTGTTTGGGACTTCTGTGCGACGACCCCGTCGCAGCCGTTGTAACCGGCAGTTATGGAACCCGCCTTGCACGAGCGCAATCTAGGCTCGTCCGACATCACGTCTTAGCGAGGACGATCGCTCCTATGGGAGTGGGGCGTGACATAGTGGTATCAGAGCACGGCTTTACGTCCTTGGACTATCGATTGAATTCTTTAACTCTGATGTTTCTGCGAACTCTAAATGTTGCATCCGCAAAGTTGATATCGTTGGTGCGCTCTCTCTCAATTGTCCTTTGGGATGTCCATACAATAAGTCTAATATTTTCAAAAGCTCGTACAAGCGTTCCATCGAACGCATCGGTAGCCCATCGCTGGTAGGCCTTTGGGCCGAACGGTACCGACCTTGAATTGATAGAAGACACGTGCTAAAAGTTAGCAAACGCATTGCGTGCTTGAACGAACTTACGCTTATAATAGCGAATGAGCACACGAGACCGAAGTATAGTTCGAATGGGATGTTTATGCACGCAGCCTTTGGCTAAGTTGTGCCGATTGTCGCGCACCTCGATCTTTTGGTACAAACGAGTCGCGAGCAACATCAAGTATCGCTCGGTCAGGAACAGGGATACACTTAAAGTGTATATCGATAGAAGCGCTATTGGACTAACGCTTAGGCGTATACGGAAGATTGACTTGGATTTTAAGGAATAGTGCAAACGACTTAGCCTGTCGATGCGACGTGAGCGATTATGCTAGTGATTCGTCGAACGAATCTGAAGGACGAGTTAGCGAGTAATGCGAACGTGATTTGTAGGCTAGATCGGATGGCTCGAATTCGAGTGGTGTATGGATTTTCTTAGAAATCATTCGAGCGAAGACTGAGGATTAGAAATAATAACGAGTACGTCGGCAAGGCGATACGATCGCGCATAGGGTTAGAACGCGTCATGCTTAGTTGGTCGTGACTTCAAAAGTCCCGAATGAGAAGTCGTTCGAAAAATTTGTCAATGGACAACGCGAGTTAGAAAACGATTCGGAACGATGAACAAAAGTGAATGTCTTGATCGAGGAAAACCTAGAGGATCGTGCTTACGATTTCGGATTGCTCCTAATGAAACGTGACTTGAGTTTTGAACAACGATCTTGAAACGAGCTTGAGGAATAGCGATCGAACTTGATCTTGAATATCGAGGAAATTATGGAATATCCAGTTCGGACAATAGCATCAGTCGCACGACTCGAAATTGGTTACAAAGGAAGATCGTCAGGTTATGCATATCGTCGATGGTATTGAGGCGTATCAAAGATCGATATGCGATAACTCGGGGGTACTCTGACTCGACGAATGAAGATCGTGCAAATGTCATTGTTCCGATGGATGCTATACGCAGAATGTTGAAACGTATCGAGAAAAAATTAAACTTGGCTCGAGGATTTTCTAGCTGAATGAATGACGGTCGGACTATCAAACTTGGATTGGATGAAAATGATATGTTTGGATTTGCTTCGTCGATAACCACAATGTTGACGGTCTTGTCTTATGCGAGCGCAACTCCAGCCTCGCACATGCGTCACGTCGGTTAGGGCGATCACTCCGCATGAGCGCTGGTATGGTGATTCATACAGCGGGGATGATTGAACTAGCATGGCGTGGCAACTTGTGTGCTTCAACTTGAGGTTTGACGCGAAGGTAGACTCGAGAGTAAATCAGCGTGTTTGACGGTTGAATTTGAGGATTGCGTAGGTCCAATCCGCGTATCGAGAATGAATTAGTCTGGACTCAAACAAGAGTTACGCCCCGATGAGAATAATTATTCTGCGGAAGCGTTGCATGGTGATTCATGAACCGCCATGGATAATCGGACTCGCGTGAGATTGGGGCGCAACATATTGTCAAAGTTAGACGACCTCGTGATCGAATGCATGAATTGGTTAGAATGGATGATTTGAATGGATTCGATTTCGTTGCGCTGCGCAACGAACGCCCTGACACGAATAGGTGATCGTGTTCGATGTTTAGAAATCTGAGTGACACACGCTTGGGTAGAAAACCCCGTACCATCGATTTGGTTTGACCTTAGGATGGGGTCAGTGTTGATATCGTTGTTTGGGAACTATGATTCCAGTACTGACGAAAGACATAGCCTATCGGTTAGGCAGACGTTCCGACACGAAGCGATAGGAATGGTGGGGGCACCACTCGCGAGTCTCGGCTGACATGCACGTATATCAGGGACGTCCGAATATGTGCACAATCCGACTCGAGTGGTGATGGCGGATTCTCTATCACGAGGCTTGGCTGAAATGCATGTATTTTGGGGACGACTAGAATATGTGCACGATCCAACTAAGTGATACGTTGAATCAAGTGAGACTTGAGGAACGGGAAAGTGTCGAGGATTTTAAAATCGTGAGTTTTGAAGAAATGTTGACGGTAACACGATCATTGAATTGAGACAAGTTCGAATGTTGGTTGATCGGTTGGTGTGCCTTACGACTAAGTTAGCGATAAGCACGAGCGTGGCTTGGAATCGAAGAAACGCGTAGACGGAGTGTGTACGATTAAGTCTTGGCCATACAAATGGTAGGATGGTTTGCTGTCACGCCCCAGAACCAGATGTTTCGATTAACAAAATGCCTTGGAGGAATTGGCTTTTGAAAACAAAAACAAGAAGAAAAGTACGAGAAGTACAAATTTGATTCTGGGAAAGTATTGCTATGGAAGTCTGATTCGTAAACGGTCACTTTGTTCCTTGGACCATATGATGATGATGAAGATCACTGCTTGAAGTAGAACAATTTGGAAGAACTAATGCACCAGAAAGGTATCGACGCACTTGGGCACTGATGGCGAGGCCGAATGCTTTCCTGCTTTGCTTCACTTTGTTCTGGAAGAAAAGTTGAAGAAGGATGCTCTAGAGAATCAAAATCTCGAAGCTCTGATCTCTGTATTCTCTCCTGTCTCTCCCTCTGTGTGTGTCTGTTGTATGAGAAAAAATGAGTCTATTTATAGACTGGGGCTTTCGTGCGTAAAAGAGTATCAACATCTGTCTTTACGCTAACAACTGCCCTCCACGATCAGAATCATCCTCTGTATGTGCTGACACGTGTCCCATCATTTCAGTAAGAATATGATACATGTACACACGTTCTTCGAAATAGGTGGCATGAAGACCACATAGGCACACCACGTTTCAGACTGGCCAGAACGAATCGGGCGTAAAAAGATGAGCGTAAACTAGCTCTGTTATGGGTTTCCAGCGTAAAGCGGTTATCGAATAACCTTGAGCGTAAAATGGCTCAAATAGACTTCACGCACATATTGTTTTTTATGAGCGTAAAGACTCATGTAAAATTTCGTGCGTAAAAGAAACTATTCAGTGAGCGTAAAGTAGCTCGATCTCTATAAACGACAACAATGGTCTTTGTATGAGACAAATTCCATTGAATTCTGTGGTAAATGCCATCATTGATATCTTCATGTCAAAGTCAGCTTTAAATGTGAGATTTGATGGCTTTTGTCCAGCGTGAAAGAGGCTGCTTCAGTCCTTGGCGTAAAATTACCGGTGTAGACCCAAGCGTAAAAAGATCAATCTGCTTAGGCGTAATACAATTAGCCTTGTCTTGGGCGTAAAGAAATTCCCTGCTCTGTTAGGCGTAAAGCGGGCCACTTATGATTGAGATGACTCCCTCATTGAAACACTTTTTACGCTCCTACAAGACCCCCTTCAAAGTTTTCAAATGTCCCAAAATTTGAAACACTTTGAACAGAAGCGTAAAAGTTGAGATTTGCTGAGCGCAAAATTCGGGATACGCAACAGTCAACCGCGTAAGAGCGGGGATATCCAACAGTCAGCGTAATGTTCAAGAGAGAAAAATAATGTTGGTCAACACTTTAACCGCCACAATAAATTTTCTTCTTCGTAACTTTCAAATGTATCTTCATCTTTCCGAGTGAGCGGTTTCCAATGAGAAATGTGAAGAGTCATTTTAATTTGTATAAATAAGGACAAACTCTTTACTCTTAATATTCATCCTCATAGTTGATATGGCGCCAAAGAAAGAGCCAATTGTGGAGGGTGCCTCGGTCGTCAGGCTTAACCTCGAGATAGAGAACAAGCGGGCGCAAAATCTTCTAAAGTGCTTTGGGCTGACCCCAGCAGTCTTCAGTCGTATTGATGGTGGTCCTTCAACTGCATACGAGGGACCGGGTGACGCAGAAGCATTCCTTTGTCTGATGCGTCGCTCTGGGATTCGCAGTATGCGTGAGTTGGGTGCATCCCTTTGTCAACCCAAAGAATAATAATATTCTGTGTACTGCGACTTTTATATGTAGGGATCCGCTTCCATCCTTTATAAATAAAATATTTGATGTTTTAACCCCATCTATGAACGTGCATTTGTTTATGCACTTCTGTTGACTGCTTCCGTGATTGTTGATTCCCAAGAAACAAACCAACACGTGGTGTCTATCTTATGGTTACAAGATCCTTTAAATAAGATCTTCTTCCGAAATAGACTCATCTTAATAACTTCTTCAGTCTTTATAAATAGCCGAGAATGTTTCACGTATTCTCGTACTCATCCTCCTGAAGATAGCTTTCTGCGATGTTGTTCTTCAAATAAGAGATGGCGGAGCTTTTCAACGTTCTTCCTTTGCATGGCCGATCATTAGGCGTAGATTCAACCATCATTAGAGCCAAACCTTTCGACTCAAATGGCAAGTTCGACCGTAAGTAAATATCTGTCTTCGAATTTCTTGTTTTTGAAAACGGCTATTTTACGAGCGTAAGGCCTTGCTGAAGTACTGGCGTAAAAGCCTTGTTTGAAGCACTGGCGTAAAAGTCGTGCTGAAGTACTGGCGTAAAAAGCCTCGTCATATCACTGACGTAAAAGCCTTCGTGAAGTGCCGGCGTAAAAGCCTTGTTATATCACTGGCGTAAAGCCTTTGTGAAGCACCAGCGTAAAAGCCTTGCTGAAGCAAATGGCGTGAAAGCCTTTATGAAGCGCTGGCGTAAAAAGCCTTGTTGAAACACTGGCGTAAAAGCCTTGCCATCTGTCTTTAGTTAGCGTTCGATACGCATTTGATGACACTTCTTCTTCTTTGTTTTCTGCAGAAGCCTGGCTGAAGAGCTTTTTCAGAACTGGCATTGGTGACTTCGACGCTGTGGAGAGCGTTCTTCTGACATCAACATCAGGGAGCTCATGCTCTTTTGACGCGCAAATCAAACAACTCAGAACTCTTCGTGAGATAGAAGGGTCTTCCTCCGTTGGTAGGAAGAGCCTTTATACACGGAGAGTTGGACGGTGGAGTCAACTCTACCCCGAGGGATCGGGTAGTAGAGTTCCTTTCACGGCAGAACTAGGAATCGTATCCCAATGCTGGATACGTTCCTATCTCCTTTGAGGTGCTGCCCCTAATCCACCAGTTGTATTGGCAGCAACACGCCTTCGGGCTGCCCTACTCTGGGGTTCTCCTCTCGTCTGAGAGATAAGACCAGAGTTTGTTTCCTGCTGTTCCGGTTACCACTGGGGCTCAGACAGTCAGGAACTGCCACCAACAACGAACCCGACGGAGAAGGTCCGACGGAGAAGATCCAAAGAAGAAGATAGATCTCCATTAGGTTATTGTTGTGGTATAGAATAAAAATCCAAAATTTGTAATAGATTTCCATTATAAAGAAAAGTCTAAGAAATGTAATAGACTTTTATGATAGTATGGGAATGAAATGATGATTCTTCTATGATCAATGATTTGTATCTATCTGGATGTAATATGGACATGATAGATAAATAAAATCTTATTTTCTGTTTTAGAGTATATGATGCTATCAGAGGTAATATGGACATAATAGCATATATGAACTCAAAAGAAAATTCGATTAATATCTATGCAGAGGTCGAAAGTAGAAGTGATAGATAGGAAAAAGGAAGTAGGTTTAATATTTATTCAGAGGTCATGAAAATATGATAAATAGCAAATCCCACCTTCTAATCAATCGATAAAATAGAAGATATATAAAATCTCTTTCCCAGAGACAAGAAATCAGCTTAACCAAATCTTGGTGGCTGGGGGCTAAGGAGACAGATGTTGTGAGCGTAAATGTCAAGGTGGTGGAGGTTTCAGCGTGTTTCTTGGAAACAGAGGATGAATCAGTGTGTTTTTTGGGGACAGAAAGAACGATTCAATTCCATAATTAAATGGATGAACCTAGTAATATGAACGAATGGGTCTTTTCGGAAATGAGAAGTTGTTTTCAATTTCAGAGACCGGTTCATTAATAATCCTCTTCTATAAATAGACGAGAACTCTCTGTAACCTTTCCATTCCCATTTCTGCTCCTCAATTAAGAATGTCTTCTGAGGATGCACAGCAAAAGAATGAAGTCTCTAGGGACATTGAGGACATCACTGAGACCTGCCCCGCTGAGCTAATAGTGACGAACCCGACTGAAGTAAGCAACAGTTCTTCTACGCCCAAGTCGCCCCAGGACATTCTTGCTTTCCTAGTAGAGCCAACGGAAAACTCCTGAAGAAGAAGCATTGAGGATAGCTGTCTGCCAATTTTTTATGGGTTCAGGAAACGATGCCTTCTCTGCATTGGCTGACTATGTATTCAATAAGGAAGGGAGTGGCCCTCGTCCTTAATCTTTTATTTTGAACAAAAATAATAAAAGAAGTTTTATTTTTGTCCTGTCTCCTTTTTTTTCCTTTTTATACATAGTATTTCTTGAGAAATTTGCCATTGATCGGCAGCATGAGTAGATCTCCATTGGGTTTTGATAACCGGTAAGCACCATTAGAGAACACGGACTCAATCACATACGGGCCTTCCCATTTTGCTTGGAACTTCCCTTTGCTCTTGTGAGTCATCACCATTGGCCTTCGGACAGCCAACACAAGTTCGCCAATTTTGAATACCCTCTCTTTGACTTTACGATTGAAAGTTCGAGATATACGGGCTTGATATAGCTCAATATGCTGTTGTGCTTGATGACGCTTCTCGTCCAATCCTTCAAGTTCTTGGAGGCGTAAGCGATCATTATTCTCTGTAGTTAGCTCATTAGCAATAGCGATTCGGAGAGAAGGGATCTGGATTTCCAATGGGAGGACAGCTTCGCAACCATAAACCAGTGAAAATGGTATAAAACCAGTAGAAGTCCGGACTGTTGTTCGGTATGCCCATAAACATTCTCCAAGCTTCTCATTCCAATCTCTTTTATTAGAAAAGATAAACTTTTTGAGAAGTTTGATGATCGTTTTGTTGAAGGCTTCAGCTAAACCATTAGCAGCCGGATTATAAGCCGTAGAAGCCAGATTTTAAATTCGGTTCTTGTCACAGAACCGATAAAATGCCTGACTGGCAAACTGTGGTCCATTGTCATGAATTATTCGTCGAGGAATTCCGAAACGATAAATGACATGATGTTTAATGAAGCTGACTACATTAGATGTCTTTACTTCAACAAGTGGAACTGCTTCTGCCAACTTTGAAAAGTAATCGGTTATAGCCAGTATAAACCGATGTCCTTTGACAGAAGGGGGGTTAATAGGACCAATAATGTCCATACCCCAAGCTTCGAAAGGCCAAGAGGCTGCTGTAGGATGTAGAAATTCAGAAGGTTGATGAATAAAATCTGCATAAATCTGGCATGCTTTACATCTTCTGGCATAGTCTACAACATCTGCTATCATGGAGGGCCAATAATACCCCATTCTTCGAATACGATCTTGCAACTTTGGACCCGGTTGATGGGCACCACAGACACCATCATGAGCCTCACGCAGTGTTTGTTTGGCTTCACTTTCTGAAAGACAACGCAGCAAGAGTCCGTCATATGAACGCCGATATAGCATATGCAAAGACGGATCATAATAGAATCGAAATGATCGTCTTTTAATTGATGCAGCTTCTTTAGGATCTTCAGGCAAAATTCCATGAACTGTATAATCAATGAATGGTGTTCTCCAATCTTTCTGCTGGGAACTTGCCTCTGTAACATAACTTTGTTCGATATGCAGATTATTCTTCACACAGAATAAATCTCGATATAACAAAGTAATTGTATTTTGCCTTCGGATCGGGACAGCCAAATCTGCAGCTAAGCTGGCAAGAGCATCAGCTTCTACATTCTGAGAACGTGGTACAAATTCAATGAAGAATCCTTTGAATGAAAGGACCAACTCGACTACCACTTGATGATAAGGGATGAGATCAGGATTTTTGACTTCATACGTCCCTCTAACTTGATTGATAATCAATTGTGAATCTCCATAAGCTTCTAGGAATCCGATATCCAATTGTTTTGCTACTTGGAGACCAATCAATAGAGCATTATATTCTGCTACGTTGTTAGAGCACGGCTCATTAAGAGAATAGGCACGGTATATAACCATTTTGTCAGGAGAAACCAGGACAATTCCTACCCCAGAGACAATATTGCCTTTAGGTCCCACTCGTGATGCTCCATCAAAATATAATAGCCATATGTCATTTTTCAAAGCCATGTTGCAATCCACTACTTCGTCTGGAATGTCTTCATATAACTTCGAAGTTTCGGGTACAGGATGAGCAGCTAAGAAATCAGCTAATGCTTGGTCCTTTACTTATTTTTGAGGCACATAGATCATGTCATAAGGAGTGAGCAACATCGCCCAGGTAGCTAACCTGGAATTAAGAATGCTCGGTTTTCTCATCAATATCCGAATAGGATTTATTCTGGAGATGACATGAATAGTCTGTCCAGTGACATAGTGCCTTGTCTTCTGGACAGCAAAAACCAAAGCTAGACATTCCTTTTCTACAGGAGTATATCTGTGTTCAGCTCCTACCATCGTTCTGCTCAGATAATATATTGCTTGTTCATGACCCATGTCGCTTTTTTATGCCAGAAGAGCGCCAAGTGAATGATCCAAGGCTCGAACGTACAGCAAAAATGGTCTTCCTATTACCGGAGGTACCAAGACAGGTGGGTTTGTAAGATATTATTTAATGTCATTGAAGGCATTTTGACATGCTTCGTCCCAGACGAAAGATACTCCTTTCTTTAATAGACGGGAGAAAGGTTGATATCTCCCGGAAAGATTAGATATAAATCTTCTGATATAAGCAATACGGCCCTGGAAGCCACGGAGCTCTTTCAGATTACGAGGAGAACGCATTTCAAGAATTGTTTTAACCTTATCAGGATCAACATGGATACCCTGAGAGGTAATGACAAATCCTAAAAACTTGCCACTGGAAACCCCTAAGAAAGATTTAGTAGGGTTTATTTTCAATTGATGTTGGCGCATCAATTCAAATACTGTCTTCAAGTCTTGAATGTGATCATTCTTTGACTGACTTTTAACAGCAATGTCATCTACGTAGCATTCAACTATTTTTCGTAGATGTTCTTGAAAGATATTGCTCATAGCCCGTTGATATGTGGCACCGGCATTTTTAAGACCAAATGGCATAACCGTATAGCAGAAAACCCCAAGAGGTGTTCGAAAAGATGTATGCTTCTCATCTTCTGGATGCATCTTGATCTGGTTGTATCCTGAGAATCCGTCCATGAAAGACATACGTTCAAAACCGCATGTATTGTCTATCATAACATCAGTAATGGGAAGTGGAAATTCGTCCTTTGGACAAGCTGTATTAAGATCTCGGTAATCTATACAAACTCGGAATTTTCCGTTCTTCTTCATAACAGGAACGATATTGGCCACCCAATCAGGGTGTTGTTCTTCACGAACGAAACCATAAGTGATCAGCTTTTTGACTTCTGCTTCAATTGCATCCATCATATCTGGTCTAAAGCGCAGTTGCTGTTGTTTTACCGGTTTGACATTAGGCGAAATATTAAGTTTATGAGTAGCAACTTTAGGATCTAGTCCTGGCATATCCTCATAACTCCATGCAAAGATGTCAATATAATCTTTGATAAGTTTTGTCAATTCGTCCCTTTCATTTTCAGAAAGATTCTTACTGATGAATATTGGTTTGGGCGTAATTCCATTTCCAACATCGATCTGAATAACCTCATCCTCTGTAGGTGGCTGTCGCTGTTCAAAACAAAGTTCCCATTGAGTATCCATCTGTTGAGCCCAAGGATCATTCTCAAATGGCTCTGATTCATCATCGGTTTGAACCATATTGACTGAGAATATCTGTCTGGATTCATCATATGAGGAATCTATGTTGTCTTTATATTGATGACTTTGATTATCAGAAGATAAAGTCATTTTCTCAATAAATTTGACAGCCATATACTCGAAAAGAAAATCTTCATTGATATCAAAGAGATGAGCAATATTTACATCATTTATAGTCTGATTACTACGCTTCGGATTAGTCAACGGTGGACCATCATCCGTCTTCTGCATAGAATTGCCAATATTGACGATCAATGGTGATTCTAGATCGTTCGTACCAGCAAAAGTTTTTTCTTCAGGCTCAGGAGAAGAAAGTACCATATTACAGGATTTAGTCTTTCTTCCTTTAGCCTTCTTCTTGCGAGGATGGTTACGAGAAATTTCAGAACCCAATCCAGCGGTAGAATTCTGATTTTGAATTTGTAAAGGAAGACGGATTCCTTTATCATGGTTCAAACCTTCGGCCTTTTGAAAGTCGTAACCCATCTTCTTCATGAGAATGACAGATTGCTGACTATACAAATGGATAGGCAGTGGACTTTGAACAGGCATTTTAGCACAGGACGAGGAATGAATCTCTGCAACTACCGGAGAATGAAGTACAAATGTCTCTGTAGTTAAGGGAGAAGAAGGATTCGGGAAACGAGGAGAAATTCCTGTTGGAGCCTTTTCATAAGCAGCAAAGACTCGTTGTGCCCGGTATAAAGGAATAATATTCATGGCTAGCCACTGCTGATGAGTAAGCTTGAGCTTGGTAGGAGGAGCTAGACTTGGAGGACAGATGTTTAGTCCTTTCAGTCTATCTTCCAGAGGGAGGCCGTTCCATAGATGATCCAGATCATCAGGATCTGGAATAATATGAGAAATTATGTTGCAAGTTTTGACTTTCTTGCCTTTCTTGGATTCTGAAGTTTTACCTTCATTTTCCAGTTCAGGCACTAAGTCAGAATGTACCCACATGATTTCACTATTCTTCAATGTGAGAGGCAGCAATCCTGTATTTTCTTCTCTGGCAGGCGGGATATTCACAATCTTCATCGTCGCCTTCGAAATCGGTATAATTCCATCTGGGACTTGCTGTGGAGGAAAATTCCCAAACTGAAGAGAAACCATATTGGTTGTCACCGTATGGTCATCATTGGTTAAAGCGATGGCGCCACCATTTATCAGCTCTTGGATCTTCTTTTTCAAGACATAGCAAGCACTGGTAGGATGATTAATGTATCTATGATAGATACAATACTTGGGATTGTCAGTCAAATTCACCTCATTAGGCCTTTTTGGCTCTGGAATCTGAAGTTTACCACTTTTGACCAGACATTGGAATATCCCTGGGATATCGCTTTCGTCAAAGGAGTATTCTTCCTTTGGCTTGGAAGATTCTTGATTGCTTGATGTCGTCTTGCTCTTGGAAAGATTGACCATAAGAGTATCTTTTCCTTTCACATTACGATTGCCGGGATTATTGCCAGGATTATTTTTCTTCCCTTTATCTTCTGACGCGAAAATCATCCCATGTTCGCGAGCCAACCTACCATTGGTCTCGGCAGAAACCGCTGCTATAATGAACGAAGCCCAATCTGTGAATTAGGAACCCGTGAAGACAGCGATGGATGGTCGCAGATTCATCTTGCATGTGTCAATCAATGCTGAATCTGGCATACCAGGAGGCATCTTTAGAGGAGCCTGTCGGAAGCGTTCAATGAATGTCCGAGTATCTTCTTTCTTCTTTTGTTTGATTTCTATCAAGGAGGACATGTTCATGTCCATACCTCCTTCATAGAAGCGGGAGAGGAACATTTCTTTGAATTCTTCAAAAGGCGAAATAGAGTTATCAGGTAAGCTGCGATACCAGTCGTAAGCTGAACCCGTCAGACATCCGATGAACACTCGGGTGAGAAGAGCATCATTTTTCTGCAAGTGTACAGTCATAATATCAAAGTAATTGATATATTGACTGGGAGATGCTTTTCCATCGAACAAAACCATGGATTGTGGCTTGAACTTCGGTGGAAAGGGTACGTCATTCCAATGAGGAGGATAAGGTTGCTTAATCCCTAGCCTCTGGAGTTGATCTTTGTGCCTCAAAACTTCAAACTGTGCTTTAAGTTCACGCACTGCTTGAATGGCTTCACAGGTTTGAGGAAGCACATTTGACTGAGTAGTCGTTGGATGCACCATGACCCCCACTGGAGGAGGTACATCTTCTGAAAGAATGGGATCCGGAGATGCAAAATTTTGATTAGCAGCGGGCTCTTGAATATTCAAAGGTATTTCAGCCCCTTGACTATCTTGAGTTTGTGCTGCTACTGGTGCCGGTGTCACTGTTGTCGGTTGAGCAGTTTGCTGATTCAAAATTATTTGATGCATATTTTGCACCATGTTAAGCATATCCTTCAGTGATTGTTCAACAGCAGTGAGACGTTGTTATGTATTAGCAGATGACGTCTCTGGCTCATCTCCAACAGCATAGGATTCAACCTCTCTTGAAGATACAGAAGGGTTTGTATAGAAGTACGAATCCACGCTATCGCTATCAGACTCAAAAGATTGAGTACCCCCAGCCTCTGAATCAGAAGTCTGCAATTGTCTTCGTCTTCTTGATCGAGTATTCTGATATACTCCTTCAAAGGAATCAAGAAGCCTGTTGAACTGTTGTTGACTTGGAGTTTGGAACGTATTCCGTCTTGGACGTCGTCCTCTGTTAGTATGAGATGCCATGTTGACTGACACATATGGCGGTTCATGTTCTTGGTCTTCAGCTTGATGTGGAGGTACATTGAAACTCAATCGATCAAAAACTGATCGTCTTGAAGCCGAACAACAACAGTTGATCACAACCTGGTGGTATTCACAAAGATGTTTTTCTTGGAGGAATGTCACCGGAGATTGTCTATTCTTACGCTTTTGCATTAGCAATTTACGTAAGTCAGAAGGAGTGGATGAAGTATTCTTCTTTATTACATTAGGGGTGAAAAAACGTTTAGTCCCTTGTGTATAAAGAAGATTACTGGCTGCATTCGCAGAACCAAATTGTACATTTCTACGCGTTTGGAATTGTGTGCGTAAATCTTGAGATTTAGCACGCAGGACTCCATTTTCCTGGCGTGTGATTTGTAAATTTGGTACCTTGCGTAAAGCAGTATAAGAAGGTCGTTGGTGTAGAACGGAAGTTTTACCAACAATATTTTTACGCTGCACACGTTTAGATACATTCACATTCGACATGTGAGCATCTTTGTGAATTTCATCTATACTGTCATAGACATGAGATTTATCTTTACGCATGGAACGTAAAATCTTGTTATCTGCCACGTTTCCAACGGGAGATTTTGTTTTACGCGAGGAGCGTAATTTATTTGGGCCTACCACATCACCGACGGGAGACTGATTCTTACACCCAGAAGCACAAGCTTTAGAGTCTGCCCCATTACGAACGGGAGTCTCATTCTTATGAACTGAGCGTAAAATTTGGTTCTTACCCACTGAGCGTAAAACTTGATTTTTACGCGGTGGGTGTGAAACCTGGTTATCTTCACCGTTACAAACGGGAGACAAATTGTCACACTTCGAGTGCAACTTTGAAGTAGGGACTGCCTCGTTATGAACGGGAGCCCCTACGACGGGAGTGGGAAGAACCCCCTTGTCAACAGAAGCAGCAGAGAGATCAGAAATCACTTTGGATTTGGGAATCCAAACTTTTCGTGCTTTGCGAGACTTTTGAACATTGGAATGGCGAGAACCACCCCCAGTTCGGAGCATCTCTTCATAGGCAGTCTGGTCGAAGTGTACCACCAGAGTCTTCTTGGTTGAACCGACCGAAACATCATCATATTGAGCAATCGCCTCCTCGTCAGAGGAGAAGGTCGTCCCCAGCAGAGTCGCCATTTTTGTTTCGATTAACAAAATGCCTTGGAGGAATTGGCTTTTGAAAACAAAAACAAAAAGAAAAGTACGAGAAGTACAAATTTGATTCTGGAAAAGTATTGCTATGGAAGTCTGATTCGTAAACGATCACTTTGTTCCTTGGACCATATGATGATGATGAAGATCACTGCTTGAAGTAGAACAATTTGGAAGAACTAATGCACCAGAAAGGTATCGACGCACTTGGGCACTGATGGCGAGGCCGAATGCTTTCCTGCTTTGCTTCACTTTGTTCTGGAAGAAAAGTTGAAGAAGGATGCTCTAGAGAATCAAAATCTCGAAGCTCTGATCTCTGTATTCTCTCATGTCTCTCCCTCTGTGTGTGTCTGTTGTATGAGAAAAAATGAGTCTATTTATAGACTGGGGCTTTCGTGCGTAAAAGAGTATCAACATCTGTCTTTACGCTAACAACTGCCCTCCACGATCAGAATCATCCTCTGTATGTGCTGACACGTGTCCCATCATTTCAGTAAGAATAGGATACATGTACACACGTTCTTCGAAATAGGTGGCATGAAGACCACGTAGGCACACCACGTTCCAGACTGGCCAGAACGAATCGGGCGTAAAAAGATGAGCGTAAACTAGCTCTGTCATGGGTTTCCAGCGTAAAGCGGTTATCGAATAACCTTGAACGTAAAATGGCTCAAATAGACTTCACGCACACATTGTTTTTTATGAGCGTAAAGACTCATGTAAAACCCCGTGCGTAAAAGAAACCATTCAGTGAGCGTAAAGTAGCTCGATCTCTATAAACGACAACAATGGTCTTTGTATGAGACAAATTCCATTAAATTCTGTGGTAAATGCCATCATTGATATCTTCATGTCAAAGTCAGCTTTAAATGCGAGATTTGATGGCTTTTGTCCAGCGTGAAAGAGGCTGCTTCAGTCCTTGGCGTAAAATTACCGGTGTAGACCCAAGCGTAAAAAGATCAATCTGCTTAGGCGTAATACAATTAGCCTTGTCTTGGGCGTAAAGAAATTCCCTGCTCTGCTAGGCGTAAAGCGGGCCACTTATGACTGAGATGACTCCCTCATTGAAACACTTTTTACGCTCCTACACCAGAATACTGGAGAGCGGAGGCGGACATAGCCAGCTACGTATAATGAAATGGAATCCATCTCACTATACGGTCACGGCTGTCTAGAAATATGAGGGTTTATCTACAAGCCATCAGTCTCTTAGGGTCAATAACAAGCCTAGTGTCTCAATCTCAACAAGTAATGATAGTTACAAGATATCAGATCACCAAATATACAATTGTAAGACATCCCAAACATTACATATCCAGATGATCATGAAGCTAGTCGTACAAAATGTAAGGACTAGCAAGAGTTAAGTCATATATGATCAACCTCGAGTTGCCAATCATGTTACAGCCCGTAGGCAGACAGTAAGTAAAATATACACGAGCTAACACTTGCTCGGCGGCTAAACGCCTCAAAAGAATAATGTACAATTACAGTGGTAGAACAAAAGAAACCCACTCATTGCCAGGATTCCCTCTAGTGGTCACCATCTGGCTGGAAAGCAGGTAGATCCTTTGCTGCTGCTCCGGTATCTGGCCATACAAAACCAGCTGGGTCAGACCCCAGAAAGAGCAAGTGCCACAAAGGAGGCTTCACTTAGGAACTAAAACCAGCAATTAGCACAAGAATATAATTACATAATAAGGGACAGTAATTAAGAAAAAGCATGACAGGTGAATATAAAAGACAATCTTGTACATAATAGATAAAAGACAACATATGGAAAAGCATGACAGGATGATATACGATGAGATAACCATGGGATTATTCAGATAACCAGGTTACAACCCGTAAACCAAACAAGGACCGGGGTTGTAACCCTTCGTCTGAACAGAACTTGGTTTCTTCCACCATTTATCGGCAAGGTAAATATAAGAAATCGAGATATGTAACAATCTTGTACAGGATCAAGACAAGACTAGACAGATTGAACCCCATCCAACATTCACGGCCAAGCAATAAGTACGGCTTGCTACTTTAACTAACTAGGATTATCACAGGCCTAGTTACTAGCAAGATGCAATGAGAATCCCAAGTCCGGTTACCTGTTTGTTACTACCTGAGTGATTCCAGCAAGAAAAGGAAAAGATAGCTGGATATAGCAGACACACTGTAGTAAGATACATGTGTCCTAAGGTACCACACTCGACGGCGGGCTGAAAGTGCGCTCATCTCGACGGATAGCAACAAATCCCATGTATATATATATGTAAGGCCGGGACCAAAGGGGCAACAGGTAACTGGGAAATTCTCCATGAACTATTTAATCAATCTAGTCATTAACCTAGCCAGATTCAGTATGAATTCCTGACCGTGGTACTCAGGGATCATGCCCTAGACATGATGCAAGACACACAGGACTCGTAGTTTATACAAGCACAATTCATGCAAACAACCACGGTGTCCAGATTAATTATACAGGTCATGTCATGTCAGGTAGCCGTCGTAACAACTATATCAAGATATAACATGTCAGGTTATCAGGTCAAGTGTACTAGTCAGGAGTGCGCCACGACGGGCCACTATCAGGTCATGTGTAGCAGGTCAAGTTATCAAGTCAGGAGTGCACCACGACGGGCCACTATCAAGCATTGTTCAATCATCATTCCAAACATAATAAATAAATTCGGGATTATCAAGTTCATAAAAAGGCGTAAGGATATAAAATGGATGTAAAATATCTAATAAAATATCAATATACAGGGCAATAGAAAATCCAGGGTAAGGAAAATAAAACTAAATCTGACACGCTGACATAAGACCAAGTCAGCCGAAGGCCATACGCTCAGTACAAAAGTTATACGCTCAGGTCAAGCTACGCTCAGGTCAGGGTACGCTCAGGTCAGGGTACGCTCAAGTCATCATACGCTCAGGTCAGGGTACGCTCAGGTCATCATACGCTCAGGTCAGGGTACTCCATACGCCTCCAAAAGGCAGCGTATGAGATCCATACGACTCCTTGTCAAGCAAGCGAGCGTATGCGAGTCATACGCTCCCAAAAGGCAGCGTATGGGGTCCATACGACTCCTTGTCAAGCAAGCGAGCGTATGCGAGTCATACGCTCCCAAAAGGCAGCGTATGGGGTCCATACGACTCCTTGTCAAGCAAGCGAGCGTATGCGAGTCATACGCTCCCAAAAGACAGCGTATGGGGTCGACTGCGCTGCGCTAAAGAGCGCGCGCAGCTCAGTAGCATAAGCTAAAAAGCTCATGCACTGCTCACTGTCTTCTCCAAAACAGCAAGAACTCCATGGTTGAATCTAAGGCTTCAAAAGTCCATAACTTGGTCAAAACAAGTCCAAATCCAACTTTTCAAAGGTCAAAATTGGGTAGAATAAAATTCTCAACAACATGGAACCATCAAAACTCGAAAATAACAAGGTTTAGTAGATCAAAACCCAAGATTTTCGAAAATAATTTAAACTTAGATCTACAAGAATCTAGCCATGAAAAGAGAAAATATCAAGTACTAAAGTAAGATAAAATATTGCAAAGAAGAGAATGGAACAATAAAATTCGGGTTCCTCCATGAAGCAAGATGCACTTGCCTAAGGGGTGTGCTTGGTTGGTGGTTGGTTTAATGGAGAAGGAAGAAGAGAATAATGAAGAGAGAGAAGAAGAATAGGTAATAAATATGAGTGGTGGTGGTAGGTAGGGGGTTCACCCCCTTGGTTCATGATGAACCAAGAGCAATCCCAAACCGAACCAAGCCAACCCAAACTAAGCCAACCCAAACCGAGCCAACCCAATCCTCCTCCTATCCAAATAAAACCAAGCTCCACTAATCAGAATTAATCCATGAACGATAAATGACAATTAAACCACAATGCTAAATATGAAAATAAACCACAACTAACTAATCAAGGAAAAGAGAAATACGGGTCAGACATACGAATACGTATAAAATACGTATCACAAATTTCGGGGCACAACATTTGCCTTCAGGAAAGTCTCGAGGACGAGACTTGTTCTGAGTGGTGTATGTTGTAGTACCCCGTCCCGCAAAGTCAATCGGAGGAATCGAAACGCCGACGGCGTTCGGACTTGGCCTTACAACGGCGACTCGAAGACATCGCTCAGGTGGGGTAGTTTCGGTGAACTTGCCTCATCTCAGCCTTCACTTAATAATTCGTGTGTTTTCAACTTATACAAGTAGGCTTAATAATAAAAGAGACGAATCCACATAGCTAAAGGAAATTATCCCGACGGATCGAAACGAGTTTAGAACATGGAAAACGTCCCACGGTCTGGTTAGAGTTGGTGCTCAGTGTGCTTTGAAAATGATACTCGATCCTTCGTCCCGCGGCTTGGGAGAAGGAAAAGTTGGTATTCGACACAAACGAGGAGTTAGCCTAAGTCATAGGCGTCGCCCGCGTAAATGCTCGATAAAGCATGCACGTTTCCACTGCGCAAGGCTTGGCATAGCCTTGGCTCGTCCCTCGGGTTAAGTTGTAGGCTTGAGTACGTTAGGCAAAGTTATGCCGATCGACCTAAGTCATTCCAAGTGCCGTCCCGCTCTTTCTGCGGTTGTCAAGTTAAATAGTCCTACGATCTCAAGGGCCGTCGTATAACGTATGAGTTGGGTGATAGCGTCGCGTAGTACGTTAGTCAGTTGAAGGCACGAGCCACGGTTGGCACGATGTAAAGTTAGCCACGGTCTATGGCACTTAAGGAACACGTTATGTTCAAGTTAAGTTGGAAGGCTATGTAGTAGTCGTTTCTTCGAGTTCAAAGAAGTTCGAGACGGTCCCTCGGTTGGGAGTCTCGCGTTTCTATCCACGTTAAGATGTTTCGAGGCGGTCCCTTGGTTGGGAGTCTCGCGTTCCTATCCATGTTAAGATGTTTCGAGGCGGTCCCTCGGTTGGGAGTCTCGCGTTCCTATCCACGTTAAGATGTTTCGAGGCGGTCCCTCGGTTGGGAGTCTCGCGTTCCTATCCACGTTAAGATGTTTCGAGGCGGTCCCTCGGTTGGAAGTCTCGCGTTACTATCCACGTTAAGATGTTTCGAGGCGGTCCCTCGGTTGGGAGTCTCGCGTTCCTATCCACGTTAAGATATTTCGAGGCGGTCCCTCGGTTGGGAGTCTTGCGTTCCTATCCACGTCAAAATATTCGAGGCGGTCCCTCGGTTGGGAGTCTCGCGTTCCTATCCACGTCAAAATATTCGAGGCGGTCCCTCGGTTGGGAGTCTCGCGGCCCCGATGCACGTAATGCAAAGGGTGGTTCAGAGCACGAGTTGCTAAGTTAGTTCTAGTCGTACCAACAAATTAGGCCATGCATTTACGTGAGTCTAGATGTCTCGTAGGTGCGTGGTCATTGGACACCTTGTCGACAAGGATTTCTGCCTAGACTGGTTATACGCTGGGGCACCGGGCCCAGTCATCCTAGGGGGTAGACGTTATAGCAGCGCATGCTTTTATTGCGTGGGTAGTCGGGGGCTTTCCATGGGGCTAGCTACCTTACATCTAAGGACCCGCCGCCTACCCGAGCTATGTCCGCGATGGCTTGTCATGCCAGTGGCCTTTCATATAGATAATTGGCGTGCTAAGCGGCGAATCCGCATGTACGGTGTCGGTCGTAACAAAGAAAGTGTAAGCATGGTATGCGATAAATGGTGAAATGTGTGCTCGATTGCACCAAAGTATTATAAAGCCTACGATTCGGCTATACGTAAAGACACGTGTTTCGCCACGAGATATGGCGTCGTACTTGAGTTCTCAACACCGGTTCCACAAGTTGTGTTAGACGTTTCGAGTTAAGTCTGGAAGGGCCGTAAGGCGAGTTTGGATAAGTCAGGTTACGCTGCGAGGCACGGCCTCGATGTTTGAGGCACGGGCAAGTATTTGACACGACCGAGTCGTTACGTCCCAGAGTATGGCACGAGAGACAAGTATGAGTCGGTGCGTTGACATTGCAAACACGAAGCGGTCTAGAGGCAAGGGTAAATGAGTTATCGGTGCAATAGCACGGAGACGGTCTAATGACCCTAAATCGGTCGATTGCCTATGTCCTAAAAATCGATCCTAAGGCAAGACTAGAAAGACAATCGTAAAGGGGCTTGAATCGCACAAAGTAAAATAAACGTGTCGGTTTTGTATGGGTGGGCGAGGAGCTCACTCCACCAGTACAGTTGAGTACTGACACCCACACAGTTTTCATGTGCAGGTGCAGGTAGAAGCTCGTGGCGCGGAACTCGCTTGGATGCGTCGAGGCACGGAGTTCCTTGGCGATTCGAAGCGTGCGGCCGCATGGATCAAAGACTTATACGGGACATATGTATGGACATCGCCCATCCGAAGCATCCGCTGGCTCGAGACAAGTATTGAGAGATGAGAGAGAGCAGAGTGATTTGTAAATGTGAGACGAGTGAATTTGAGTGATTGTAATCTCGGCCTTGCGCCTCCAATGTAACCGTTGTTTCGATATCAATAAAGAGCTTCTTTTGAATGACTTGTATTTTGTTCTTAACTTCCGCTGCTAGTATTCAATTCTCTGTTTGGGACTTCTGTGCGACGACCCCGTCGCAGCCGTTGTAATCGGCCGTTATGGAACCCGCCTTGCACGAGCGCAATCTAGGCTCGTGCGGCATCACGCCTTAGCGAGGACGATCGCTCCTACGAGAGCGGGACGTGACATAGTAACACGGAGAATGGCATTCTCCGTCTTAATTTACACGGAGAATGACCATTCTCTGTGTTAGTAACACGGAGAATTGCATTCTCCGTCTTAATTTACACAGAGAATAGCCATTCTTCGTGCTAAATTACACGGAGAATGACCATTCTCCATCTTAATTTACATGGAGAATGACCATTCTCCGTGTAATTTAGTACGGAAAATGGTTATTCCAGTATTAAAACGCAGGAGAATGGCCATTCTCTGTGTTAGAAATTATTACTAAACTATTTTTTGTGCCCTCATGATACGTGGGCCCTGCATGGTCGTCCTGGCTGCCCTTGGCCAGTGCCAGTCCTGCCCCTAAGATAGGCTCGAAAGTGTACAACGAAAAAAAAAAATCATGATTCAAACTTCTCAACTGGAAATGTCATGACTTAAACACACTTAAACACTAATCTAATACAAAATCCAGAATCCAAACCCTAATTGCCGCTGCATTTTTGGTCCGAAATCTTGATCTAAGTTGTTGATTATTTTTATTTCACTCCATTCCTTTCTTGTTAGAAAAATATTGAATCAACAACCAAATGTTTACAACCTTCTTACAACCTCTCTCTCTTATTTTTCATACACGAGTCCCTCCGGATCCCACATCCCTCTCTCATCCTCATGCTACATGGATTCCATCCGACCCCTCTTTCCCTCCAATCGAAGCTCGACACATGATGGTTGTAAAAAAATTGTAAGCATCTGGTCGTAGACAAAGCAAAGCTCTTTTTGTTATGGCTTGTTTGGTAACCGAATTTCACTATTTGGATTTGGATTTGGATTTGGAAATCCTCCAAATCCAAATCATGGATTTCAAGATTCAAATCCAACTCCAACCAAACATAGGATTTATGATTAATAATTAAATTATAGTCATGATCAATAATTAATCTATTAATTAATTATGATTAATTATAGTTATTATTATTTATAAAATTAATAATTAACGATTAGTAATTAACGATTAGTAATTAATAATTAACGATTAGTTATTATTAATTATAAAATTAATAATTAATGATTAGTTAATTTTCAAATAAATAACGATTAATAATTAAAGATTAATAATTAATAATTAACGATTAATAATTAATAACTATAAATTATAATTAACGATAAATAATTAATAATTAACAATTGATAATTTTTATTAACGATTAATAATTATAAATTATAATTATTGATTAATAATTAATAACTAATAATTAACTATAAATTAAATATTTTAAAAATATTAATTATAAATTAATATTATTATGATTAGTAAATTATTAATTAAATTATTATAAAATATGATTCTAATTGTGATTAAAATAATATTAATTAAGATTATAATAAAATAGTTATTAACAAATTATTAATTAATATAATAATAATAATAATAATAATAATAATAATAATAATAATAATAATAATAATAATAATAAATTATTAATATGATTATAACAAAATTAACTAATTAACTAATTTTTTAATTAATAATTCTAAACATAGGATATGATTATTAATTAATATTATAATAATACTAATAAATTATTAATTAATGTTATAATAATAATATAATAATACTAGTAAATTATGATTATTAATAATCAACAAATTATTAATTAATATTATAATAATACTAATAAATTATTAATTATGATTATAACAAAATTAACTAATTAACTATTTTTTTAATTAATAATACTAATTTTTATTAATTAATAATACTAATAAAATAGTTAATTTTTTTATTAATTAACTAATTTTAACGAAATTATTAAAGAATAAATATTTTTAGCGAAATTATTAAAGATTAACTAATTTTTAACAAAATTATTAAATAATAAATATTTTAACGAAATTATTAAAGAATAATTATTATTTTCCTCTAAAATTTAACCAAATTCAAGTTTTGGATTTTGTCATACTTTCCATATCCAAATCCATTTCCATCCAAACATAGGATTCCATGAATTTGTTTCCAAATCTATAAAAATTTAAATTTCACCTCAAAATACGGTTTACCAAACACACCCTTGTGTCTATTCTTGTTACGCTAGCTCTTTTTAACACATCATCAGAACCCGTCTCACTCTCGCCGCAGAATCACACAAAACAGCGAGGAATGTTGAGCTCGAAAGGAATGACGCGGCAACGATGGACGCATCCCATGGTCAGACAAATCATACAATGCGACGAACGAGAGGCGGCAGGGACGTCACGTTTTAGATGGTCCAGAAAAAGAAGGAAAAAAAAAGAAAAGTGTAGCCATGACAGAAGAGTGACAAAATGGTGGAAAGATGAAAGCTTTGAGAACAATGAAGCCCTACAATTACGTCAAGAAGATTAGTGGAAATCTTCTTGTTATAGTAAGTCTTTCACCTGTCATTTTTAACGGACCCATTCTACTCTAACCTTGCAATGCGGCTTGTTAGGTGGAAACCAAAATCACACGTTTTTTTTCTCTCTTCTTTCTTCTTCTTCAAATAACAAACACAAATTGTCCCTTGTATTGATATAATTTGATTGAGTAATATTAGGACCTGTATGGTAAATCGTAAGGGTAGAAAAACTTAAATTTGGACTTTCAAGAATGGAAGAATAATAGGAATCCATCAACTTTTTTGTCCCCTCAGTGCTGGACAAATGTATCTGGTTGGAATAGGAAAGGAAAGAGTAGGAAATAAAAATTAGACAAATATGTTTTGTTGAAATAGGAAGTAAAAAGTGCTAAATGGAAGAGTATATTATAAAAAGTAAATAGTTTAACCATTATTATTAATTATTTTAACAATTTAATAAATTATAATTCTGGAAATTGCTGAGAAACCCAATTTCGGGGTTGGGTTGTATGAAAATCCACCCGCAGGATGGGTTTTATGAAATGCCCAAAATTATATAATTCCACGTCAAATATTCAAAGATTTCCTTTAGATGTTCTGTATTTACAAAATTAATACCATAACTACCCCTCCGCACAAACTCAGATCTGGATTGCGATTCTGTTCTTCTTCTTCACGAGATATCTGAATTCCATTGCTCTCATCTTCAGCAGAGATCGCAAAGATCGTTCGTAGTTCACCATGCTTTTTTTTTTTCAGTCGAACTTCGATCATCGCTCATCTTCATCTTCTTCTTCTTCTTCTTCTTCTTCTTTCTTCTTCTTCTTCTCCGACAATTAAGTCAATTATGGAGAGAAGATCTTCTTCTTCTTTTCCATAAGAGTTAGCATCGTTTTGAAAGAAGAACGAAAACTCTTGAATCTTTATTCATGTCAAATTTTTTTTCATAAAACAAAAAAAAAACGAAAAAATTAGGTTTCTGTCAACTGTTCTCCGTCGATATCACACGAAGAATAGTCATTCTCCTGCATTTTTAACAAGGAAAATGCCATTCTCCGTGTTGAATGGCATTCTCCGTGTTTCTAATACGGAGAATGGCCATTCTCCTGTGTTTTAACATTTGAATAACCATTCTCCGTGTCATTTAACACGGAGAATGTCATTCTCCGTGTTATTTAGCACGGAGAATGGCCATTCTCCGTGTAATTTAGAAACGAAGAATGCCATTCTCCGTACTAAATAACACGGAGAACGGTCATTCTCCTACGTTTTAACACTGGGAATAACCATTCTTCGTGTAAATTAACACGGAGAATGTCATTCTCCGTTTTAATTAAGACGGAGAATGCCATTCTCCGTTTTATTTAACACGGAGAATGACATTCTCCGTATTAATTTACACGGAGAATGGCATTCTCCGTGTTTCTAACACGGAGAATGGCCATTCTCCGTGTAATTTAGAAACGGAGAATGCCATTCTCCGTACTAAATTACACGGAGAATGGTCACCATTCTCCGTTTTATTTAACACGAAGAATGACATTCTCCGTGTTAATTTATACGGAGAATGGCATTCTCCGTGTTTCTAACATGGAGAATGTCATTCTCCTGCATTTTAACACTGTAATGACCATTCTCCGTGCTAAATTACACGGAGAATGGCCATTCTCCGTTTTATTTAACACGGAGAATGACATTCTCCGTGTTTCTAATACGGAGAATGGCCATTCTCCTGCGTTTTAACACTGTAATGACCATTCTCCGTGCTAAATTACACGGAGAATGGCCGTTCTCCGATGGCCATTCTCCGTGTAAATTAAGACGGAGAATGGCCATTCTCCATTTTATTTAACACGGAGAATGACATTCTCCGTGTTTCTAACACAGAGAATGACTATTCTCCGTGTAAATTAAGACGGAGAATAACATTCTCCGTGTTACTACACGGAGAATGGCCACCCTCATGCGAAATTAACATTTTTCGTGTTCTAACACGGAGAATGACCATTCTCCTGCATTTTATGGTCAGTTGAAACTTTGAAGGGCCATAACTTTTGACTGGGAGGTCGAAACGAGGCCCGGTTTGTCCCAAAATGGGCGTATCTTCGAGGAGCTTGAAAGTAACATTTTTTTCGTTATACGATCTTTCGAAATTTTAGAATCGCAAAAAAAAAATGATATTTGGACCTCCGTTTTAGCACTTTTGCCGTTTGTCTCGGTCTTTCCGAAATTTTTCGACGAGTTTTTGAAAATTTTTGAGGAGAAAATCTAAATTCGAAAGTGAGCAGCGTATGGAAGAAGGTGAAGTATCGAAACGTTTTTTTAATAATAGTTTCGTGGGTGTTTTCAATAAATTAGAATAAAGGGGCAAAAAGGTCATTCGGAACCCTTTTTATATATTTTTTGCTAATTCTGGGCACGCGATGAAATGTTATTGTGCGGTGGATTTTTCATAAAACTTTTTCATTTTTTGGGCATTTCATAAATTTTCCCAATTATAATTAATTAGTTAAGGTTAAAGATAGCCATACAAAATATAATTAATTACTCGTCATAAATTGATCTTTCCTTTGGTAACCGGAATTTATAAAAAAAAAAAAACATATACATGCGTTAAGCTATTGAAATTCCTCTTTCCTCTGGAAAAAAAAAATTGAGTCCTCTCCCTCGCCGAATTGAGTCATCTCCTCCGCCGCCTCCCACTCTAACGAATCCATGTCCCTCCTCCGTCCGTTCAGTCTACGCCGCCTCTGCGAGATCCTCTTCGACAGAAGGAGTACGTCGTTATGCTTTTCTTCTGCATCCCTATTCCCAAAGCAAAATCCAATTCGTTTTTTCTTGCAACCAAAAAGAGGATTTGGAGATCTAGATTCCACTTCCAGCAAAAACACCACTTCCAGCCCCAAATTTCGGTTATCAAACAAGTCCTTATAGGAACACACTTACTTTGACACATTCTATAGTCATACCGATGTGATAGTACATTATTGAATGTCAAAAAAAAATCTTATAAGGAAGATAATAATTGATATCTAATAATGCACTGCCACATTAGTATGGCTATGAAGTGTGTCTCCATAGCATTATTGAATTTGATTTGATGTCATATGTACAATAGCTAGAACATGGGTGTACATACCAGCTAAGCAACGAACCACTTTTAGAAACCAAGTGTTCATTTAAGTTAGAGCAATGCTAGGATTACAATCAAAATGAATTGTAGTCCTTTATAACCGTCACGTGGCCGAAACCAATTGGTTTTCTCAACCCATGTGGTATAGAGGGGAAGAGTGAAATCAATTGACAAACGTTATATGACGGTTGTAAAAATTTACAAACACGTTTATTTGTCAACTTTGGCATTTTTGTTTAAGCTACTGCATCTAAGACAATACCTAGGAAAGCTTGCATCGAAATCTTTGACGACAATATCATCTTACTTTTCCCGTCTATAACACATACCTGTTTTTTTTTTTTCTTCTTCAAGAAGGAAAGAGGAAACCATATTCAAGAAGAAGAAAAATGGTAAAAACTAATTCTTGTATTGTTTTATTAATAATAATATGTGAATAAATTTCAATTACAGAATCACAATACTTTAATTACTCTGTGTTTGATTGGGCTTTTTTTCCATGGAAAATATTTCCATCACAAATGTTCCACCAATTGTAGTGTTTGATAGCATATATTTTTCATGGAATTATTTTCCAAAAAACTATCATTTTCTATATTTTCATCTAAAATAGTGGAAAATGAAACCTGTCAAATCCATAGAAAAATATCATTTTTCATGAAAAATAACTATTTTTCGTAGAAAATAATGACAATCAAACACCCAAATTAAGTTTTCCATAGAATTTTTTTAAAATTTTACGGAATTTTTTTCCTATGAAAATAATTCTATAGAATTAGTTTTTTTTCACATATTTTCCACCTTGCAACACATTGCATGTGCAGACCGTGTCGAGATCGTACCATCCGACGGTACGTCGGCCCCGTCGGCCCTTGTACTTCGGATTGTCGAAGGAAAATTTGAACCAACACACATGTGTTCCGTAGGACAAACTATACAGTCCCTCTGAGCCTTCTCACAATTCCTTCCTTGGCACAACTCAGAGGATAGAGGGGGTGATTATGACGGTTCTAGATTAATTTGAAAGTTTGAAGTGAACTAGTGGATGACTAAAAAGTTTTTACATAATAATTTATTTTAGATAAAAAATTGGATAGAGGGAGAGGATGATTATGATGGTTTTATATTAATTTAAAATTTTGAATTAGTGGATGAATAAATAATTTTTTGAATAATGATATTTTTAGATATAAAAAAACTGTTGTACCAAAAATTTAGTAATATTTCTAATATATATATATATATATATATAATATTAGACTCCAAAACGGTTCAAAAGTGAGACGTCTAAGCCGTTTATATCATGAACTATTTTCTTCTTTTTTCTAAAGAAAAATAAGATTTTAAAATTAACTACCTTTCTTATTTTCTGTGTAGGTAACCGAACCCTCTCTCATAACTTAAAAAATTAAAAACCACAGATACTAGAATATATTTAAAATTAAAATTATGTTTAAAGTAAGTACATAACATTATCTAATCAAACATATATCCAAAATTTTAAAAAAAATAATCATAACAAATCATATTAAAATATATTAAAATTATATTTTATAATATTCTAATATAATTTAAAAAAATTATACTTTATTAATATTATCATTGATTTTTTTTATACGTGCAACGCACGTGAATGTGACTAGTATATATAGCTAACAACCGGTAGTCCGAGTGATTAGTGTGGAGGCATGTGTCATTGTGGGCGGAGTTCGAATCCTAGTGGAAACAATTTCAGAAAATAATTACTATTTTCAATATATATATATATATATATATATATATATATATATATATATATATATATAGAGAGAGAGAGAGAGAGAGAGAGAGAATAAGGGAGGTAGGATGGCACCTCACTCTCAAATGAGGGTGGCGGTGATGTGGCGCCATCCCAACCCTCCATCACAAATTAGTTGATTCTCCCCAATCAAAGCAGCTTTTAAATATCAAAAGAGCTTTTAAAGTCCTAATTTAAATGTGGCGGTAGGACCTAGGAGAATAAGATGCATGCCAAATCAGAATATTTACTTCTTTCCTCTCTCTCTCTCTCTCTCTCCCACCGCTGTTTTTTCTTCAACTGAAGAACCTACGAAGCTCTCCAGAGAAAAAAAAATGGCGCCACCTACCGCCCCCACCGCCCCCCCCCCGCCTCCATGCTGCCGACGCCTACCGCCCCCACCGCCCCTACCGCCCCCCCCCCCCCCCCCCCCCGCCTCCATGCTGCCGACGCCTACCGCCCCCACCGCCCCTACCGCCCCCCCCCCCCGCCTCCATGCTGCCGACGCCTACCGCCCCCACCGCCCCTACCGCCCCCCCCCGCCTCCATGCTGCCGACGCCTACCGCCCCCACCGCCCCTACCGCCCCCCACCCCCCCCCCCCCCCCCCCCCCCGCCCCCATGCCCCTACCGCCCCCACCGCCCCCATGCCGCCGCCCCCATGCCGCCGCCCCGACCGCCCCCACCGCCCCCATGCCCCTACCGCCTCCAACTCCGTTGACGTTCTCCACCGTCACCGGCGTCCCTACCGCCCCCATGCCCCCGCCGCCTCCAACTCCGTTGACGTTTTCCACCGTCACCGGCGTCCCTACCGCCCCCACCGCCCCCATGCCGCCACCGCCTCCAACTCCGTTGACGTTCTCCACCGTCACCGGCGTCCCTACATATCCGCTGCCGCTCTCCACCGTACCTCTATCAGCTGCTCGCTCGGGCTCAACGGATCGACCAACCTTTGCGTCTCGAGCCCAGGGTGCAGCATCGTGAGAGACGGGTTCAAGCCTGACGCGCTTGGGAAGATACGGACCATGGAGACGAGCGGAGGGGCGCACGACGTCGCGGAGATATCGTCGGACGGCGAGGAGAGGGCAATGCTGGTCTGCAGGGTGATTGGGGGAAGGGTGAACAAGAACCAGGATGGGTCGGAACTAGAAATGACTGAGGTTTTTAGTTATTCAATGTGAGATATACTCTCAAATGACTGTCATTTTGGAACATTCCTGGTTACTGATTTTGTCTTGAATAGTGTTTGAACTTGATCTCTTAAGCTCTTGTTGGTTTAGTTCCTATCTCGAAAATGTCAGTTTCCTTCTGCTTTGTTTATATGCAGAATGTGCAGGAAATATGAATATTAGGTACTTACCAGAATTGAGTAACAATGACATTTGGAAGCTTGGCTTGTTCTATTGAACTCTCTCATGCTATGCTTGTCATAGTATAGGCATACTAGCATGTAAATTATAAGCTACTGATAGGCATTAACACAACATTTATATAGCGTTTGATATTCACAGAAGGAGGCATCAACCTTCATTTGTTCATTATACGAATTAAAAAGAACAATTTAGAATCAAAATGTACCTTTGAAAGTATAAGCAGGATAAGAACTAATAAGTGTAGCACAAATATCCGATATTCCTGAGTATGTCTTTGAGAAGTAGTTTTTTTTTTTTTTTTTTGTTTAAGTATATTGATGGAAGGTGAAGAAAGTGGTAATTTTCTGATTATAGCATTAAGAAACTGAAAATGATCCTCGCTTTGTCCATAAAAAAGAATAGAGCTTATTGTTTTCCATCAAGTATTTAAGTGCTCTATTGAATTGGAAGGTCAAGGGAGAAACACAATTCCATTCTCCCTCTTATCATCTCTGAAGCTATAGCACAAGGTTAGTAATTTTTTTTATTTTCCAATTATGATATTTTGTGTGTGAAATTCCATGAGATTCTAGGGTGTATAAAATATGTTCATAATGTAATATTTGAATTCGTGAAATCAAATTCAAGTTTTTTTTTTTTTTTTTTTTTGAGATGTCCGACATAACGCTCGCTCGAGACTTTTTGTGCACACTACATTGCATGACTTTTGGGCTCACTGCCCTCGTCTCCCACCATAAATGGAAGAAATACTACGCCATCGTAGCTCGATCCACCGATCTTACACCCCCTAGTCAGAGCTTTTATGCCTCTTTCCGCCGACCACAAGGGTTACTCAGGTTCGGCTCTTAAGAGTTTAAATCTTTCAAACAAAAAAATGCTAAACACAATATTCCAAGATATACAAGAACACTATGAAATACTAATAACTTATGTGTGACACTGTCAATTTAAGGACTAAAAAGAAAAACACAACATTCTCCTTATAATAAGTGGGATACACTGTTATTAGCCAGCATATTTGCACTCTTTATCAATATACAATTAATTATCCAAGTCATCTAACTCATAATATTTGTCGAATAGATTAACCAAATGAGAACAAAACCAAAGAAAATTAATTTTGCATCAAAATCACACCTCGCATATATGGAGATTCGTCGATGATGGTGGAGAGCGGCAGTAGAGTTGGAAGCGGATACGGAGAATCGCCGGTGATGGTGGAGAGCGACAGCGGAGTTGGGAGCGGATATGGAGATTCGCCGGTGACGGTGGAGAGCGGCAGCGGATATGTAGGGACGCCGGTGACGGTGGAGAACGTCAACAGAGTTGGAGGCGGTGGCGGCATGGGAGCGGTGGGGGCGGTAGGGACGCCGGTGACGGTGGAGAACGTCAACGGAGTTGGAGGCGGTAGGGACGCCGGTGACGGTGGAGAACGTCAACGGAGTTGGAGGCGGTAGAGGCATGGGGGCGGTGGGGGCGGTCGGGGCGGCGGCATGGGGGCGGCGGCATGGGGGCGGTGGGGGCGGTAGGGGCATGGGGGCGGGGGGGGGGGGGGGGGGGGGGGGGCGGTAGGGGCGGTGGGGGCGGTAGGCGTCGGCAGCATGGAGGCGGGGGGGCGGGGGCGGTAGGGGCGGTGGGGGCGGTAGGCGTCGGCAGCATGGAGGCGGGGGGGGGGGGGGGGGGGGGGGGGGGGGGGCGGTAGGGTCGGTGGGGGCGGTAGGTGTCGGCAGCATGGAGGCAGGGGGCGGTAGGGGCGGTGGGGGCGGTAGGCGGCGCCATTTTTTTTTCTCTGGAGAGCTTCGTAGGTTCTTCAGTTGAAGAAAAAAACAGCGGTGGGAGAGAGAGAGAGAGAGAGAGAGAGGAAAGAAATTTGGCATGCATCTTATTCTCCTAGGTCCTACCGCCACATTGAAATTAGGACTTTAAAAGCTCTTCTGATATTTAAAAGCTGCTTTGATTGGGGAGAATCAACTAATTTGTGATGGAGGGTTGGGATGGCGCCACATCACCGTCACCCTCATTTGAGAGTGAGGTGCCATCCTACCTCCCTTATTCTCTCTCTCTCTCTCTCTCTCTCTCTCTATATATATATATATATATATATATATATATATGTGGATTGTACTATATATTAGTAAAGATCAACACATCTAAAGTCAACTAAGACTAGAATAGGAAGTACTACGTGCGTGCGGCAACATCTCATGCTTTATCATTAGAAAAAAGAGAAAATTAGTATTCAATTGAGTCTACTTCGTTTGTTTTAGTATTGGTTGGATACCAAAGACATAAAAAGGATCTAGATATATCCCCAAGGACCCCAACTCATACAAATGGAAGTGTGTAACGACAAACTTCAATTCGTTTGCCGAGTTTCTATCATATATATATATTTTTTTCTTTTTTTTGGGAATTGTAATTGTTAATGAATTTTTTACAATACTCACAAATTTTTAAAACATGTTTTCAAAATTATCCTTTAAAAACTTAAATTTTTAAAGGAAGATATAAATTTTATTTCAAAAACTATAATAAAGTTAGGATAGTTTTAGTAATCCATTTTAAAAATTCATGTACATTGTAAAAGTCTCATTTTAAGTGCATCTTTATTTTATTAATAATAATTAATGAAAATATATGGGATTTAATTCGGGACAGATATATCAAATCGGTTTCCTCAGGTCCCATCAGTTTTTGGTATTATTTTTATATAACCAAGGAGGCCCACATCTCTACTATTATAAATGGACTTCAAATAGTTTAAGATTGAGGTATCTAAACTGTATGTATATCATCAACTATTTAATTTTAAAATAGATTAAACTATATAAAAAATTGTTGAAAAAAGTTTAGATTTGTTATATATATTCAACATGAAAAATCGAACCCAACCAGACAAATAAAATACCTTCCACCTTATTCACATGAATTAGAAAAAATATTTAACTATAATTGGATAATCTTCTTATTATACGTGTAAAATAAGTGCATTTACTAGTTTTTATAAAAGGAGAGACTGAATTGATATATCATAACTGGGAATAAGAGATCTGCTCTTGATCTAACCCACAACATATTGGATCAAACTTGTATAAAAAAAAGGACCAATGGATTGAAAATATTTTAGAACACAAATTAACGACCGAAGTAGTAACCGTTAATTCCCAGCTAATGTTGCTAACTTATTATTCAATAATAGTAGCTAAGTTCATTAATAAATTTATTTATTTATTACTTCCAATAATACTACCGAGATTTTTTTTGACACATTCCATAATACACTGATATGATAGTGCATTATTGAATATCAATTTTTTTTTTAAAAATAAGATAATAATTGACAACTAATAATTTACTGTCACATTATTGTGACTATAAAATGTGTTATAAAATATGTCATGGTAATATTACTTTATCTAAGATAGTGACATATTAGGAACCTTTCCGACCATTCAATATTGTCCGTGTTGCATGGCCGGTACAAATCAATATAAGGACACAATTTTAAACATAATTTAGGAGGAGAAAAAAAAAACCTTATGAAATTCCTCTTTTAATTATGGTCTATTTATTGTAGTGGAAAAAGGAGTATGAAAAAGAATATAAAAGCATAAGTTTGTTTCCTTATTTATCAAAATAAGTAAATAAATCAATACATATGGTCATTTATTTTGTGTCCGAACACCTCTAATCCAAAGTAAGTCTACGAGGAATTCAATTGTCGCTTGCGTGCAAGCAAAATTCTTTTCGATCACTTTCAATTATTTTAAGTTTTCTCTTATCAATTCTTGTATTATATAAATAATTTTTGTTTTATTTTCTAGTTCTCCACAAGCATTCGTAAAAAAATACTTTTTATATCTTTTTGAGATAAGATCAATTATTAATGATTATTCTGTGTCCTAGATTAGAGCATCCACGTGAGAGATATTTCAAGTACTACATTATGACTTTAGTCAAATCTGTTGTAGTTGAAGACTACAATGGATACTTGTTCATACTTAAAAAAATGTTATAAAGGTAACAAACACTCCGAATTTGAAACATGTCCTAGCTCCTCTACATTAATTTTAATTTCTGGGCCCACCAAATGAATTTTTATTGTCAAACG
The DNA here is from genome assembly GCA_029216955.1 of Iris pallida. Classification (NCBI taxonomy): domain Eukaryota; kingdom Viridiplantae; phylum Streptophyta; class Magnoliopsida; order Asparagales; family Iridaceae; genus Iris; species Iris pallida. The sequence goes on along the minus strand of JANAVB010016598.1, from coordinate 10,840,391 downwards.
TGAAAAAAAAAAAGAAAATCAAACAGTAGAAAAAATAAAGAGAAAAAAAGGAGAAAAATATGAAGTTAATTTGGAGTGTACAATTATTTGCCAATATCAACACTTTAAAATAGTAATTTACATAATTTTAATAATTTAAAATATGTGTTTGGAGTGCCTCATTCTATCTAATTATTATTCAGACTGAAATTCGAACCCACGTCTACTTCTATCCTACATGAGAATTGCCTTCAATATTTTCATGAACAATAAAATAATTATTTCGAATAACCCACATATTCGAGAGAATAACTATTGAGATTTTATTAGTTATTTGTTCCTATGTAATAGAAACAACCAATGGAATATAAATAATGATGGGCAAAACCTAATATTTGAAGATCATTCAATTCCCAGTGCACTTGTTTTTGGTCGATCTCCAATGTCAAACGTAATGAATATTGTTCCTGCAGCAATAGGTCATTTGGTGGCGTTAAGGGCCAGTGGTGGTGTGGTGGTGGACCGAGCGAGCGAGCGAGCGAGGATCCACTCGGATGGTGATTGGCAACTCCTTCGTCGGTCTGCTGCAACTCTTATGGTGGTGTCCCTAACAGCCGTCCTGCCTGTCCTACGCAAGGGCCGACCTGCCATTGATGTGGGGTACTGTTCCTAAACCAAAGGTCTTAATGACAATAGTCGCATCGGAAGGAGCTGAGTTGTCAGCTTAAGGCCATCTCCAATCCATCCTTAAAAAATTTATTAATTTGAGGACTCAACAAAAAATAGGGTTAATTAGTTATACCTCCTGTAGTTTTTACAATGGTAATTGTTTCCGTTGTTTCAAAATAAAGAACACCCTTCCTCCGGCTGCTTAATTTTTCATTCCTTTTCTTCTATGCACCAGGAGGGTACAACTAATTAACTTTATAAAACAGGGGGTGTTCTTTATTTTTAAAACAATAGGGACAGTTACCAAAATACGTACAAACCATAGGGGGTACAACTAATTAACCCCAAAGAATATTCTTCTATGATGCTATTCTCCAAATTTTACATCTCCAATCCATCAATTCTCAAATAATAAACAACTATTATTTATTTCTACATAAATTTATTTTTTCACAACTATTTAATATAATCAAATACATTAACATTATATTATTAATACTATTTACCGAGATAATATTATAATATTATTTATATTATTTAATATTTATAATATTTCATATACATTAACGTATAGATAATATTATAATATTTTATATTATTTAATATTTAATAATATTTATACAACTCCAACCCATTTACTTTTTTTTCTATAAAAAGGATGCATACCACCACTCATTTCCTCATCCACTTCCTCATCCATTTCAACAATGAACTTTTTCCTATAAAAAAGATGCATACCACCACTCATTTCTATTAATTTTTGCCAAATTGTTCAAATATTATTTTATTAATCAAATGAATCTAATAAAAAAAATACTAATAAATATTTTCAATATTAGATTCTATTTGAAGATCTCAATAATAATAATAATAATAATAATAATAATAATAATAATATTATTATTATTATTATTATTATTATTATTATTATTATAACTTAAAAAATATGTTAAGTTAATTAAATTTGGTGTTTAACATATGTAAGATATATTAGTAATTAGGTACTTCTTGGAGGACAAAATTGTCATTAATATTGGATCATCAAATTTTAGAATTTCTATTATCTTTCCACTAATTTGAGGACCGGTGCTCCTATCCTCAAAATGATTGAGGATTCATCCTCAATTTGAGGACCGGTTGGAGGAGTTTTTTGAGGAGAAATCCTCAATTAGGTAATTGAGGACAATGATTGGAAATGGCCTAATAGCTACTGAGAGAGACTTTTTTTTTTCGAGTTTGTTTTTGTTCGTCTACCAAAAGTTGGATGATGTTCATTATTTCACTTAAGGATTATCACGAGTCAGCCTAAAACTATTTTTTCTATTGTTATGCAATGAGAATTTAAATTTTAAAAAAATTAGTTTGATACTTGACAACTTTTGAATAAAAATGTGAACAACCAATTATTGGTGGGTGAACACAAATGGAATGCTTTTTTGATCTCTTCTTCTCCCTCTTATCTACTATCATATGTTTCGTCTTCCTCAAATAGTGAAACCTCGATCTCCTAAACTAGCAACTAAAAACAAACCAAATCTACAACTAAGAAGATGATGTAGTGAGTGAACATGGGTTTGAATTCCAATTCGAATCAAATAAAAATAAGAATAGAAGGGGGGGGGGGGGGGGGGGGGGGGGGGGGGGTTGTGTGTTTTGGTACTCGTAATCTAAGACATGATGTTATGTTTGAAATTTCTTCAATTTTCTTCACTTAAAATTTACAAACAAAATAAATTACGTAAATGTTACCGGCCTCCGAGGAAGGCGTGCACATAGCACTGCCCTAAGAGTTAGCTCGGGTCCATGTGCAGACCGTATCCGAACGTTCCTAGTGGTAAAATTTTCGCTCCACCGGAATCTCGTTGTCGCACACGACGTCGGAGAGAGTGACCACGTACTTAGCTCTGCCCAGAGCAACAAGAATGAGCACCAAATTTCGGAAAGAGAAATTTTGTAGAGAGTTTCGGAATGATAATTTTTTTCTGTGTTTTTAGAAGGAGGAGAGGGACTCAATATATAGGCATTCCAAGGAGGAGAATGATGACAGATTTAAAGAGTCAATTAAGGGGAACGTTATGAACGTTACAAAAATTGATTTCCATCACATGGTTCATTGAACCTGGACGGAATTCAAAATTGAACCGTTACAGAAATAAATGTGTGGTAACGGTCAGAAACTTGAATGAAAAAACCAAAAATTTATTTAGGATCTCACTACCAGAATAAGTCGTTTTAGCGACGCCTAAAGACGTCGCTTAAAACGACAATTTTCGTCGCTAAAAATATTTAGCGACGAAGTTACCGACGTTTCTGGCTGGTCGCGGAAATGTTAGTCGCTGATCTTCTAAACGTCGCCAAACGTCGCAATTACCGACGTTTGCCGACGTATTTATACGTCGATATAATACCGACGTCTGCCGTCGTGTCGTCGGTGGCTTTGCGACGTAATTTATCGTGTCGCTACGCGTCGGTACATTTACCGACGAATTACCGTCGAGTCGTCGGCGGTTTAGTGACATGTTCAAAGTCGCTAAACGTCGGTAAATCCTGGAAATTCCTGGGGATGATTACCGACGTGCACCGACGTTTACCGACGTCCTCCGACATATATGGACGTCGCTAAACGTCGGTACACTGGATAATATCGCTTATCTACCGACGTTTACCGACGCAAAATTATGTCGGAGGACGTCGATAAACGTCGCTAATTCTGCAAAAAAAATAAAAAATAAAATACAGAATGTCCATTTCTCCCTGCAGTTTAAAAAGCTAACCATTTCTCACTGTAGAATAGGATCCAAACAATCACAGAATGTCCATTTCTCACTGTACATAGGTTTCAGTCCCTATAACCAAGTCTACAACAATCACACAATGTCCAGTTCTCAAAATGTCCATTTTTTACTGTACACAGATTTTAGTCCCTATAAGCAAGTTTACAACAATCACACAACAACTAACCAAATAACCAAATATCCAAATAACCAAGTATCCAAATAACCAATTATACACCAAATAACAACGGTGAATGATCCTCACAACTAGGATATAACGGAGTCCTTGCATTCTCCAGCAACTCCATGAACTGTGCAGCATCGGGGTTAGGTGCCTCCTCAGGTGCATCATGATCATCCGGATCGAAACTAGGCCCGGTCGCGTCGAAAACCATGTTCACCAACCCATCGTCGTAAGGAGCGTTGTTGTGGACATCCACATAAGGCTCGTACTCCGATGCTAAAGACACAAGTTCTCCGTGCTCGCTCCACTGATAGTAATTCGGCGTGAAACCCTTCGAGTATAAATGATACGTGACATCCACTTCTGGATGATATTTCAAGTTGCGACATCTCACACACGGACACTTAATTTTGGTACCATCCATGTACTGAGGAAACGCCTTGGCAAACTGCAGGAACTGGTGTACACCCTCTATGAATTCATCCCGCACACCGCACATGTCATCAGGATGACGGTTGTACATCCAAGTACGATTCCGCAGATAGTAATTCAGCTCCATAATTCTGTAAGATAGATACATCAAGGTAGTGAATGATATGCAATTGTCAGTTCATGCGGTCTACACTTTCCGCAGTATATGTACACATGACATTTTACGTTAAATGGTCAGAGATTATCTGTCATCTTCTTTTCGCATTGCTAACTTTTCTTTCGCGTGTTTGTGCATGCGGTGGTCAGAGATTATCGCGGCGGTATATCACCCGTGTCTACAATATTTCATATAAGCTGAGTTGTAGAAGTCAAGTTTTAGGATATTAGTCTATATATTATGTATAGTCCAACCGAGTCAACTCTAAGCTAAACTAGTCCAACTTGGTCAAACTAGCCATTTCTAAGTTGTATAAGTCAAGTTTTAGGATATTAGTCTATATATACTAGTATAAACTCTCCCTCCTCTCCAAATACCTGGTACTAGTTAACCCTCCCCCTTTCTCCCACTAGACACACACATACATATACATGATGTATACAACCACACCATAGTTCCCAGGTTCTTTTAACCTAACTTTCCAGTTGGTACTAACCTCAATAGAACAAACACTCTCACAGCTCAAAATACTAACACATGCTCACGCCTTACTCTTGTGACACTCCCTTTCAAACACAAACACACACCTATATGTTTCCTTACACATGTTGCCATGTTACCTATAAAAATAGGAAACCCTTATTGTCTAAAGTAAGACACAATTCTACAAAGAGAACCATACTGTAGAACTCACACTTTAAGACAATAGATGAAGGAAGACTTGTATGGAGGATCGATAGGGTTGAGCGATGTCATTTTATTCTACAAAGAGAACCATGCTGTAGAACTCATACTGTAGAACTCACACTTTAACACAATTCTACAAAGAGTTGTCATAGGGTGTTGAGCGATGTTATTTTATTCTTTTCTTCTTCTTCTTCTTGGAATTTTCGAGTATTGGATCTTGAGACATATATAGCTAGAACTTACGAAGAATGGAGTACCATACTTCAACAAATAGATGTTGACTAATTGGTTCATATACTTGTTGTCTAAAATAAGTGTAGGAATGTCGCAAGGTGAAACAATGTATCAAACACTATATCGAAACCCAAACCCAATATGCAAATCCAAATTAATACGAAAATACACAAGAGTATGTAGGGGATTAAGTGTACAGAGGTGAAATACATATATATGCATGCTTGGGGGTGTCCACGTGTCCAACAAATGGACACAAAGTGTCCAAAACCTCACGAACACACTGTATCAGTGAACACATGGTCATAATATGTCTCCGTGTCCATTTTGGATACGAAAAATACCTCAATTAGGGTTAGGGTTTACCTTCAGTCTCCTCGCGGTGGTGGAGGAGGAGGAGGAGGACAAGTTCGGTGGTGGAGGAGGAGGGGATTAAGTGTACAGAGGTGAAATACATATATATGCAAGCTTGGGGGTGTCCACGTGTCCAACAAATGGACACAAAGTGTCCAAAACCTCACGAACACACTGTATCAGTGAACACATGGTCGTAATGTGTCTCCGTGTCCATTTTGGACACGAAAAATACCTTATTTAGGGTAAGGGTTTACCTTCAGTCTCCTCGCGGTGGTGGAGGAGGAGGAGGAGGAGAAGGGGCTCGCCGGAGGGAGGAGAAGGGGCTCGCGGTGGAGGAGGAGGATGAGCGGCACCGGAGGGAAGGGGGTCGGGCTGTCGTCGAGGTCGGGGAAGAGGGGCGGGAACAAAAAATTTGGGGAGAGGGAGAAATAAAAAGTCGAACCGAGGAAACCCTATTTAGCGAAAGTTAGCGACGTCCGTAAATACGTCGCAAAGCGTCGGCCTTCCTTTAATATTCGGCGACGTCTTAATCTTTGCGACGCTAAACGTCGCTGAATTAATAAAACTAGCGACGTTTTCCGACAAATCAACGACGTTGGTTTTTATTACACTAAAGGTAGTCGCAATATGTTGCTGTTTGTCGCTATCAGCGACGTATTGTGACGCATACTTTTGGAGTCGCTAAATCCAACAAAATTAGCGACGTTTTAAGTCTGCGTCGCTAATTTCGTCGCTGATATGACTTATTTTGGTAGTGTCTCAGCTCGAACTCCAAGTGGAAATCGAATAGGCATTCGACGCTGTAGGCCTTTAAAAAATGACAGTCACGCTGAGTTGATCAGGACAGAGTCAAAAGTCACGCTCAGTTGATCAGGACAATATTTACAAATCACGCTGGGGAGATAGCTCATCATTTGTCAGAGAGTAATTATGACTGACAGCACAACAGTCGAAGAATGTCTCTTCGTATGCCACGTATGCACAGAATTCGAGAGATCACAGCCGTCTATTGCGTGATTTTCGAAATCTTCTTCAGCAAGACTCAACCTTCGTCAAGTTGGCGTATCAAAAGAGCTTCTTGTCATTTAATGTGGCTGACAAAAGCAATCACTGCCAGAGATTTTGTGTCAGTCGAGGCATGCTGAATCAAGACAGCTGGCAGTTCTATTCCAAGTCTGCGTGTATTTTGAGTTTTCACTCAAATCTGCGTGGATTCTGAAGTTTTCTTCCTCAAGTCTGCGTGGATTCTGAAGTTTTCTTCACCAAGTCTGCGTGGATTCTGAAGCTTCTTGCCCCAAGTTTGCGTGGATTTTGAAGCTTTTTACCCCGAGTCTGCGTGGATTTCGTCTTCACCAAGTCTGCGTGGATTCTGAAGCTTCTTGCCCCAAGTTTGCGTAGATTTTGAAGCTTTCTACCCCGAGTCTGCGTGGATTTCGTCTTCAACAAGTCTGCGTGGATTTCATCAAATTGGAGTACGTGGCAGCCATGCCACTGATCTCTCGCCTGTGTGTCCTGTAACTTGCACACGACTCATGCATGATTGCCATGTGTCCAACAGTTACAGGCCACGTCCAGTAACTGCTCACAACCTTGCGTATGTTAAATCCTGCGTGATTTTCAACTAAGCACAGGCTGTGAAGACAGTTATCTTTTCATTTATTATTTTTGACTCTATAAATAGAGTTCTTTTTCTCATTCATTGGACAGATACATAGTTATCTACTGTCAAAATTTTGAGAGCTTTTCTTCTTCGCATAGTCCAAGGGATAAAGTGATCGACTTCTAGATCAGATTCCCACAGTTGTAATTTTCCCAGATACACAATAAATAAAGGAATTTATTTATGGAAAATAGATGCCCGCAGATGTGGGCACGTACCCGCACCCGTTACGCGCACCGAACCGAACCGAGCCGAGCCGGGCCGGGTGGCGGCGGCGGCACGCGCGTGTGGCCCATAGGGCACCCACACAAGATATTTAATGAAGCACCAAAAGGCAAAGTAATATAAGCTCAACAAATTCTCCTATCCTAGCCGATATGGGACTATAGGAGGAGGATGGGTTTTGAATTAAAGCAGCAGTAGCTCCACCAAAAGGAGGTAGAAAGTGAACTTGAGCTTTTGCTCAATCTCACATCTAACAATCCCCCCCCAAAAGGTCAAGTTCCAAGGTAATAGAAGAAGAAAATATAAGAGAGGAGTAAGAAAATTTCTGGGCAGTTGTATACTATGCATAAATGAGATAGACTACAGCCTTGAATCTCACATAGTGACTATTATCTTTGTCTGAAGAAGAGCTTGATGGACTATGCCTTGAGTTAGTCTTCTTGAACCAGACTCAGAAAATAGCACACATAGTACGCTAGAGGTACTTTGGTCTATCGGGTGGCACGTTTGGTTGGCCATGCGCACTTTTACACATTTATGAGAGTTGTCTAGGATCGCCCTGTCCTATAGTCGCGGCCCTCACGACCACTCATATAGGTAAGTCCTTAAAGGTTGGTGGTAGGAATCAATCCTGCATATTATGCTTGGACTTATTAATAGTTTAAACTCACCCTATCCATATCGCAAAAGGAATACTGTCACCATAGGGATGAGGTATGAATGTACACATGTACAGCCTCCTGGGCTTTTATTTTAAAGAGAATTTAATCTCAGGTCAGTGTTCCATAATAGTCACCTAGTCCAGCTTGTTCCTACCCATTGAACCGGCTTCTTGGGATCTCCAGTCAGACTCGGTTGGGTTGCCACTGCTGGTGACTATACTATGGGCTTAACCCCATCCCCCTCGATAATTCTAGGATCAAAGTCCTACACCGACCCTTCGTCAAGTGGTCTGCAAGGTTCTTTTCTGACTTTATATAGTCAAGAACCACATATTTGTCCAATAGGCTCTTTATTGACTTGAAGCGCAGCTGAGGTGCCTGTTCATCTTAGCATTCACAGAATCATGGTTTAGTAGTTCCATAACAGATTTATTATCACAGTTTATAGAAGTTGCAGGAATAGGATGAACATAAACAGGTATATGAAATAATAAGATTGCTGAGCCATTCGACTTCTGTACAAGTAGTATCCAAAGCTATCATTTCAGAGTCCATTGTACTTCTGGCTATGATAGTTTGTTTACATGATCTATGAAACCCAGTTTTATAGTGTAATTATTATTATTATTATTATCATTTTTGGTTTTTTTTTAAAAAAATCAATTTCGAAAATATTAAACATGGCTTTTTGTTTGTCGGACCAGACCCGAGCCCGGACCCGACTCCCGAACCCAGACCCAATCCTATTTAGTTTTGAAATCCTGAATTCTTTTATTAAAAAAAATAATAAAAAAATATAATACTCCTCTTGAGCTGGTCCACGTTGGACAGCACCCATTCTCCAATTTCCTATTTTTCTTCCCAGCTCACGTTCACCCACACAACCCCTTAACTCTCTCCTCCTTTCACTCCAACCTCTCCTTAATAACCCCCTGGAGCATAACCCACTCCTCACTCCTTCACCACTTTTTCCCCCACCAACTCCACCTCAACTTCTCACTACTCTTCCTTATCCAGAGAACAAACCCCAACCATTTTTCCCCAACCACCATTCTCCCCAAACTCCAGAACAACTTCACTCCAACCCCGGAGCCCGACCCTGTCGAGATTCCGACGGCCGTCGACCCTCCGTGCCGACCCCTGTCACCCCCGTTTTTCGTTCTACGTATTTTCAGTATACGTATACGGAATCCTGACATGTATTTTATTTTCCTGCCTGGCTAGCTAATTTCAGTTTAATCATGATTAGGTTCATCATGGCATGTAATGGTTTAACTTGGTTTATTTTGGGTTGGCTTGGTTTATTCTTTGGTTCATCATGTTAAACCCACCACCATCCCCCTTTATAACCCACCTAACTTTTCTCTCTCCTCCACTTTCTCATTAACTCTTCTTCCTTCTCCATTAAACCCACCACCAACCAAGAACACCCCTTAGGCAAGTGCAACTTGCTTCCACAAGAGAACCCATTTTTATTGTTCCAATAGCTTCTTCTCATGTTTCTAAGACACATTAGAACTTGTCATTTTCCATTTTGAGGCTTTGATTTTTATAGATCTAGAAATTGATCATTTTCGGATTTTGGTGGTTTTGATCTATCAAACTTCTTTGTTTTCAAATTTTGATGGTTCCATGTTGAAGAGAATTTTATTCTACCCAATTTTGACCATTTGAAAGTTGGATTTGGACTTGTTTTGACCAAGTTATGGATTTTTGAAGCTTTGGGTTCAACCATAGAATTCCTGCTGCTTTGGAGAAGACAGTAAGCAGTACGCGTGCTCTTTAGCGTGCGCAGTCTGACTCGTGCGCAGTCTGACTCCGGCGCAACCTGACTCAGGCGCAACCTAGCCTCGCGCAGTTTAGTGCCTGGTGGAACATGACTTGGCCTGACTCTTCCTGGCGCAACTTGACCCGACCTTGTGCATTTTAGTGATTGACACCCCTAGTGCCTAGGCGCAACCTGATGTTCAGGCGCAACTGGACTTGACCCTACTTGCCTTGGCGCAACCTGTTACCCTGGCACAACTTGGCTAATGCCACTTGTTGGCCATGGTACCCCTTGCTCCCCCCTTGGGCGCATTATGTCCCCATATTCCCCTTTTTAGGATTTTTGCACCCATTTTATATCCCTACGCCTTTTTGATATAAACTCGACATGAACCCGATGTGAGCATGACATTGTTTATGAATGTTAATCTGAACACGGCTTAGTGATGGAATGGCATGATCAGTGACCCGTTGTGGTGCACTTGCATAAACACAAAATGGCATTATGACCTTACAGGATAAATCTTGATAGTGACCCGCCGTGGTGCACTCTTGACAAGTAAATTGACATGATAATTCTTGATTATGGTCCGTTGTGATGCACCCTTGCCTTGATAAGTAATCTTGATAAGTAACATGACATGATGGTGACCCGCCGTGGTGCACCCTTGACAAGTAACCTTGACATGATAACCTTGATACGCTGTTGCGACGGCTAACCTGACATGCTAAGTGAATTCTTGACACCGTGGGTGATTGTATTGATTATGCTTGTATAAGCAACCAGTCTTATCTCGCATCATGTCTAGGACATGTATCCCTGGTTACCACGGTCAGGGATTCATACTGAATCTGACTAGCACTACCAAATTACAGTACTTTAGCGACGGCCATTTAGCGACGGACATTTTCCGTCGCTATCACCGTCGGATCCCCGACGAATTTGTGACGGAATACCGATGGAAAGCAGTGGACAATTTTTTTTATTTTTTTATGTCCATATCCGTCGCTATGCCGTCGATAGGTAGTCGGCCATGTAGCGACGGTTTTATATCCGTCGCTAGAACGTCGAACATTTTGGCGGCAAAAGCCTAAAATATTGGCACGAGATTTACTGACGACTTAGCGACGGAATAATCCGTCGCTACTCGCACGAGATTTACTGACGCATTAGCGACGGAATAATCCGTCGCTACTCCGTCGCTAAATTTACGTTCCAGACTTAAGTTGAAACGACGGGGGGAACTTTTTCATTCCCTCCAAATTTCACTCTCTCTCCTCTCTCTCTCTCTCCCGCGGTGATCGATCGGCGACCCCCTCTCCTCTCTCTCCCGCGGCGGTGATCGGCGACCCCCTCTCCTCTCTCTCTCCCAAACGTATTCCCCTCTCCCTCTCCCTCTCTCTCTCTCTCTCTCTTTCTCGCTCTCTCTCTCTCGCGCGCGCGCGCGGTGGTCGTGGGTACAGCGGGCCGGGGGCGTCGGGGGCTGCGGGGGCAGCGTCGACTGCGGAGGGCGGCGGTGGCGGCGGTGGCGGGGGGTGTGGAGGGGGCGGTGGGAGGGGGCGGGAAGCGTTGGAGGGATGGGGGCACGCGGGGGCTGGCCGCGGGGTGCGGGGGGTTGCGGAGGGGGGCTGGCCGTGCGCGGGGGGCAGGGGGTGTGGAGGGGGCGGTGGGATCGAGGGGGCGGGCAGCGTTGGGGGGGGGTACGATGGGGACGGGGGCTGGCCGCGGGGTGCGGGGGGGGGTATGTGTGAAGGGGGGCTGGCCGCGGGTGGCGGAGGGTTGGAGGGGCGGCGGTGGGAGGGGGCGGGGGGTGTGGAGGGGGCGGTGGGAGGGGGCGGGCAGCTGCCTCCTCCTCTCCCACAGACACACACACACGGACAAACACACACACACGGACACACACACACACACGGACACACGGACACACAGACACACACACACGGACACACGGACACACAGACACACGGACACACAAACTGAGAATTAGTATATTGTTTGTGTTTACTGATTTAAGGATGATTAAATCATTAGGTTTAATCCTATGTCATGTCTGGGTTTAAGTTATATGTTATGATTTATGTTGGCATAGGGATTTTGGTTTTTGAATTTGAGCTGTTACATTCTTTTACATTTTGTTACATATACTTACCAGATGGCACCCATGACCCGAGGAGCAGCACGTCGTTTGAAGAAAATAGTGAATGCTGAGGTGGCTCCTCCTACAGTTGAGGAGGAAGTGGCACCGGTTGCTAGTGAGACCGGGAGTTCTAGTCATCCAGCACCGGTAGCTAGTAATGCCGAGAGTGCTTTTGATGCAGTCCTGGCAAGGGACGACGCCTCTCCTCGCATCAAAAATCTTGCTTTTTGGAGGTGGTTGCGTGAAAGTATCACTGAGCGTTTGCGTGAGCAGCGTGGCAAGCATTAGCTATTAGTACTTATTTGTATTGGACTATTTTTATTGGATTGTTTTTGTTTTAGACTATTTGTATTGGACTACATATATGAATTAGAACTGTGTCAATCTCCGGATTATATTGGACTACGATACCGCGGTAACATAGTTCCTGCAGCCATTCGACTGACGAGGCAGAAACTATGTATCCGTAGATAAAGTGGACTGTCCTCCGACCCTCATCCCTCGGCAATGATGATACGACAACCAACCGGAGAGGATACTCCGAGAGATCCATCTGGGTAGGACGTATACTCTGAGAGATCATCCTTACAGAAATGATATCAGTAGTGGGATCGAATGTTGGAGAAGATATTATCACAGTATACGTGCTCTCCTCCACGATGGCTCTAGACCCATCTGCTCGTCCCTGCTTCCATTCTTCTTATTTGACTCTCTCAGCCACGCATTATATATTGGTTTGGTTTATGCATATTTTTTCAGCTCCATTTGCATTAGTCCCTGCAGCCATTCGACTGGCGAGGCAGAAACTATGTAGCCGTAGATAAAGTTGCCTGTCCTCTGACCCTCATCCCTCGGCAATGATGATACGACAACCTATCACTATATCTTATATAGTAGTAGATGATGTCTTAGTATTACATTAGTGAGTTCATCTTGATTCTGTTACGTCCTTCAGATACTATATACGATAAGAACATAGATGATTCACACTAATGTATGCTAGAATGAATCTTGACTTGTGTTCTGAGCCATCCGTTCTGATCAAGCATCTTCCTTCTCCTCTCCTCCACCATGGCTCTGAACCAATCTGCTCCTTCCTACTTCCCTTCTTCTTATTTGACTCTCTCAGCCACATATGACATTCAGCTCAAGTGTAGAGTCGGGGGAGAAGAAGTGGGCAGGAAGATGAGGGGGAAGCAGCACAGCCTGCAGCATGACCCGAAGGAAGTACAAAGGTTTTCCTCAACAGCCGTAGAAGAAATAGTCCTCCTACGGCTGTTGAAGAAAACCTATGTACTTCCTCCGGGTCATGCCGCCGGCTGTGCTGCTTCCCCCTCATCTTCCTGCCCACTTCTTCTCCCCCGACTCTACACTTGAGCTGGATGTCATATGTGGCTGAGAGAGTTAAATAAGAAGAAGGGAAGTAGGGAGGAGCAGATTGGTTCAGAGCCATGGTGGATGAGAGGAGAAGGAAGATGCTTGATCAGAACGGATGGCTCAGAACACAAGCCAAGATTTATTCTAGCATACATTAGTGTGAATCATCTATGTTCTTATCGTATATAGTATCTGAAGGACGTAACAGAATCAAGATGAACTCACTAATGTATGCTAGAATGAATCTTTGGTTGTGTTCTGAGCCATTCGTTCCGATACTTGGCAATTAAGTCATTCGACTGGGGAGGCAGCAACTATATATAAGGCTACTTGCATGTTCTTCCAACTTTAAATTACAAGATTACTACATTTGGTTACATAAATCACTAACCTCATCGCGGCCAATGTTTACAGTCTTGGTCTCAACTGTCTTCGATTCTATGATCCCATGCTTTCGAAAAATAGACAACGCAGACTCCATAGAATAGAATGGCCTTATATGCAAATCGTCTGTGATTATGTATCCTTTCCCTCCTTTCACAAACACGCCATCCTTGTTGCCTCCATCTGCAACCCCCTCCCACGCAATATCTTCATCCATTGCCTTACCACAGGGACATCGAGCGCCAATAACCGAACTATACAGACGGTGAGCCTTGGTGTAGCACACAAATGTGGGGCATCCGTAAATTCGTCGAGGTTTTAAATCATCGACTTTGAGTTTTAAACCCTCACGTAGCCTTTCTGCTTCACTTCTAGGGTCGAGCAACATCTTCTTGCAAGCTTCGGTCTCCAGATACTTAGTGTCAAGATTCTGGACGCTTTCGTAGAGCATGTCAACGCATCCTAGCGTCAATTTCCTGTCGAGTAAATTGGCGCTAGGATGCGTTGACATGCTCTACGAAAGCGTCCAGAATCTTGACACTAAGTATCTGGAGACCGAAGCTTGCAAGAAGATGCTGCTCGACCCTAGAAGTGAAGCAGAAAGGCTACGTGAGGGTTTAAAACTCAATGTCGATGATTTAAAAACTCGGCAAATTTACGGGTGCCCCATATTTGAGTGCTACACCAAGACCCACCGTGATGAGGTTAGTGATTTATTTAACCTAAGACATGGGATCATAGAATCGAAGACAGTTGAGACCAAGACTGTAAACATTATGTGAGTTCATGTAGAATGAATTTTGGGTTGTGTTCTGAGCTATTCGTTTCCATACTTGACAATTAAGCATGTGAAATAGAACTGATTATGTTTAGTTTGGCTTACGATACAGATTTTCACATCCAAATTGAAATTCAAGTACAATTGTTACTAAACCTTCCACGATACTAATTCGAAATAGTCTATACTAATCCAGCACGTCCTTATAGTTCTCCTACGTATGTTGAAGAAAACCTCTGTACTTTCTTCGGTTGGGTTGTCTTCTGAGCCATCCGTTCTCACACTTAAAATACAGGGATTGGATTCTGTGTTTCGTATTTTCGGCAAACCCAGGGATTGGATTCTGTATTTTGTTTTTTGGTTTCTGTATTTTATTTTCAGCTCCATTTGCATTAATCTACGGTACGACATGGTGATCAGGACATATATAGTCCCTGCAGCCATTCGACTGGCGAGGCAGAAACTATGTAGCCGTAGATAAGTTGACTGTCCTCCGACCCTCATCCCTCGGCAATGATGATACGATAACCTATTACTATATCTTATATAGTAGTAGATGATGTCTTAGTATTACATTATGTGAGTTCATCTTGATTCTGTTACGTTCTTCAAATACTATACGATAAGATCATATACTACACCATATGTACAGAACATAGATGATTCACACTAATGTATGCTAGAATGAATTTTGGGTTGTGTATTCTGAGCCATCCGTTCTCACACTTGAAGATAAATTTTCAGTATAACGACGGATATTAGGTTACTCTTCAGTATAATTGATGTCTTTTCTTGGATAATTGGTGTGCATTAAATTCGTATGTGCATATTTCGTCTATGTGATTTTTGGATATATACCTACGCTGGGTTATAAGCGATGATCTGATATACAAAGGAGGTGCTGCCGAAATTTTTGTAGACATTTAGATACATTGTATGTTCGGATATTTTTTTATGTTTGGATAATTTAATGTTGGATATTGGATATATTGTGTTGGTAATATTTTGTTGGATATTGGATACGTTGGATATTGGTGTCGGATATGGATATTTTGTATATGGATATATGGTGTTGGATATTGGATACGTTGGATATTCGTGTTGGATATGGATATATGGTGTTGTATATGGATATTTTGCATGTTTGATATTGTGTTGGATGTGTTGTACAAACAGGAAAGAGTCTGTTTGCAGTATATTTTTTTTCAAAAATTAGAAGTTAGCGACGGACTGGCGACTACTGAGCGACGGATAGTCCGTCGCTATCTGGAAAAACTGAGTTTAGCGACGAAGTGGCGACGGAAAAACCGTCGCTACCTGGAGCATTTCAATAAAGCGACGGATTGGCGACGTAATATCCGTCGCTATCTGTAGGATTTTACATTGAGCGACGGTTTAGCGACGGAATGTCCGTCGACCTAGTTCTGTTTGATGTCCATAAATTTTGCTGTTAGCGACGGATGTTTTGTCGCTAATACGCTTTTACCGACAAATCTACGACGGATTAGCGACGGATATTGCGTATCAGAAAATCACTGATACGGTTTTGCCGACTCTTTAGCGACGGAGTATTCCGTCGCTAAACCTATATCCTGATACATATTTTGACGAAAGCTAGTCGGTAATCCGTCGCTATATATATTTAAACGAGCCGGCGGTATTCCGTCGCTAAGTCGTCGCTGAGCGACGGAGTAGCGACGGATATGTTTTAGCGACGAGGTTATTCCCGACGGCTGTTTTACCAAAATATCCGTCGGTATTTATTTTTGGCGACGGAATACCGACGGATAAGGCCGTCGGTAAATCCATGTATTTTGGTAGTGTAGGTTAATGACTAGATTGATCAAGTAGAGCATATAGAGAGGTATTTCGGCTACAAGCAATCCCGTTATCTGGGCGCCTTCCTTGATGGACTTGTAGCCTACCGACGAGTAGGGCACATTTCCAGCTCACTGCTATGTAGGGCACTACATGAAACGATTACTATGCACACTGTCATGTGTTGCATCTAAGTCACCTAACAAGGCATGATAACTCTAATCTTGAACCTTGCGTCTGGATAACCTGGATAGTCTGCAGGGCTTGTGGCCGTAGGCGTACCTCATTGCATCTTGCTAGTAACTAAGCTTGTGATAACCCTAGTTAGTTAAGTATCAAGCCGTACTCTTTGCTTGGCCGTGAATGATGGATGGAGTCCTATCTGTCTAGTCTTGCCCAGATCCGGTGCATGGATATCTCCGGACATGCTTGTTTATGCTTTACCTTATCGATAATTGGTTCGAGGCTAAGTTCTGTTCAAGTGAAGGGTTACGACCCCGGTCCTTGTTTGGTTTACGGGTTGTAACTTGGGTACCGGAATAGTCCTCTAGTTATCTTATCGTTTATCATCCTGTTTTCTTTAACTCATGTCTTATGTTATTTCACCTATGACTTTATGTGCTGACATGCTGGTTTTAGTTCTTAAGTGAAGCCCCTTTCTGGCACTTGCTCTTTCTGGGGTCTGACCCAGCTGGTTTTGTATGGCCAGATTTCGGAGCAGCTACCGAGGATCTCCCAACTTTCCTGCCATATGGTGAACACTAGAAGGAATCCCGACAACAAGTGGGTTTTTATTTTGCTCTCCCACTCCCTTGTAAAAATATTCTTTTGAGGCGTTTAGCCGCCGAGCAAGTGTTAGCTCGTTGCAACTTTACTTACTGTCTGCCTACGGGCTGTAACATGGTTGACAAATCCTAGGATTGATCATGTATGACTTAAACTCTTGCTAGTCTTCATATTTTATATGACTAGCTTCATGATCATCTGAATATGTAATGTATGGGACGCCTTTCCTTGTACGTCTGATGATCTACCATCTTGTTATATCTACTTGTTGCTTGAGATTGAGACACTAGGCTTGTTATTGACCTTAAGAGACTGATGGCTTGTAGTAAACTCTCATGTATCTAGACAGCCGTGACCGTATTGCGAGGTGGGATTCACTTCAATATACGTAGCTGGCTGTGTCTGTCCCCCGCTCTCGAGTATTCTGGTTCTGGGGCGTGACAACCCCCTTCGTCGAAAGCTTCCGCCGGTGCCCCCTTCGTCGGCCTTTCCGTCGGCCTGACCCCAACGGCGCCCTCCCAGCGTCGCGCGGACCCGACCCCAGCGCCCGCGGCTCCCCTGGCCGCCCGGACCCCCGAGCTTCCGTCCGCCCGCGACCCTCGCGGCCGTTCCCAGCGCTGACCCAGCGCCTCGCCGCACCCCGGACCCCGATCCAGCGCAACTCCCGCTATTTCCGTGCCCGGCCATCACCCCAGCGCTGATCCTGAGGCTGTCCGCTGTTCTGGACAGCGTTCTTCGCTGGATTTTCAACCCCGATCTGTGGATTGTGTGTCCCGAGTCCGAGGCAACCCTTCGGATTCCGTCTTTTTGGGTAAACCCTGGTTAATCACAGTAGTTCGTCCCTCCCCGGTGTCGATGATGAATTGGTCCACGAGTTTCCTTTGGAAAATTCGATTTTTGGGGTGAAAGTCGTTCCCGGGATTTCCGAGGAACGTCGGGAAGTTCTGTTATTTGGTTTTCCTTATTTCCGAAATATTTTGGAAATGGTTTTCTAAATACTTTAGTTTTCGGATCCTTCCGATTATTGTGCTGCGATGTTCTGGTTTAGTTTCGGACTCCCGAATTTGGTTCGGGTCATTCCGAATTAATCTGTGGAATGTTTGTGGTTATCTTTATATATCTATATATTGGGATTCCCTGGTTTGGGATTTGCAGGAAAATATTGGCACACATTTCCCAGTTTTTGGGTTGACCAAAAACAGAGGAGATGCTGCCGAATTTTTTCGTAAATTTAATTATATTTTAAAAATGATTTTAAAAATGGATTTCAAATATATATATTAAATATTTGGATTTTGGGCGACGACCGTATCGGTCAATGGGCCCCGGCTAAGTGCAAACGAAACCGGCTTCTCCCGGACGTTGAGGCATTAGCCTAGTTGACGATTGGACCATATCTGAGACTCATCAAATATTTACATTTAACTTATTTAATTTATTATTTATTTATTCATATTTAATTTATAGGAATTTTAGAACTAACGACCGTTTTTGTCTTATTTTAATTTATGTAAATGAATTGTAATGGGCATAAGCCCAGCTGGTTGTTGGTTCTGTAACTGGTAATTTGGTAGCGTAGGTTTTTTTGTTATTTGCTGATTTTGCGAGTTTTTGTAGCATACGCATAAATTTGATAAAAGTTATTTTCATATAAAAATTAATAAAGATTTCTCACAATAAAATCTGCAAGTTTAATATTTAACAACGATCATGTATTTCTCATTAAAATAAGAAATTTAGTTTTATACGTATAGTTACTAAAATATAAAGTTTTAATCAAATTAAATTGGTATCGACGAGTTTTTCAAAATACAAAGTTTAAACGATCTTTCCCTCGTTATAATTCAACGCACCAATAATCGTGTTTTTGTTCGTGTTATTAATAAAGAATTAAAATGGATTAGGAAACAATTAGAGATTTCAACTAGCGTAGCTAGATTGGTTACCCTGGTTTCTGAGTCAAATTTCTCGAATGTAGGAATTCGAGGGCGATCCTAAATTCCTATCTCGAAGTCTCTAACTTTCCAGTCTAGTTCATTTGAGGCAAGTACATTTTGTGTTAGTTTATAATTATTTAGTAATCGTTTTAATGCAAGTTTAAACCACGATGCAACACGAAACTCTCTCTGAGAGCACTGACTGTAACAACTATAACTGTTTGGGGACTGGAGGAGTAGTGTAATGATTATGACCACATCCAAAACAATAACTTAGGCCAGTATTAGCTTACCCCTCTTACACACGGGGATAAGCCGAATCGTATCAATAGGATACAACTGTACAACCCAAGCCGGTCATATTCATTGCATATTCAAATCACACTGTTTTACTGCTAGAAAACTGTTTACTTCAAATTGTTTAAAAGTGCATGATTCTATTATTATTTTAATTGTCAAATTAGCATGAATTGTACTTTGCTCCCTCCTGACTGGAGATACATTTTTAGGGGACATTGAGGATGCTGAGCTGTTATACAGCAGTTACTACGACCCTGTCCTGTACCCTGTAGTGCTGCCAGAGTCCCCATTGGAGGACGTTGGGACTGAGGCCGATGAGCCGACTGATTAGCTAGCTTTTCCTTTTCCAGTTTTTTTTGTCTATTTGAAACTCTGTTATTTGAATTCAGTTATTTATTTCAGTACATTTAAATTCCAGTTGTATTTGTGTCACTTTCCGTTCCCAGAATACGTATTTATTTAATAGTTACCATGTATTATTCTGTATTTAAATTTCTGTAAATTTATGTTAGTTAATTAATCTGCTCTTTAAATTTTCATGTTAATTTATTTCCTGCAATTTTATTTCTGCACTTTATTTTCTGCTTTTATTTCTGCATTTATTTTCTGCTTTTACCTCTTTGCTTTGCTTGCGGGTTGGCCTTGGATGAACCCATTGGACCCGGCCCAATACTCCCACCTACCACCACCCCTTCATTTAAAGCCCAAAACCATTTCTCTCTCTTCATTACTTCTTTCCATTTCACTTCTTCTTCCTCATAACTCTCCCACCAACCTAGAAGAGATAGGCAAGTGCCAACTTGCTTCTTGATGGATCCCCATTTTTATTGTTCCATCATCTTCCTCATTTGATTCTAAGTCTCTTTAGTACTTAGCATTTTCAATTTCCATGGCTTATTTGTTGTAGATCTAAGTTTGATACATTTTCGGATTTCTTAGGTTTTGATCTAGTAAACTTTGTTATCTTCAAGTTTCGATGGTTCCATGTTGTAGAGAATTTCGTTCTACCCAATTTTGACCTGTGGAAGTCCATATTTGGGCTTGGGATGAAGGATTTATGGAGCTTGGAAGCAATGGCTTCCATGGTTTCCATGGTTCTGTTCTCAGAAATTCGGAGAAGAAGAACAGTCACAGCCGCATCAAATCTTCATTCCTCAGCGCATGGAAATCTTTATTCCCACAGCCGCATCAAATCTTCATTCCTCAGCGCATGGAAATCTTTATTCCCACAGCCGCATCAAATCTTCATTCCTCAGCGCATGAAAATCTTTATTCCCACAGCGCATCAAATCATTTCCACAGCGCATGAGTCATTTATTTCTCACAGATTCCCTCAGGCGCATGAATTTATTTATTTCCCAATCACTTCCCACAGCCAAGGCGCATGAATTTATTTATTTCCCAATCACTTCCCACAGCCAAGGCGCATGAATTTATTTATTTCCCAATCACTTCCCACAGCCAAGGCGCATGAATTTATTTATTTTCCAATAACTTCTCACAGCCAAGGCGCATGAATTTATTTATTTCCCAATCACTTCTCACAGCCAAGGCGCATGAATTTATTTATTTCTCAATCCTTTCCCTCATGCGCATGAGTTTATTTATTTCTCAATCCTTTCCCTCAGGCGCATGAGTTTATTTATTTCCCATAGCTTCCCTGAGTTTATTTATTTCTCACAGCCACCTTCCTCAGGCGCATGAATTTATTTATTTCCCAATTATTTCCCACAGTGCGTGAGATTGTTTATTTCCCAATCATTTTCCACAGCGCACGAGATTTATTTCCCACAGCCGCATTCCTCAGGCGCATGAGATTTATTTATTTCCCAATCATTCCTCAGGCGCATGAGTTTATTTATTTCCCAATTATTTCCCACAGTGCGTGAGATTGTTTATTTCCCAATCATTTCCTACAGCGCACGAGATTTATTTCCCACAGCCGCATTCCTCAGGCGCATGAGATTTATTTATTTCCCAATTATTCCTCAGGCGCATGAATTTATTTATTTCCCAATTATTTCCCACAGTGCGTGAGATTGTTTATTTCCCAATCATTTCCCACAGCGCACGAGATTGTTTATTGATGACGGGCGTCCCGCTGGGACTCGTCTAATTCATGATTGGCGCAATTGATTGATTGGATAGACTAGCCTTGCTTGCCCATAGTAAGAACTGAGAAATCCTTTATTGCATAATTCCAGGATAACTTGGGACTCACAGTAGCAAGCCGTAGTAGTTGCATGGCCGGTTAAACTGATTTGTTTGTGTACTGTGTCTACTCTGTTAACTAACTAAGATAATCAGAATGTCAGGATATGACGGGCCAACTTCTGTCCTTGTTTGGTTGGGAGGTTGGTTCAAAGTGTCGTGACATTATGTGAATCCTAGTAGCAAGCAGAGATCTATATATCTTATTCTCTTATTACTGGTTTTAACTCCTCATATCGTGCTTCCTTGCGGTACTTGCTATTAGAGGTCTAACCTCTCTGGTTTTGCATGGCCAGATTTAGAGCCGGTTCCCGAGGACTCAACTTACTTCTACCTCCAAGATGGTCAACACTAGAGGGATGATCGCAGGAGGACTCGAGTGGGTTTCTTACTTCCCCGCTCGTTTTGTTATTTACCTTATACTTTGCCGTTTGGCACCGACATGTTAGTCGGATCGTCTTGTACTTACTTTTACATAATTGTAACTAAAGTCAGACTGCAGCTGATAACAATTGTGTATATTTTTGCTACATCAGATCTGGCTATGTTTTGTAAAGCCACATATCAAGAACATTTTGACAGAGCGTTTGGGACGCCTTACTGCTTTATCTTACATGTTCTCTATTACTGTTTCTTGTTCGAATGATTGAGACAATAGATGTGAAGTGACCATAGTGAGACCTTTATGTAGTATGCATCCCCCTCGTCTGGTTAGACAGCATTGATCGTATTATACGGTATTCATCTACCCGTAATACGTAGCTGGCTGAGTCATTCCCCCGCTCTCCAGTATTCTGGTTCTGGGGCGTGACAAGTTTTAGTGGTGGCCCATGCAGGTCTGATTTCAGACTTGTGGGGTGTTTTAATTTATAGGATGTCTCAATCACACATGTTTCCCCTTGATCTCCTGATTCGTATTCTCGATTCTAGCTTGACATTCCGGTATCCTTTGACTTCATTGACCTTCCCTGTCCGACCGTTTGATTATTCTCTTGTCCCTTTTTCTTAGGGGCACCTCGTCCGCATCTGTCAGGATTGGGCAACAACAACAAGGACAGCATGGGCAACCTGACCAGGTTGGTCAGCAACAAGAGCCAGTACAACCTCAAGAGGCAATTTAAGAAGAGGTGATAGTGGAACCAGCAGTTGGACCGCAGTATCCGGAGGTTCCAACACCACCAATAGTTCCACCTACCCCAGTGGAAGTGGACAGACCAGCCCTTCTGGAGATCATGAGAGGGATGATGGCTACTCAGCAACATCAGATGTTGGCCCAGCAGCGCATGCACACTCAGTTGCAAGAGCAGAATGTGTTGCTCAACCAAGGATTGCAGACGGCTTTGGAAAGAGGAGTGAGAACAGATTCCGGAGCATCAGCCAGGTTTTGCAAGTACAACCCCTGCCGTTTCGAGGGCACGGAAGATGCCATTTCAACAGATGCATGGCTTAAGGATATGGAGGCTATTCTGACAGCAGCTAAGGTGCCAGCAGAAGAACGTGTGGATCTAGTGAAGCTATTACTTCAAGATCTCGCACGTGATTGGTGGGAATCAGAGGAGGTAGGCATCAGACGTCCTGTGGCTTGGGACGATTTTACAGCAAGATTCAAGACGAAGTACTATGGAGTTGTGGCACAATTTGAGCTGCAACAGAAGTTTATCAACCTCAGACAGGCTGGCAAGACTGTAGATGCTTATGCAGCAGAGTTCTGCAGATTGAGTAGGTTCGCCCCAGAGATGGTAGCAACAGAGAGCCAGAGGGCTATGAGGTTTCAGCAAGGGTTTCATCTTGAACTTTTGCAATTGATAGAGGGGCACAATTACCAAACTTTTGATAAAGTATTGACAGCAACTCGAAGGCATGAGATCACCATTCAGAGGCTTGTGGCAAGGACTGGGGGTCAGAAGAGATTCCACAGTCAGATTGAAGGAGGAGGGGGAGCAGCACCCCGAACAACAACACCATCCACTGGCATTCGTATCCACGATGTGGCGATACGAGGACCAGTACCACCAAGGCAGCAGCAACAGCATCAGAGGAAGAACCAGCAACCCCAGCAGGCTGCACTTATTGCGGGAAGATAGGGCACACTAGAGATGTGTGTTGGACATTAAACGGGCTGTGTCTGATATGTGGAAATCCAGGTCATCGGGTTACCACATGTCCCATGAATTCGAGGTCAGGAGGACCAGTACAACAGTTTCCTGCTCTGCCAGCACCAGGGGCAGGACAGTATCGAGGACCAACGGTAGCAGTGAGGCCGTTGGCACAGCGTCCGTTCATGACGCAGGCTCAGATGTTTCGGCAGCAGGGACCGCCGATGCAACAACACCAGCATAGACCACCCCAGCATCACCAAGGCAGGGGCCAGCGGCAGCACCAGGCTAGGCCACAGCATGGGAACCAGCAAGGAGGTCGAGGGCAGGCATTCACTCTGTCCTTGGAAGAGGCATTGGCATCGGGAGATGTTGTGGCAGGTAACATTCTCGTCGCCTCTTATCCCGCAGTAGCATTGTTTGATTCGGGAGCATCACACTCATTTATATCTGCACAATTTGCAACACGGCTAGGAATGGAGTTCGAGGCATTGCCAGGGAGGTTGAATATACTCACTGGTAATGGGCTCGTAGGAGTTAGTAGAGTTATTCTAGCATGTAGCATTGTAGTTTGCGGGCATTCCTTACCCGCCCGGTTGATAGAATTTCCTGTTGGAAATTTTGACGTTATCTTAGGCATGGACTGGCTGAAAGACAGTCATGCGACAATAGATTGTCGTAGAGGGAGTGTATCTTTTGATATTCCAGGCACGAAGCGGTTCACCTTAGTCAGATCAGTAGCAACTCAACAAGAGCAGGGAGTAGTGACGGCAATGGAAGAAGTTCAAGTCCCGAAGGTAGTTGAAGAGTTTTTAGACGTATTTCCTGAAGAGCTTCCAGGTCTACCACCGGTTAGAGATATTGAGTTCAGTATAGAATTGGCACCTGGAACTAAACCGATATCAGATCGGGTTTACAGAATGGCGGATTCAGAGCAGGCCAAGGTATATCGACACATAGAGGAACTGAAGGAGAAGAAGTTTATCCAAGCTAGCGTGTCACCATGGGCAGCACCAGTGGTACTTGTAGGAAAGAAGGATGGGTCATCCAGATTATGCATCGATTACAGGAAGCTTAACGCGGCAACAGTGAAGAACAAGTACCCATTACCCAGGATCGATGACTTGTTTGATCAGTTGAGCAAAGCTAGAGTTTTCTCCAAGATAGATCTTCGTTCAGGGTATCATCAAGTGAGGGTTCGGAAGGAGGACATTCCCAAGACAGCATTCAGGTCGAAGTATGGGCATTATGAATTCTTAGTAATGCCATTTGGTTTGACCAATGCTCCAGCAATCTTTATGGATTTGATGAATCGCATCTTTATGCCGTACTTGGATCAATTTGTCGTTGTGTTTCTCGACGACATTCTTGTATATTCAACTAGTGAAGAGGAGCATGAAGACCACCTCCGGAAGGTGTTACAGGTTCTGAGAGAGAACCAGTTGTATGCCAAGCTCAGCAAATGTAAGTTTTGGTCGGATCACATTTCATTTTTGGGTCATATCATATCAGGAGCTGGAGTAGCAGTGGATCCCAAGAAGGTAGAAGCAGTAGAAAGTTGGCCAGTACCCAAGACCGTAGCAGATGTGCGGAGTTTCTTGGGATTGGCAGGATATTACAGAAGGTTTGTATCAGACTTTGCAAGGCTTTCAGCATCCATGACTCGCTTGACACGGAAGGACGTGCCATTCGTCTGGTCGACAGAATGCCAGGCATCATTTGAGAATCTGAAGCAGAAGTTGATATCAGCGCCTATTCTTACATTGCCAGTTGGACCCGGAGGTTTTACTGTTTATTGTGATGCGTCAGGTAAAGGACTTGGATGTGTCCTCATGCAGCATGGGAAGGTGATAGCGTATGCATCTAGGCAGCTTCGAGATCACGAAAAGAATTACCCGACTCATGACTTGGAGTTGCCAGCAGTAGTATTTGCTTTGAAGCTATGGAGGCATTACCTATATGGTGATCGAGTGGACATGTACACAGACCACAAAAGTCTGAAGTACATTTTTACTCAGAAGGAACTGAACATAAGGCAGAGAAGATGGTTGGAGTTGATTAAGGATTACGACGTAGAGCTTCAGTATCATCCAGGCAAGGCTAATGTGGTAGCAGATGCTCTCAGCAGGAGAGGCAGCGCATTTATGTTACAGAGGCATATCTTAGAAGACCTTCAAGAGATGGGCATCGAGGTTATACTTCCTAGTGATGTAGGAGTTCTGGCGAGTCTACAAGTTCAATCCGACTTGGTAGACAGAATCAAGGCAGCTCAGGCACAAGACCCAAGGATTCAGAAGCTTAGGACAGAGTGTGAGTCATGACTCAGAAAGAAGATACAAATTCATGAAGATGATACCCTTAGGTTTGGGACACGCCTATGTGTGCCTAGTGGAGATATCAGACAGGAGGTTATGGCAGAAGCTCACAGTTCTCAGTACTCTGTACACCCTGGAGGGACCAAGATGTACCAAGATATCAAGCAGCACTTCTGGTGGAACGGGATGAAGAGGGAGATAGCTAGATTAGTTTCCCGTTGCTTGGTATGTCAGCAAGTGAAGGCAGAGCAGCAGAGGCCAGCTGGATTATTGCAACCGCTTCCTATCCCGGAATGGAAGTGGGAGCATATTACAATGGACTTTGTGACCGGTTTACCGAGATCCCCAAGTGGTAAGGATGCTATTTGGGTAATCGTAGATCGGCTTACAAAGGTGGCACATTTTCTTCCTTTTATAGTAGGTCAATCTACGGAAAAGTTGGCAGAATTATATATGCAGCAGATAGTCAGACAGAATGGGGTCCCAGTCAGTATTGTGTCAGACAGAGATACCCATTTTACATCACATTTTTGGAAGAGCTTACATCATAGCTTGGGTACCAAGTTAAGATTTAGCACGGCTTACCATCCACAGACGGATGGGCAATCAGAAAGAACAATTCAGACTTTAGAAGACATGTTGCGAGCTTGCACCCTAGATTTTGGAGGATCTTAGGAGAGCCACCTACACTTGGTCGAGTTCTCATATAACAACAGTTATCAAGCCAGTATCCAGATGGCGCCATTTGAAGCACTATATGGTAAGAAGTGTAGGTCGCCACTAGCGTGGGACGATATTGGGGAGAGAAAGATGCTAGGCCCAGAATTGATTGTTCAGACGGTTGAAGTGGTTAAAGGAATTAGAGAGCGACTTCGAGTTGCGCAGGATCGACATCGTCATTGGGCAGACCAGCATCGTAGGCCGTTAGAGTTTTCTGTTGGGGACCACGTATTCTTGCGGATCTCACCTACCCGTGGGGTCATTAGATTTGGCATTCGCGGGAAGTTGAGTCCTCGATACGTGGGCCCGTTTGTTATTCTTGATCGGGTAGGCGATGTTGCTTATCGTTTATCCCTTCCACCTTCGTTACGAGAGGTGCATGATGTGTTTCATGTATCTCAATTGCAAAGGTATGTATCAGACCCAAGCCATGTCCTTGATCATTCTGAGCTGGTTATTGGTACCAACCTGTCTTACGAGGAACAGCCTGTGTCTATTTTGGACCGAAGAGAGAAGGTACTCAAGAACCGAATAATTAACCTTGTCCGGGTTGCTTGGGGTCATCACTCTTTGGGGGAGTCAACGTGGGAACGTGAGGATGATATCCGATCACGGTATCCGTACCTGTTTGACTCACAAGGTATATCTCTTTCTGTATACCTTGATTGTCTTAACCCCTCATGCTTGTCACGTTGTAAGTAGAATTACTTGGTGTCGTAGAATGTTCAGCATGGATATGTTTCTACTGTTAATATTGTAGAATGATTGCTTACTCTAATTGATCGTACTTAGATTAGTTTAGCTTCGATGTTTCTATCATGTTTGGATCTGAAATTCCGAGGACAGAATTTTTCTAAGGAGGGTAGAGATGTCACTTCCCGTTCCCAGAATACGTATTTATTTAATAGTTACCATGTATTATTCTGTATTTAAATTTATGTTAGTTAATTAATCTGCTCTTTAAATTTTTATGTTAATTTATTTTCTGCAATTTTATTTCTGCACTTTATTTTCTGCTTTTATTCCTGCATTTATTTTCTGCTTTTACCTCTTTGCTTTGCTTGCGGGTTGGCCTTGGATGAACCCATTGGACCCGGCCCAATACTCCCACCTACCACCAACCCTTCATTTAAAGCCCAAAACCATTTCTCTCTCTTCATTACTTCTTTCCATTTTACTTCTTCTTCCTCATAACTCTTCCACCAACCTAGAAGAGATAGGCAAGTGCCAACTTGCTTCTTGATGGATCCCCATTTTTATTGTTCCATCATCTTCCTCATTTGATTCTAAGTCTCTTTAGTACTTAGCATTTTCAATTTTCATGGCTTATTTGTTGTAGATCTAAGTTTGATACATTTTCGGATTTCTTAGGTTTTGATCTAGTAAACTTTGTTATCTTCAAGTTTCGATGGTTCCATGTTGTAGAGAATTTCGTTCTACCCAATTTTGACCTATGGAAGTCCATATTTGGGCTTGGGATGAAGGATTTATGGAGCTTGGAAGCAATGGCTTCCATGGTTTCTATGGTTCTGTTCTCAGAAATTCGGAGAAGAAGAACAGTCACAGCCGCATCAAATCTTCATTCCTCAGCGCATGAAAATCTTTATTCCCACAGCCGCATCAAATCTTCATTCCTCAGCGCATGGAAATCTTTATTCCCACAGCGCATCAAATCATTTCCACAGCGCATGAGTCATTTATTTCCCACAGATTCCCTCAGGTGCATGAATTTATTTATTTCCCAATCACTTCCCACAGCCAAGGCGCATGAATTTATTTATTTCCCAATCACTTCCCACAGCCAAGGCGCATGAATTTATTTATTTCCCAATCATTTCCCACAGCCAAGGCGCATGAATTTATTTATTTTCCAATCACTTCTCACAGCCAAGGCGCATGAATTTATTTATTTCCCAATCACTTCTCACAGCCAAGGCGCATAAATTTATTTATTTCTCAATCCTTTCCCTCAGGCGCATGAGTTTATTTATTTCTCAATCCTTTCCCTCAGGCGCATGAGTTTATTTATTTCTCAATCCTTTCCCTCAGGCGCATGAGTTTATTTATTTCCCATAGCTTCCCTGAGTTTATTTATTTCTCACAGCCACCTTCCTCAGGCGCATGAATTTATTTATTTCCCAATTATTTCCCACAGTGCGTGAGATTGTTTATTTCCCAATTATTTCCCACAGCGCACGAGATTTATTTCCCACAGCCGCATTCCTCAGGCGCATGAGCTTTATTTATTTTCCAATCATTCCTCAGGCGCATGAGTTTATTTATTTTCTAATTATTTCCCACAGTGCGTGAGATTGTTTATTTCCCAATCATTTCCCACAGCGCACGAGATTTATTTCCCACAGCCGCATTCCTCAGGCGCATGAGATTTATTTATTTCCCAATCATTCCTCAGGCGCATGAATTTATTTATTTCCTAATTATTTCCCACAGTGCGTGAGATTGTTTATTTCCCAATCATTTCCCACAGCGTACGAGATTTATTTCCCACAGCCGCATTCCTCAGGCGCATGAGATTTATTTATTTCCCAATCATTCCTCAGGTGCATGAGATTATTTATTTCCCAATCATTTTACACAGCCGCATGAATCTTTATTCCTCAGGCGCATGAGATTATTTATTTCCCAATCATTTTACACAGCCGCATGAATCTTTATTCCTCAGGCGCATGAGATCATTTATTTTCCAATTATTATTTATCTCCTAATTTTATTTTCCGAATTTGGCATTAGTTAACATTGATTGTTATCTTGATTAATTATCGATCATGCGTTCCTAGATGGAACTAAGAGGCTGGCTAGTCGTCTTATTGAATTGAATGGAATAAGACACGTTCATATTAACTATGAACTATTGAAATCGATTAGCCAAACCCAAATATTGACATATAGATACATGCAGGCTACAAATTTATTTATTTATTGTTACGAAAGCAGCATGTGTACTTTATGGCCAAGGCATGATTATTCCGTGGTTAGTTTTGATTGTTGCATTACGCTATGTAAGACCTACAACCTAACCGTATTGGTATCGTTGTAGAAATGCATATCGTACCCCGTACGAGAGTACTCATTTGAATGACCATGATCCACGGCATGGAATTTCACTTAACCTAGAAGCTACTAAGTTAAATAAAACAATGATTGCATGGAGAGTATGGATTTCCGAGTTCTTACATGGCAGCCCTCTTGGGACTATTAGTGCCCGACAGGCCGGCTGGTTCCCACAGATACTACAAATCTGTCACACGGGCAGGGAGCAGTATCTGCTTATATTATTGTATATTGTATATTGATGACGGACGTCCCGCTGGGACTCGTCTAATTCATGATTGGCGCAATTGATTGATTGGATAGACTAGCCTTGCTTGCCCATAGTAAGAACTGAAAAATCCTTTATTGCATAATTCCAGGATAACTTGGGACTCACAGTAGCAAGCCGTAGTAGTTGCATGGTCGGTTAAACTGATTTGTTTGTGTACTGTGCCTACTCTGTTAACTAACTAAGATAATCAGAATGTCAGGATATGACGGGCCAACTTCTGTCCTTGTTTGGTTGGGAGGTTGGTTCGAAGTGTCGTGACATTATGTGAATCCTAGTAGCAAGCAGAGATCTATATATCTTATTCTCTTATTACTGGTTTTAACTCCTCATATCGTGTTTTCTTGCGGTACTTGCTATTAGAGGTCTAACCTCTCTGGTTTTGTATGACCAGATTTAGAGCCGGTTCCCGAGGACTCAACTTACTTCTACCTCCAAGATGGTCAACACTAGAGGGATGATCGCAGGAGGACTCGAGTGGGTTTCTTACTTCCCCGCTCGTTTTGTTATTTACCTTATACTTTGCCGTTTGGCACCGACATGTTAGTCGGATCGTCTTGTACTTACTTTTACATAATTGTAACTAAAGTCAGACTGCAGCTGATAACAATTGTGTATATTTTTGCTACATCAGATCTGGCTATGTTTTGTAAAGCTAGATATCAAGAACATTTTGACAGAGCGTTTGGGACGCCTTACTGCTTTATCTTACATGTTCTCTATTACTGTTTCTTGTTCGAATGATTGAGACAATAGATGTGAAGTGACCATAGTGAGACCTTTATGTAGTATGCACCCCCCTCGTCTGGTTAGACAGCATTGATCGTATTATACGGTATTCATCTACCCGTAATACGTAGCTGGCTGAGTCATTCCCCCGCTCTCCAGTATTCTGGTTCTGGGGCGTGACAATTTGGTTTCAAAGTTTAATAAAGTTTCATTTCCCGAATAAAGAGTTGTGACAAATATAGATGTTGTTGTATGGTTACCTGCTAATGGAACAGCTTACTGCCGCCGTCTCAACAACGGTGCAGGCTGGGCATGATCCGGTTTGACCCATTTAGTTGGGATCGGGTCGTAACATATTTTTAGTGGAGGCCCATGCAGGTCGAACAACAACTTAGGAAAATATACCTAGAAATAATTAGAACACTAGAACATTGATTTGTCACAACATAGGTCTGAATTATATATATAAATATTTTTGTTTGATTATAGACTGGTAGGCTACCTTGCTTATGTGTGTATCCTAAACCTTCCAGAGAATGGCCATTGACAAGACCAATCCTGCTGGCGATGAGGTGTCATCTCCGGATCATACCCCATCTCCTCAACCAAGTCCAGGGTTTATTCCCTCGCAGTTGATTGACCGTCCCCATAATGCATCCAGTGAAGTTTTTACTACACCGGTGGATCCTACCTCTTCTCAAACTGAGCTGCATTTTCTTGGTGAAGTACCCATTCCTGATGCTCCACCAGTACCAGTGAACACCTCCCAAATGGTTACCCTACTTCAAGAAATCCTGGAGTCCCAGAAGGCTCAAGCTGAAGCCCAGCATGAACAGATGGATATCACGAGAGAAGTCATGAAGAACGTCAATGATGTAGCCTTAGCTATCTCCAATCAAGTTGGTGCGGAACCTCACCCTAGGAGGGTTACCCCTGAATCTAGAAGATATTTGGGTCCCATCAAGTACTCTACTTTCCGACAGTCTTGTCGTAAGAGGCTATTGGCTTGTGACTACTGCAAGAGGCCTGGTCATCAGGCCGTTAGTTGCCGCAAGAGATTGGAACAATGTTTGGCATGTGGATTCGCTGAACATAGGGTAAAGAACTGCCTCTTATCTTTCCATTATACCAGAGCACCTATTCCAGCAACACCTGCTACACCGCAACCTAGGGACTCTCTTCCTATCGAGCAGACCTTGTCTCCTACACCCATTGCAGGAGGGCATGATGCAGACTCGAGGATCATAGAAGAAGATGAAGCAGTTGGAGACTGCTCATGCAAGAGCCAGAACCATGAAGATTAGTACCTAGGATTGCTGAATAGCATTATCTTTTTTTTAAGGAAGTTGTAACAGGATGTCCTTAGATCATTCATAAGAATTTCTGCTGTATTTCTCTACATGAATAAAATTCTTAGTTACACCTTTATGGTAGATGTCTTCCCTGATAGTCTTCCCGGATTACCCTAGATCGAGACATAGAAATCACCATTGACCTAGTCCCCGGCTCTCCCCTATTTTTAAGGGATGCTATATAGTCAACCCGAAGGAGGCCAAGAAGATGAAGGACCAGATCAATGAAGGCTCTAGGATTTATCCAGGATGGAACTTCATCCTAAGGAGCGTCTGTCTTGTTAGTGCACAAGAAGGACGGAACAGTACAGATGTGCATCGATTACCGGGCGCTGAACAATATCACCATCAAGAACAAGTACCCTCTGCCCCGGATCGATGACCTATTTGATCAATTGAGCGGAGCCAAGGTGTTTTCGAAGATTGATCTTAGATCTGGCTACCACCAGATCTGGCTACCACCAATCTGGCTACACCAAGTATGGACAGTTTGAATTCTTGGTCATGCCGTTTGGGCTGACGAATGCTCCTGCGGTGTTCATGAACCTTATGAACTAGGTTTTCCATGAATACCTAGATCAATTGTCGTTGTCTTCATCGATGACATTCTGATCTATTCAAAGATGGAAGAGGAGCACGAAGAGCACCTCAGAAAAGTTCTGGAAACTTTGAGGAAGGAGAAACTGTATGGTAAGCTTTCCAAGTGTGATTTCTTTCCAGGCAAGGTGGATTTTCTTGGCCATGTTGTCACAGGAGAAGAAATTTCGGTGGATCCGGAGAAGATAGCCGCTGTTGAGAAGTGGTCTATCCCAAGCTCAGTTGCTGAAATCAGGAGTTTATAGGCTTGGCTGGCTACTACCGAAAGTTCGTGAAGGATTTTGCCAGAATTGCTGAGCCGATGACGAAGCTCACTCGGAAGAATGAAGAGTTCATCTAGACGGAAGATTGCCAGGCATCATTTGAGGAGCTGAAGAAGATACTTACCACTGCACCAATCCTTGTGCTACCCGCAGGAACTGGTGGTTTCTCAATCTACAGTGATGCCTCAGAAAAAGGACTGGGTTGCGTTCTTCAACAACATGGAAAAGTGATTGCTTATGCATCTAGGCAATTACGGACTCATAGGAAAAACTAACCCACATATGATCTGGAGCTTGCGGCAGTCATCTTTGCTTTGAAGTTATGGAAGCATTATCTATATGGAGAGAGAGTGGAAATATATACAGACCACAAAAGTCTGAAGTATGTTTTCACTCAGAACGAGCTGAACATGAGGCAAAGAACATGGCTAGAGCTGATGAAGGATTTTGGCATTAATCTACAGTACCACCCGGGTAAGGCTAATGTGGTCGCAGATGCACTTAGTCGATACCCTATGGCGATGTTTTTGACCAAAGAGCAGCACCTGCTAGAGGATATTGAGAAGCTTGGACTGGAGACTACACTGCCTGGAAGGAAGGAGCTGGATGCTGATTCATTGTTGATGAAGTTGCAAGTAAGCTCGAGTCTGATGGACAAAATCAAGGAGATGCAGTTTCAAAACGAGACAGTTTGCAAACTTAGAGATCAAGCGTTGGTAGGAACACTTGAGGGTTTTCTCAATCGCCAGCGATGGAGCACTGAAGAATGGTATGAGGCTCTGCGTAGTATCTGGCGAACTGAGGAACGAGCTGATGAAGGAAGCACACCAGTCGCAATATTCCATACATCCTGGAGCTAACAAAATGTATCGAGATATACGTACCATTGTTTGGTAGTTTGGAATGAAGAAAGACGTGGCCAGGTATGTTGCTAGATGTTTAATTTGTTGTAGTGCCCCAAAATTTGTGATACGTATTTTTACGTGTTCGTATTTCTGACCCGTATTTTTCTTTTCCTTGATTAGTTAGTTGTGGTTTATTTTCATATTTAGCATTGTGGTTTAATTGTCATTTATCGTTCATGGATTAATTCTGATTAGTGGAGCTTGATTTTATTTGGATAGGAGGAGGTTTGGGTTGGCTTGGTTCGGTTTGGGATTGCTCTTGGTTCATCATGAACCAAGGGGTGAACCCCCTACCTACCACTACCACTCATATTTATTACCTATTCTTCTTCTCTCTCTTCATAAATCTCTTCTTCTTCTTCTATTTACTCCCTTCACCTACCAGAGAGAGGAGAGAGAGGTCTAGGCAAGTGCAACTTACTTCATGGAGGAACTCTGATTTTATTGCTCCATTCTCTTCTTTACTATATTCTAAAACACTTTAGTACTTGGCATTTCTAATTTCCATGGCTAGATTCTTGTAGATCTAAGTTTACTTTATTTTCGAAATTCTTGGGTTTTGATCTATTTAATCTTGTTATTTTCGAGTTTTGATGGTTCCATGTTGTAGAGAATTTTATTCTACCCAATTTTGACCTTTGAAAAGTTGGATTTGGACTTATTTTGACCAAGTTATGGACTTTTGATGCTATGGGTTCAAACCATGGAGTTCTTGCTGATTTGGAGAAGACAGTGAGCAGTGCGCGCGAGCTTTTTAGCTTGCACCACTGAGTTGCGCGCGCTCTTTAGCGCAGCACAGTTTGACTCATACGCTGCCTTTTGGAGGCGTATGTCTTGCATACGCTGCCTTTTTGAGGCGTATGTCTTGCATACGCTGCCTTGAAGAGGAGTCGTATGGAGTACATACGCTGCCTTGAAGAGGAGTCGTATGGAGTACATACGCTGCCTTTTGGAGGCGTATATCTTGCATACGCTGACCTGAGCGTAGCCTGACCTGAGCGTAGCCTGACCTGAGCGTAGCCTGACTTGAGCGCAACCTGATATTTAGGCGCAACTGGACCAGACCCTACTTACCCTGGCACAACTTGGCTAATGCCACTTGTTGGCCATAGTACCCCTTGCTCCCCCCCTTGGGCGCATTATGTCCCCATATTCCCCTTTTTATGATTTTTGTACCCATTTTATATCCTTACGCCTTTTATCATGAACTTGATAATCCCGAATTTATTTATTATGTTTGGAATGATAATTGAACAATGCTTGATAAGTGGCCCGCCGTGGTGCACTCTTGACCTGATAACTTGACCTGCTAATTCATGACACGACAGTGACCCGTAGTGGTGCACTCTTGACAAGTACCCTGACATGCTTGATAGTGGCCCGTCGTGGCGCACTCTTGATAAGTAATAATGATAATGATAGTGGCCCGTCGTGGCAAATTAATTCATTAGCCTGGACACCGTGGTTGTTTGCATGGATTGTGCTTGTATAAACTATGAGTCCTGTGTGTCTTGCATCATGTCTAGGGCATGATCCCTGATGTCACGACCCGCACCCACTGTTAGGGTACGAGAACGTAACAACGCCCAGCCTACGCCGCAGTGTCGGCGGTAGAACGCTGTTCTAGGTCAATCATCTATCAATACCAAGTACCTGTACAGTTTATACTCTCCGAATGGAGGTGACATAACAATATACATCTCAATCACATCTAGGGTAGAAGAACGAAAGACAGGTAGATAGATAGTAACTCAAGAGAACAGTATCATAGATGAATAAGTCTAAGTGTCTAGGATAACATAACACCAGAATGTCAACTCATAATACAATAAGTCTAAGAGTCTATACATCTCCACATCTCAAAATACAACTCAGAATGTGAGACAAAAAGTAAATATAGAAAAGACTGCCTAGACTAAACTGGTCTAGACTACTGGGGCAATATCCTCAGCTGCAGGTGGATCCTGCTGAGGGTCCACAACATAAGTATCATCTAGTCCTGCTCCATAATAGGTAGACACCAGGGCCTCCTCCTCATCCTCTGTAATATTTTCAACAGGTCCAATCAGGACGGGAACGAGCACAATACATCTCACGCAGTGCATAGCATGTTAGGAAATACGATACAGGCAATAGAGTAAGATACATGAACTGCTGAAAGGAAATATACGCTGTAAAAGAGATAGCTGTAATGAAATATCTACTGTATATAGAGAACTGTAGTGACTAGTGATGTAGAGCACAAGATAGGCATGTGAATGGCTAGAATTTATACATGACTATACTACTGAGTTTGTACATGACTACACTACTTTGGAATTATTTACATGACCACTTCTACTCCCCCGTTACCCCAATCAATACACAAGGATCTATACAAGTTACGTTATTGTACATGATATCACATGGGGCCCATGAAAGGGTGCACATGATTGTATACATGAGAGCTCAGTAAACATGAGAGTACATGATCACATGAGTGTACATGAATAATGGAAGCATAGGAGTACATGATGATAGTGAAACACACATAACATGAAGTACCCGATGCTCCCGAGGGGATAACATCTCATGTAAAGAACCATATAGTACCAATCCGTGTTACCAACGTGACAGCAACAAGTAAAGTAATCTAGAGCAAGAAGTAAAGCCTGAACAAGTATGAAACGGTCAGAGAATGTACTCGCTTGATAACTGAATGTCTGAAGAGGATATACTGTCTGAGGAGAGGTGTCTGGCTCCTAATCAGAGCAATATAAGTCACAATGTATCCACAATGGTAAAAATAAAGTTTACAATGCATACTACATAATTCTAGGTCAATCTGGTCAACTCTGGGTCAACTCTAATAGTCAAACTAGGTCACAGGAAGTCATACTAAGTCAAATAAGGTCAAACAAGATCAAACAAGGTCAAACAAGTTTAATCTAGGTTAAAGTCAACTCTAAGTCAAAGCTAGGTCAACATTAGTTAACTAGTTAGGGTTTTAGTCAAACTAGTCAAACTAGTTGATTTAGGTCATTCCTAGTCATTTCTAGGTGAACTAGGTCAACCTTGACCTATAGTTGACTTTGGTCAACTTTCAGTCAACAAGGGTCAACAATGGTTTTTGGGTCATTAGGGCTAACCCCAACCATAGGCCAATAACCTTGGCCATAGGCCATAGTCTAGGTTTTAAATATAACCTATAACTAAAGTCATATATATATATATATATGTATATATCTACATATATAGATATACACTATCCCTATACCCAAAAATGCATAACAAATATATATACAACCACATACATATATATATATATATATATATATATATATATATATATATATATATATATTGACCTAAAGTAACCTAACACAAATATACATATATATATATATCATATAGGTATACACATATATATAAACTCATATATATATATATACTCTATATATATATACTCTATATATATATACTCTATATATATAGAAACATAGAGAGAGAGTGAGACAATGAGAGAGAGAGTGTGAGAGACTGAGAAAGAGAGGGGGGTCTGGACAGTAGGCAGGGGGGAGGGTTCCAGGAAACTGGAACCACTATGGCTCCCAACACACACACACTATATAACATATATACATACATATGTATATACATATATAACTATACACACACACCCAAAACTCCCCAAAATCGACCCACACTCACAATTACATGTATACTACACATATACTCACTAGAATACACTAGTCTAATACATAATCATTAATAAAATCGAATCAAAATTCGATTTTCAAAAACCTGGAAATAATCTCAAAACTGTGACAGTGCACAGTTGCACTCGAGAGGGGTAATTCGAATAACACAACCTAATCGGGCTAAGACTCGATACTAACGGTTGGTAACTAACCCCCCATAAATACTCTAGTGTCCTACATACCTGACACGACATCCCGACACGGATTTATGTGTCCAAACACTCAAAAACATGGCTCGAGTAAACACTGATACGCGTATACACGCACAGCGTCGTGCACGCGTGCACTTCGCTCTAGGACACGGCACACGTGTCTAGAAGTCTCGTGCACGTGTGGGTAGGTTCGCCTAGGGTTGGTCTAGGGTTTAGGTAGCCTGTCTCGTGTCCACGTGTCCTCAGGACACGGCACAAACTCTGTATCAGTCGAAGAAAATTGACTGATACTCAGTGTTCTGTACCGCGTCGTACATGGGTTCTCGTGTCTCGTGGACACGACACGAGCCACGTGGGGCCTCGTGCTCATGTCCACGTGTAGTCCACGTGTTGGGCTACACAATCGTGTCACCACGAGGTGTCATTGTGTCGTGTCCGTGCGACACGAGACACTCGAAGTTGGTGTCTGTGCGTGTGTGCGCTGACAGCCCGTGTCCAGTGCGAGTGAGATTTCTCACTCGACACGACACGAGGCGACACCAAATTTTGGGGGCATGTGCGCAGACAATGCCCCCTCGTGTCCACCAATTTTCCCGTGTCCTAGTGTCGTGTGTAGGGAGAACCAAGGGGGTGGTAGCAGGGGATTTCAGTGCACTGTGCAGTGTGTCCAGTGTGAGTGAAACTGAGAGCTTCGTGTCCAGATTTTGGACATGACATAACCCAACTTGTGCTCAGTGTTTTTGGGTTAGGTTTAGGGTTAGCTAGGCTAGGTTTTGGTTCAAAAAGTTTTGGAAACACTGTGTATATATCAATGTGACAGTGAGCTAAAAAAAACAGTAAAATACAATGAAATAAATTAGGATACGTGTCCGATACGACACCAAACAATTCCTAGATTTCACCAAACTTTACCCACAGCTAGGTTATAACTATATGCATGCAATAATGAAGAAAAAAAGAAGTATATTAGCTAGGTTTAGATATATTTACCTCTATGTGTGCAAGATCTTGAATTTCTACTAAATGAGGGTGTACATCCAATAGCCTCAACTTGTCCTTCCTTGGTGAAACTTGAGTAGCTCACTTCCCTAGGCTCCCTTAGATTGTAGGTGACCTAATGGAGAAAACTAGAGGTTCAAAGCTCTTGAAATGAGAAAGTTATGGCTAAATGAGTGGGGTAGTTTTCTAGGTTTTCTTCTAGGTTTAATTTCCACATGAACTTGGTTTTGAGATCTATGTGTTGGTTATATAGGAAGGGGTGGCAAGGGGGTGTCTTGGGGCTCTCTTGGCCGGCCACACATGGTCAAGGGGTGGTTCAAGTCTTCTAGGCTAAGAGAAGGACTTATGTGCCATAAAATAGATATTTTGCACAATTTAAGCAAAATATCCTTTAAAGGTAGAATTAGATATTTTCATACTTTGACCTAATGAAAATATCTCCCTCTTAGTCATTCTAGGTTAGGAGTTAACTTATAGATTAGGGTAATAGGTTAGGGATTAATAAGTCACTAATCTAAAAGTCCATGAATAGTAAAAATCTCACTAATCCCAAATAATTCCTAGAAAATTACCAAAATACCCCTTAGGCTAAAAACCACTAAAATGATATTCTTAGCCTATGGTCAAGCTCTCATGGTCATGGCAACTTCTAGGTTAGAGAAACTAGGGTTTACACTAAGTTATTCTAACCAAAATCACAAGTCATAAGTCATGACTTAGCATGACTTTAGAAATGGTTTAAATCACACTAATAATCACCAAAGATCATACCATGACTAAAATACCATTAATAAATAATAAAAATAATAAATTTTCAAAAATTCCTAATTTCAAAAAACAGGGTGTTACAAGTCTACCCACCTTAAAATAATTTCGTCCTCGAAATTTAGATGGTCGTACTCCTTATAGGTCAAACCTCCAACAATCAAGGACGAAGCCACTACTTAGGCAACATACAAGGTCAACAAGCAAAATATGGGTAGTAGACCTATACTGGGTCATGTCCCAAAAATTGGCTGGCAGTTTCAGGTCATAAGGTGTCCTGAATTCAAATCGAAGCCAAAAGTAACTCCATGGGGTAAATTAGGATGAAGTCTTGGGTCAGGAAAATCGTACTAAGAAAGTGAAGCATATGATGGTATGCCTAAGTGGGACACTAAGGTTATGGGTGTAGTATGTCATGTCTAGGTCATGTATGTGAAGTCAGTTTTGAGAAAACAACTAGTCTTGTGCTCCAAATTTAAAAGTCACGGTAATGTGTCTACGGTGATCATAATTTAGAGTGGGAAGGGTCTATGGCCTAATTTTAACCATAATTGGTGATGCAATAGTGGTACCAGGGGGACAGGTTAAATGGGAAAGTCTGTGGTCTCATCTGGGTGCACTAGTCATTCTAGATTAAGACTGTTCCTATGGTATCAAAACGTACAAGCAATCTAAGGTGTCCAAATTGGGAATGTAAGGAAACAACAATCATCAAGGCTATAGGCCGTCTACCATCCTATATGAAAATGGGTCATTAATAAGTGAGAAATCATTAAAGTTACCATTCCATAAAGTGGTAAAAGAAAATTGAAAATTTAGGCACAAACAATCACAATTAGATTTTTGTCTTGACACGATCTAAGTTGATCAATTTCAGGATAAATCGAGACTTGGGCAAGATGGAAAATCAATGAAATCAAGTATGAGCACGAGCATCCAATGATGAAGATCCAGGTCATGATAAATTTAATTCAACTGGATACGAATACGAGGTTCATAGGCGATTAAAATAATTCCAAGGAGAATTGTCAAGGCTGTTGCGGATAAGATTCTAGGGTAAGTTTAACTGTGTCCATCCACGTAGATTAATATACGAAAAGCGAACCAAAACGCAATAGGTTGATCAGACCATCATGCGCCGGTTCTGATTAGACAATATGTTAGTGGGTGGCCACCCAATAAAATATGTCATGACCAAGCTCGAAAATAGATAAGTTTGCAAAACTAGGGTTAATTTTTGTGGCATAAGATATAAGTAAGGGTAGAAATGATAAAAGAAGATACATAGTCCAAGATCCTTAACCAATCGGGTCAAGCATCCAAGGTAAGGTACAAGGTTAAGTATTCAAGGATTCAAGTAGAACGCCATCACATGCTAGGTCGAAAGAATTGAACCAAGGTGGATTTCTAATTGAAATAAGAATAAATTTAGTATCATGGCAGAGGTTATAGTTTAGCCATTTGACCAGAAAATCATATCAAGAAAATAGAGTACAGGGAGACGGATTTTAGTAGGACATGGAATACCTACATGAAGGTAGGCTAGTCTAGGTTTTATATGTGAAGTTTGTTGGGAGGTAACAGCTAGTGTTTATACTCTGAATATCTAAGTCACGGTAAAGGACGTCCAATGATCTAGAATAGAAAGTGGTAGTTCGAGACGTGACAAATTGATGCAAAAATTGAAGAGGATCAAATTAACCCATGAAATAAAATTAATCAGGAGTCCAGTAAATAATTTAGGAACACTGTCCTAGGGATTTATAGGCTACTAGATGAATATAGTTAGGGTTCGATCAATCAAGGGTCAAGGTTAGAAGGTCTCAATAAAGTCTTGATTTGAGGAAATGTCGAGTAAGTCAGGTTTGGGATACAGTCACATAGTTTGGTAGAAAAAGTTTAAGCAAGATGCAGAATAGAGAGGACAGTTCATTTTAATGAAAGGCAATTAGCAAGAGGATTAGATGGCAAGAAACAGATAAGAGTTTTCTCATAATTGTGATTGAGTACCCTAAAAATAAAAGATATTAATCTAACACTAAGAAATTAAAATTAACAACTACAAATTTTAAAAATTATCAACTAACACCAGTATTCAAAGTTCTACAGTGAATCCTCCAAAATCAAATTCAATCAAGGGAAAAGAAGTTTAAATCGTAATTTCAAATGAGATTCTCAAGGGTCATCCCAGGAATCTCTCAAAGTATCCTAGCAGTGATTGAGTATCCATTCTCTCTAAGCCTATTCCTCCAATCCTATCACAGGCTGTAGTGATACTCTAGTTCGAATACCACTACATAAACTCGACCTGCATGGGCCACCACTAAAAACGTGTCACGACCCGCACCCACTGTTAGGGTACGAGAACGTAACAACGCCCAGCCTACGCCGCAGTGTCGGCAGTAGAACGCTGTTCTAGGTCAATCATCTATCAATACCAAGTACCTGTACAGTTTATACTCTCCGAATGGAGGTGACATAACAATATACATCTCAATCACATCTAGGGTAGAAGAACGAAAGACAGGTAGATAGATAGTAACTCAAGAGAACAGTATCATAGATGAATAAGTCTAAGTGTCTAGGATAACATAACACCAGAATGTCAACTCATAACACAATAAGTCTAAGAGTCTATACATCTCCACATCTCAAAATACAACTCAGAATGTGAGACAAAAAGTAAATATAGAAAAGACTGCCTAGACTAAACTGGTCTAGACTACTGGGGCAATATCCTCAGCTGCAGGTGGATCCTGCTGAGGGTCCACAACATAAGTATCATCTAGTCCTGCTCCATAATAGGTAGACACCAGGGCCTCCTCCTCATCCTCTGTAATATTTTCAACAGGTCCAATCAGGACGGGAACGAGCACAATACATCTCACGCAGTGCATAGCATGTTAGGAAATACGATACAGGCAATAGAGTAAGATACATGAACTGCTGAAAGGAAATATACGCTGTAAAAGAGATAGTTGTAATGAAATATCTACTGTATATAGAGAACTGTAGTGACTAGTGATATAGAGCACAAGATAGGCATGTGAATGGCTAGAATTTATACATGACTATACTACTGAGTTTGTACATGACTACACTACTTTGGAATTATTCACATGACCACTTCTACTCCCCCGTTACCCCAATCAATACACAAGGATCTATACAAGTTACGTTATTGTACATGATATCACATGGGGCCCATGAAAGGGTGCACATGATTGTATACATGAGAGCTCAGTAAACATGAGAGTACATGATCACATGAGTGTACATGAATAATGGAAGCATAGGAGTACATGATGATAGTGAAACACACATAACATGAAGTACCCGATGCTCCCGAGGGGGATAACATCTCATGTAAAGATCCATATAGTAC
This sequence comes from Iris pallida, assembly GCA_029216955.1. Classification (NCBI taxonomy): domain Eukaryota; kingdom Viridiplantae; phylum Streptophyta; class Magnoliopsida; order Asparagales; family Iridaceae; genus Iris; species Iris pallida. The sequence continues at coordinate 10,797,517 of JANAVB010016598.1, read as the reverse complement.
CAATCCGTGTTACCAACGTGACAGCAACAAGTAAAGTAATCTAGAGCAAGAAGTAAAGCCTGAACAAGTATGAAACGGTCAGAGAATGTACTCGCCTGATAACTGAATGTCTGAAGAGGATATACTGTCTGAGGAGAGGTGTCTGGCTCCTAATCAGAGCAATATAAGTCACAATGTATCCACAATGGTAAAAATAAAGTTTACAATGCATACTACATGATTCTAGGTCAATCTGGTCAACTCTGGGTCAACTCTAATAGTCAAACTAGGTCACATGAAGTCATACTAAGTCAAATAAGGTCAAACAAGATCAAACAAGGTCAAACAAGTTTAATCTAGGTTAAAGTCAACTCTAAGTTAAAGCTAGGTCAACATTAGTTAACTAGTTAGGGTTTTAGTCAAACTAGTCAAACTAGTTGATTTAGGTCATTCCTAGTCATTTCTAGGTGAACTAGGTCAACCTTGACATATAGTTGACTTTGGTCAACTTTCAGTCAACAAGGGTCAACAATGGTTTTTGGGTCATTAGGGCTAACCCCAACCATAGGCCAATAACCTTGGCCATAGGCCATAGTCTAGGTTTTAAATATAACCTATAACTAAAGTCATATATATATATATGTATATATCTACATATATAGATATACACTATCCCTATACCCAAAAATGCATAACATATATATATACAACCACATACATATCTATATATATATATTGACCTAAAGTAACCTAACACAAATATACATATATATATATATCATATAGGTATACACATATATATAAACTCATATATATATATATATATACTCTATATATATATACTCTATATATATAGAAACATAGAGAGAGAGTGAGACAATGAGAGAGAGAGTGTGAGAGACTGAGAAAGAGAGGGGGGTCTGGACAGTAGGCAGGGGGGAGGGTTCCAGGAAACTGGAACCACTATGGCTCCCAACACACACACACTATATAACATATATACATACATATGTATATACATATATAACTATACACACACACCCAAAACTCCCCAAAATCGACCCACACTCACAATTACATGTATACTACACATATACTCACTAGAATACACTAGTCTAATACATAATCATTAATAAAATCAAATCAAAATTCGATTTTCAAAAACCTGGAAATAATCTCAAAACTGTGACAGTGCACAGTTGCACTCGAGAGGGGTAATTCGAATAACACAACCTAATCGGGCTAAGACTCGATACTAACGGTTGGTAACTAACCCCCCATAAATACTCTAGTGTCCTACATACCTGACACGACACCCCGACACGGATTTATGTGTCCAAACACTCAAAAACATGGCTCGGGTAAACACTGATACGCGTATACACGCACAGCATCGTGCACGCGTGCACTTCGCTCTAGGACACGGCACACGTGTCTAGAAGTCTCGTGCACGTGTGGGTAGGTTCGCTTAGGGTTGGTCTAGGGTTTAGGTAGCCTGTCTCGTGTCCACGTGTCCTCAGGACACGGCACAAACTCTGTATCAGTCGAAGAAAATTGACTGATACTCAGTGTTCTGCACCGCGTCGTGCATGGGTTCTCGTGTCTCGTGGACACGACACGAGCCACGTGGGGCCTCGTGCTCATGTCCACGTGTAGCCCACGTGTTGGGCTACACAATCGTGTCACCACGAGGTGTCATTGTGTCGTGTCCGTGCGACACGAGACACTCGAAGTTGGTGTCTGTGCGTGTGTGCGCTGACAGCCCGTGTCCAGTGCGAGTGAGATTTCTCACTCGACACGACACGAGGCGACACCAAATTTTGGGGGCATGTGCGCAGACAATGCCCCCTCGTGTCCACCAATTTTCCCGTGTCCTAGTGTCGTGTGTAGGGAGAACCAAGGGGGTGGTAGCAGGGGATTTCAGTGCACTGTGCAGTGTGTCCTGTGTGAGTAAAACTGAGAGCTTCGTGTCCAGATTTTGGACACGACACAACCCAACTTGTGCTCAGTGTTTTAGGGTTAGGTTTAGGGTTAGCTAGGCTAGGTTTTGGTTCAAAAAGTTTTGGAAACAGTGTGTATATATTAATGTGACAGTGAGCTAAAAAAAACAGTAAAATACAATGAAATAAATTAGGATACGTGTCCGATACGACACCAAACAATTCCTAGATTTCACCAAACTTTACCCACAGCTAGGTTATAACTATATGCATGCAATAATGAAGAAAAAAAGAAGTATATTAGCTAGGTTTAGATATATTTACCTCTATGTGTGCAAGATCTTGAATTTCTACTAAATGAGGGTGTACATCCAATAGCCTCAACTTGTCCTTCCTTGGTGAAACTTGAGTAGCTCACTTCCCTAGGCTCCCTTAGATTGTAGGTGACCTAATGGAGAAAACTAGAGGTTCAAAGCTCTTGAAATGAGAAAGTTATGGCTAAATGAGTGGGGTAGTTTTCTAGGTTTTCTTCTAGGTTTAATTTCCACATGAACTTGGTTTTGAGATCTATGTGTTGGTTATATAGGAAGGGGTGGCAAGGGGGTGTCTTGGGGCTCTCTTGGCCGGCCACACATGGTCAAGGGGTGGTTCAAGTCTTCTAGGCTAAGAGAAGGACTTATGTGCCATAAAATAGATATTTTGCACAATTTAAGCAAAATATCCTTTAAAGGTAGAATTAGATATTTTCATACTTTGACCTAATGAAAATATCTCCCTCTTAGTCATTCTATGTTAGGAGTTAACTTATAGATTAGGGTAATAGGTTAGGGATTAATAAGTCACTAATCTAAAAGTCCATGAATAGTAAAAATCTCACTAATCCCAAATAATTCCTAGAAAATTACCAAAATACCCCTTAGGCTAAAAACCACTAAAATGATATTCTTAGCCTATGGTCAAGCTCTCATGGTCATGGCAACTTCTAGGTTAGAGAAACTAGGGTTTACACTAAGTTATTCTAACCAAAATCACAAGTCATAAGTCATGACTTAGCATGACTTTAGAAATGGTTTAAATCACACTAATAATCACCAAAGATCATACCATGACTAAAATACCATTAATAAATAATAAAAATAATAAATTTTCAAAAATTCCTAATTTCAGAAAACAGGGTGTTACACCTGAGTACCACGGTCAGGGATTCATACTGAATCTGGCTAGGTTAATGACTAGATTGATCAAATAGTTCATGGAGAATTTCCCAGTAACCTGTTGCCCCTTTGGTCCCGGCCTTATATATATATACATGGGATTTGTTGCTATCCGTCGAGATGAGCGCACTTCCAGCCCGCCGTCGAGTGTGGTACCTTAGGACACATGTATCTCACTACAGTGTGTCTGCTATATCCAGCTATCTTTTCCTTTTCTTGCTGGGATCACTCAGGTAGTAACAAACAGGTAACCGGACTTGGAATTCTCATTGCATCTTGCTAGTAACTAGGCCTGTGATAACCCTAGTTAGTTAAAGTATCAAGCCGTACTTATTACTTGGCCGTGATTGTTGGATGGGGTTCAATCAGTCTAGTCTCGTCTTGATCTTGTACAAGATTATTACCTGACCAGATTTCTTATCTTTACCTTGCCGATAAATGGTGGGAGAAACCAGGTTCTGTTCAGACGAAGGGTTACAACCCTGGTCCTTGTTTGGTTTACGGGTTGTAACCTGGTTATCTGAATAGTCCCATGGTTATCACATCGTATATCATCCTGTCATGCTTTTCCATATGTTCTGTCTTTTATTGATTCCGTACAAGATTGTCTTTTATATTCACCTGTCATGCTTTTTCTTAAATTAGTGTCTCTTATTAAGTAATTATATTCTTGTGCTAATTTGCTGGTTTTAGTTTCTAAGTGAAGCCTCCTTTGTGGCACTTGTTCTTTCTGGGGTCTGACCCAGCTGGTTTTGTATGGCCAGATACCGGAGCAGCAGCAAAGGATCTACCTGCCTTCCAGCCACATGGTGACCACTAGAGGGAATCCTGGCAACGAGTGGGTTATTTTTGGCTCTCCCACTCTATTGTACATTATTCTTTTGAGGCGTTTAGCCGCCGAGCAAGTGTTAGCTCGTGTATATTTTACTTACTGTCTGCCTACGGACTGTAACATGATTGGCAACTCGAGGTTGATCATGTATGACTTCACTCTTGCTAGTCCTTACATTTTGTACGACTAGCTTCATGATCATCTGGATATGTAATATTTGGGACGCCTTACAATTGTATATTTGGTGGTCTGATATCTTGTAACTATTACTAGTTGGTTGAGATTGAGACAATAGGATAATTTATGACCTTAAGAGACTGATGGCTTGTAGATAAACCCTCATATATCTAGACAGCCGTGACCGTATGGTGAGATGGATTCCATTTCATTATACGTAGCTGGCTATGTCTGCCCCCGCTCTCCAGTATTCTGGTTCTGGGGCGTGACATTTGTCAACAAGTGAAGGCTAGCAGACAGAGACCAGCAGGACTATTACAGCCGCTTGGCATTTCGGAGAGGAAATGGGAGCACATAACAATGGATTTTATGTCGGGACTGCCTCGATCCCAATGAGGGAATGATGCCATTTGGGTTATCGTGGACAGACTGACGAAGTCAGCTCACTTTACCCCCTTCAAGGTTGATCTATCCACCGAGAGGTTGGCAGCATTGTACATGCGGCACATCTACCGGATTCATGGAGTTCCGGTAAGTATTGTGGCTGACAGAGATACTAGATTTACCTCTCACTTTTGGAAGAATTTGCACGACAGTTTGGGAACACAATTGAAGTTCAGCACTGCCCATCACTCCCAGACAGATAGACAATCAGAGAGGACAATCCAGACGCCTGAAGACATACCGAGATTTTGCGTCTTGGAGTTTGGAGGGTCTTGGGAAGATCATTTGCACTTGGTAGAGTTCTCTTACAACAACAATTACCAAGCCAGCATTGGTATGACCCTATTTGAAGCTCTCTATGGACGTCGTTGCCGTACAACACTTGCACGGGACGACGTAGGAGAAAGAGTACTGTTGGGTCCAGAGATGGTGACTAACGCAGTAGAGAAGGTGAATACAAGCTCAGGATTGCCCAAGACAGACAGAAGCATTGGGTTGATAGTAATAGTCGACCAGTGAAGTTTGAAGAAGGAGATAGCATTTCTGTGAAGTTTTCTCCTACCAGAGGAACAATCAGTTTTGACGGAGCTGGAAATTGAGGCCAGGTACATCAGGCCATTTGAAGTTTAAGACGAGTTGGAAAAGTAGCGTACCGGTTAGCTCTACCAGCTAATCTTGAGAATGTGCACAACGTCTTCTACGTATCACAGCTCAGACGCTAAAATCCGGATCCGAGTCACATTTTGGATAATTCAGAGCTGAAGATTGGACTCAACCTTTCAGTGCCAGAGAAACCAGTTGCAAGCGTAGTCAGAGGTGAGAAGAAGATCAGAATTTGAGCCATCACATAAACTCATATTTCCTATCTTTTCGTTCTAAACTTGACTGATGCTGCTAAGTTAGCCTAGTTTTGCAAGCTATCTCTTTATCAAGCTTGATCATGACAGTATTTTATTAGGTGCACCCACTAATATATTGTCTAATCAGGACCGGTGCATGATGGTCTGATCAACCTCGTGTACTTTGGTTCGCTTTTGTATTTTTTCTGCATGGATGATATCATAAATGAAATTTGTCCCTAAACCGTCTCATCCACGACTGCCTTGGAAATTCTTATTGTTGGACCTGAGTTACGGGCGTAATACCCGTACCTGTTTGATTTGAGTTTATCCAACCCCCTAACCCTGCCTTTAAATTTTGAGGACGAAATTTTCTAAGGAGGGAAGATTGTGAAATCCAGTTTTATAGTGTAATTATTATTATTATTATTATTATTATTATTATTATTATTATTATTAGTATCATTTTTGTTTTTTTTAAAAAAATCAATTTCGAAAATATTAAACATGGCTTTTTGTTTGTCGGACCAGACCCGAGCCCGGACCCGACTCCCGAACCCGGACCCAATCCTATTTAGTTTTGAAATCCTGAATTCTCTTATTAAATAAAAAATAAAAAAAAATATAATACTCCTCTTGAGCTGGTCCACGTTGGACCAGCACCCATTCTCCAATTTCCTATTTTTCTTCCCAGCTCACGTTCACCCACACAACCCCTTAACTCTCTCCTCCTTTCACTCCAACCTCTCCTTAACAACCCCCTGGAGCATAACCCACTCCTCACTCCTTCACCATTTTTCCCCCACCAACTCCACCTCAACTTCTCACTACTCTTCCTTCTCCAGAGAACAAACCCCAACCATTTTTCCCCAACCACCATTCTCCCCAAACTCCAGAACAACTTCACTCCAACCCCGGAGCCCGACCCTGTCGAGATCCCGACGGCCGCCGACCCTCCGCGTCGACCCCCTTCGCCGACAGCTCCCGCCGGCGCCCCCTTCGTCGGCCTTCCCGTCGGCCTGACCCCAACGGCGCCCTCCCAGCGCCATGCGAACCCGACCCCAGCGCCCGCGGCTCCCCTGGCCGCCCGAACCCCCGAGCTTCCGTCCTCCCGCGACCCTCGCGGCCGTTCCCAGCGCTGACCCAGCGCCTCGCCGCTCCCCGGACCCCGCGGATCCAGCGCAACTCCCGCTGTTTCCGTGCCCGGCCAGCACCCCAGCGCTGATCCCGAGGCTGTCTGCTGTTCTGGACAGCATTCTTCGCTGGATTTTCAATCCCGATCTGTGGATTCTGAGTCCGAGGCAACCCTTCGGATTCCGTCTTTTTGGGTAAACCCTGGTTAATCACAGTAGTTCGTCCCTCCCCGGTGTCGATGATGAATTGGTCCACGAGTTTCCATTGGGAAATTCGATTTTTGGGGTGAACATCGTTCCCGGGATTTCCGAGGAACGTCGGGAAGTTCTGTTATTTGGTTTTCCTTATTTCCGAAATATTTTGGAAATGGTTTTCTAAATACTTTAGTTTTCGGATCCTTCCGATTATAGTGCTGTGATGTTCTGGTTTAGTTTCGGACTCCCGAATTTGGTTCGGGTCATTCCGAATTAATCTGTGGAATGTTTGTGGTTATCTTTATATATCTATATATTGGGATTCCCTGGTTTGGGATTTGCAGAAAAATATTGGCACACATTTCCCAGTTTTTGGGTTGACCAAAAACAGAGGAGACGCTGCCGAATTTTTCCGTAAATTTAATTATATTTTAAAAATGATTTTAAAAATGGATTTCAAATATATATATTAAATATTTGGATTTTGGGCGACGACCGTATCGGTCAATGGGCCCCGGCTAAGTGCAAATGAAACCGGCTTCGTCCGGACGTTGAGGCATTAGCCTAGTTGACGATTGGACCATATCTGAGACTCATCAAATATTTACATTTAACTTATTTAATTTATTATTTATTTACTCATATTTAATTTATAGGAAGTTTAGAACTAACGACCATTTTTATCTTATTTTAATTTATGTAAATAAATTGTAATGGGCATAAGCCTAGCTAGTTGTTGGTTCTGTAACTGGTAATTTGGTAGCGTAGATTTTTTTGTTATTTGCTGATTTTGCGAGTTTTTGTAGCATACGCATAAATCTGATAAAATTTATTTTCATATAAAAATTAATAAAGATTTTTCACAATAAAATCTGCAAGTTTAATATTTAACAACGATCATGTATTTCTCATTAAAATAAGAAATTTAGTTTTATACGTATAGTTACTAAAATACAAAGTTTTAATCAAATTAAATTGGTATCGACGAGTTTTCCAAAATACAAAGTTTAAACGATCTTTCACTCGTTATAATTCAACGCACCAATAATCGTGTTTTTGTTCGTGTTTATTAATAAAGAATTAAAATGGTTTAGGACACAATTAGAGATTTCAACTAGCGTAGCTAGATTAGTAACCCTGGTTTCTGAGTCAAATTTCTCGAATGTAGGAATTCGAGGGCGATCCTAAATTCCCATCTCGAAGTCTCCAACTTTCCAGTCCAGTTCATTTGAGGCAAGTACATTTTGTGTTAGTTTACAATTATTTAGTAATCGTTTTAATGCAAGTTTAAACCACGATGCAACACGGAACTCTCTCTGAGAGCACTGACTGTAACTACTGTAACTGTTCGGGGACTGGGGGAGTAGTGTAATGATTATGACCACATCCAAAACAATAACTTAGGCCAGTATTAGCTTACCCCTCTTACACACGGGGATAAGCCGAATCGTATCAATAGGATACAACTGTACAATCCAAGCCGGTCATATTCATTGCCTATTCAAATCACACTGTTTTACTGCTAGAAAACTGTTTACTTCAAATTGTTTAAAAGTGCATAATTCTATTATTATTTTAATTGTCAAATTAGCATAAATTGTACTTTGCTCCCTCCTGACTGGAGATACATTTTTAGGGGACATTGAGGATGCTGAGCTGTTATACAGCAGTTACTACGACCCTGTCCTATACCCTGTAGTGCTGCCAGAGTCCCCATTGGAGGACGTTGGGACTGAGGCCGATGAGCCGACTGATTAGCTAGCTTTTCCTTTTCCAGATTTGTTGTCTATTTGAAACTCTGTTATTTGAATTCAGTTATTTATTTCAGTACATTTAAATTCCAGTTGTATTTGGTTTCAAAGTTTAATAAAGTTTTATTTCCCGAATAAAGAGTTGTGAGAAATATAGATGTTGTTGTATGGTTACCTGCTAATGGAACAGCTTACTGCCGCCGTCTCAACAACGGTGCAGGCTGGGCATGATCCGGTTCGACCCATTTAGTTGGAATCGGGTCGTGACATGATCCCCAGGAGATTGCAGCCCCTACTAGGGTAAAAACATATCCAGTAGTGAATTTCACATCATGTGAATCAGTTACCCAATTTGCATCGGAGTAACCTTCTATGATATCAGGGTGTCTAGTATAATGAAGTTTATAATCTAGAGTTCCCTTAAGATATCTAAATACTCTGTCCAATGCAGTCCAATGTGATTGATTTGGGTTACTAGTATACCTACTTAGTCTTCCAATAGCAAATGCAATGTCAGGTCTAGTCCTATTTGTTATGTACATAAGGGACCCAATCATTTGTGAATATCTATGTTGTTCTATAGGTGATCCTTCGTTCTTCTTGAGAACGACATTACTGTCATAAGGGGTAAGGACATGTTTCTTGTCAAAGTACTCAAACTTCCTTAGCATTTTCTCAATTGAATGTGCTAAGGATAGAGTATAGCCCTATTTCCTTTTTGACACTTGCATTCCTAGGATCAGGTTTGCTTCACCTAGGTCTTTCATATCAAACTGGTTAGACAAATAATTCTTAGTGTTATTTATCAGTTCCAGTGAAGATCCTAGAATAAGGATATCATCAACATACAAGCATAAGATGACACAACTTTTATTTGTATTTTTGGAATACAAACATTTGTCATATTCATTTGGCACAAAACTAAATTCTATAATGACTTTATCAAATTTGTTGTGCCATTGCTTGGGAGCTTGCTTTAGGCCATAAAGAGATTTTACTAATCTGCAAACCTTCTTTTCTTGACCTTTAGCAATAAAATCTTCAGGTTGCTCCATATATATCTCTTCTTCTAAATCTCCATTTAGAAATGTTGTCTTTACATCCATTTGATGGATCAGCATATCATGAATGGATGCTAAAGCTAGAAGGGTTCTAATAGAAGATATTCTAGCTACAGGAGAGTAGGTATCAAAATAATCTAATCCTTTCTTCTGGGTGAATCCTTTGGCCACTAATCTAGCCTTATATTTTTCTATGGTACCATCGGCTCTAAGTTTCTTCTTAAAGATCCACTTACAACCTATTGGTTTGCTGTCTAAAGGAAGGTCTGCTAAAAATCAAGTATTGTTCTCCATGATGGAGTTGTACTCATTGTTAATAGCTTCTTTCCAGAAAGGGGCATCAGGAGAGGATATAGCTTCTTCATAAGTTGAGGGATCACCTTATCAAAAATATATAAAATCCTTCTCCTAAATTCTTTTCAATCCTTTTTCTTTTACTCCTTCTAGGTTCTATGACTTGTTCAGATTGAGAATTAGGCATTTGGTCATGAGAACTAGTAGACGAAGTAAGAGAAGGGTTAGAGGAAGATGAAGGGTTTCTATCCTTGAAGGAAAAAAATTCTCAAAGTAAACTGCATCTGTAGCTTCAATGATTGTGTTATTAGAGATTTCATTTACTTCAGAATGGGTTACAAGAAATCTATTGGCATTAATATCTAGGGCATATCCTATGAATACAGTATCTACAGTCTTAGGTCATATCTTCCTCTTTTTGGGTTCAGAAATTCCTACTTTAGCTAGACATCCCCAAACTTTGACGTAATTAATCCTAAGGGTTCGACCTTTCCATAACTCATATGGGGTCTTATCATTAGTCTTACTGGGTATCCTATTAAGAATATAACATGCTGACAATAAGACTTCTCCCCAAAGATTGTCAGGGGCACCTGAGCTGAGAAGCATGGCATTGACCATATCTAAAAGAGTACGATTCTTCCTTTCAGCAACTCCATTGGATTGTGGTGAATAAGGAGCAGTTACCTCATGAATAATTCCGTGCTCTTCACAGAAGTTAGTAATTTCATTTGAGGTATATTCTCCACCACGATCTGATCTAAGGATCTTAATCTTCCTATCCAACTGGTTCGCAGCTTCAGATTTATAGACCTTGAATCTGTCTAGAACTTTATCTTTGGTCTTAAGGAGGTAGGTGTAACAATACTTCGAATGGTCATCTATAAAAGTTACAAAGTATTTTTTACCGCCTCGGGTCAAGACCCATCAATGGCAGAAATAAGACCTAAGGTGGTAAGCCAAAATTTCATCTGGCTCTGCCACCTCTTGAAGTAGGTGCCATTGAATTTTGCAGGCTTTGCAGAGAAAGTCTCTTCCTTGGAAGTCATATTTCTAAGGTCTGAAAAATTTATATTTACTCAATAAGATGGTTTTAATCTAAAATTAACAATTAAAATAATTTTAGTAATAAACCTTTAAATTTTTTAGTTTTTCAAGTTTTGATAAGGTTGGGTTAACTGTAGGGGCCGGATCCCAGCAAGCGGAGGTTCACTAGGAACTCTTAAGTACCAGTCGCTTAGACGATATTTCGCCTTGTTGACAGAAGGGCCCTTTCGGCTTGTTCCCAAACAAATCTTAACTTTAGAACTTTAAAATAAATTTTTTTTTACTAAATTAATTAATTGTTTGATTTAGCCTAAATTAAAATATTGAATAAAATGAAAACTAGTATTGACAAAATGTAGTAACACATTAATGTTTGTCTAAGGTGTCAATCTAGGAAGTGATAATTGATCTATGAAATGATAATTGATAATAGCAGTAATAACAAATATTAAATAATATGGTACCGATATGAAATAAACCATGATAGCTTTTTATAGCTAAAACAAATAATTTGCTTTAAAAAAAAATGGAAGCAAACAAGTTAATATGTCTTCACAGCAAGTTAATATGTTTTAACAATAGACAAGTTTTAACATGAAACAAATGACAGCAAGCAAGCAAGTTAATATGTTTTAAAAATATGGAAACAAATAACAGCAAGCAAAAACTTAATTTTAAATAAGTAAGTTTGTTTCCTGAACAAAATCTAAGCAAAAGTAAGTCTAAGCAAAAGTAAATTTGTTAAAGCAACTTCTTTGTTACAAAAGCAAGCAAACGTTTACTACTTCTTGGTACACAAGCAAGCAAAGGCAAACGTTTACAGCATGCAAACGTTTACAGCAAGTAAACGTTTCACCAAGTCTTGTTAAACAACTTCTTGGTACAGAAATAAATTTGTAACAAACGTGAACTGTGAACCGATTGTTTGTTACAGTAATCAGACGTTAAGAAAATTATGAATCAACTTAATAGACAAAGTTGTACTTAAATTATTAGACAATAGCTAGCTCTTAGATTGTTAGAAATTTCTTCAATTTTTTTCACTTAAAATCTGCAAATAAAATAAATTACGTAAATGTTACCGGCCTCCGAGGAAGGCGTGCACGTAGCACTGCCCTAAGAGTTAGCTCGAATCTATGTGCAGACCGTATCCGAACGCTCCTAGTGGTAAAATTCCCGCTCCACCGGAATCTCGTTGTCGCACACGACGTCGGAGAGAGTGATCACGTACTTAGCTCTGCCCAGAGCAACAAGAAAGAGCACCAAATTTTCGGAAAGAGAAATTTTGTAGAGAGTTTCGGAATGATATTTTTTTTTCTGTGTTTTTAGAAGGAGGAGAGGGACTCAATATATAGGCATTCCAAGGAGGAGAATGATGGCAGATTTAAAGAGTCAATTAAGAGGAACGTTATGAACGTTACAAAAATTGATTTCCATCACATGGTTCATTGAACCTGGATGGAATTCAAAATCGAACCGTTACAGAAATAAATGTGTGGTAACGGTCAGAAACTTGAATGAAAAAACCAAAAAATTATTTAGGGTCTCAGCCCGAACTCCAAGTGAAAATCGAATCGGCATTCGACGCCTGCAGATGTGGGCACGTACCCGCACCCGTTACACGCACCAAACCGAACCGAATCCGTTACGCGCACCAAACCGGCGGCGGCGGCAGCGCGCGCATGTTACCCATAGGACATCCACACAAGACATTTAATGGAGCACCAAAAGGCAAAGTAATATAAGCTCAACAAATTCTCCTATCCTAGCCGATGTGGGACTATAGGAGGAGGATGGGTTTTGAATAAAGCAGCAGTAGCTCCACCAAAAGGAGGTGGGAAGTGAACTTGAGCTTTTGCTCAATCTCACATCTAACATGTTATTGAACGAGCTCTTTAATTTCAAAAAAAAAACAAATTTATTTATAAATCTAGGTACGAGATTCACAAGTTGTTTTTGTGTAAAGGGTAAAAATGGTTGTGATTCTTTGAAATTTTTTTAGAATGTGGAAAGTTATGTTTTATTCACAATCTTTATATATTCAGTTGTCATGGACTGATAAGACTAATAGCTCCTCCTATTTTTGAACCGGAATTCGAACACATGTTCACTCATTTATTTTGCGATTGCTACCACTAGACGACCATCCATTCGGTGGTAATATGAACAAAATGTTACAATATGAAATAGGCCAATCGTGGTTAATCATTTTTCATAATTAATTTGTTAATTTATTATTTCTTTCCAAATATATGAAAATTCCATCAACAGGTATTCCAAAGCAATGAATAGTTGGTAGCTAATTTCATTTCTATTTGAAATGACAAATATTTAATTTTAAATAGAAAATGTCAAGTTGTGCTCTCATGGCGTTTTTTAATGTTTGACATTTTCTGTAATTTTATACTATGTAAACAATAAAATTCGTCCCAGCCAAACACTTTTCTCGTTTGCCGCCCTATATATATTGAAATTTTTTATAGTCATTTGGCCAAAATTCTGTTCATGTCTCTAAGGTTAATGAAACATTAATTCATTTCATTGAACTTGCTTGGAATCCATTCTAACATTGAAAATTTTCTAATACTAATATCTCATAGTGTCCAATAACATTAACAAAATACGAAATAACATATGAGACATTGTTATTTATGCATGAGAAATATATCACTTAAAATACAGTGTCTCATGTATTCTCTCATGTTTGGTTGATATCACTAAACATTACAAAATATTGACATTCTCAAACCTCTCCTAATAAGTTAGGTAGGAAGCTATAATCATAATAAGTGTTATTCTATATATAGTTACTAGTGGATAATGTCACGATCCGCTACCCAAATTGTTGGGCCGGGCCGAGTCATGTCCAGCCTACGCTTGAGATAAAGCGTAGTAAGCTGTTCTAAAGATAACAAGATAAGACTAAAATGTGCTAACAGTTCTATATCTAATAAAGAGTCAGAAATGTTCCAAACACAAAAGTCGTCTCGTATAAAAATATGTTCCAAGTACAAGTCTATAATGTAAAACTGGATACAAGTCCAGTTACTAGAGCTGGCGATTTTGCCCTGGTACCCTCTACCCTAGCCGGGTACCCTCTACCCCAGGAGGGCAAGCCCTACCCTTACCCTCTTGGAATTAGGGTAGGGTAAGGGTTTTATTCTGTTACCCTAGTGCAATTACCCGGG
>JANAVB010016598.1:10750923-10778423 GCA_029216955.1 Iris pallida | reverse complement strand
TTGGTGTTTTGGAATAATTTGTAAGGTTTTTAGGGCCAAAGAAAGATGGTGTAATATGATACACTATACATATTATTTGGTTTATCAAATTTCGTTATCATCATTATTATTATTATTATTATTATTATTATTATTATTATTATTATTATTATTATTATTATTATTATTATTATTGTTGTTATTGTTATTATCATTTTATTATTTTATTATCAATATTATTGAAGATATTATGAAATATTACTATTGTAATATTATTGGGTATATGAGTGTAAATATATATGTATATGTGTGTAAAATATATATATATATATATATATATATATATATATATATATATATATATATATGTAGAAATGTGCATAGATATTTATATATATAGATGTGTACGTATATATGTACGTATAAATGTATATATGTATATATATATTTCATATATATATAGGAATGAATGGATAAATAGAAAAAAAAAAAAAAAAGAGTAAGAGAAACAATGGCAGGCCCATAGCCTCCCCGGGCCCAAGCCTCAGCCCACTTCACCCTAATAAAAAGTTCCCACAGAACAAACCCATACTAAATCGATGGAGACATAATGGTAGCTCCAAATGGCTAATAAAGAAAGTTGCTAAATAGTCAAATGTTTATAGCATGCCACGTGAAACTTGGCTGTTAACAACATATATCTAACAGGTCGTTCACCATAAGAATAATACATTTTTCCCTCTTAATTGACGATATAGATTCTTAGTTAGGCACTTCATTTGCTAGATCACAGACCCAAGCTTTCTACAAATCATAGAAGTAATAATTTAGAAGAATAAGCAGCATCAGTAATCAGCCAAGGCCAGGCCAGGCCAAGCTGAGCCGACCCGACCCCAAAGGCTTCCCGAGACCAGCATGGGAAGCCCACAGACCCAATGGTAGCAAACCGAGCTACCTTCTGTTTCTCTCATGCATATATATTGAAACCCACGCACGCGCACACGAGCGATCGACGAAACCCTGAAACTCCTCAAACCCTAAACCAACGCCTCCACCACGCGCCACCCACGACCCATCCCCTAGCCTGGGCGCAACCTCGTGCCGCCCTGCGCGCCGCCGCGCGCGGCCACGACGCGCCGGAGCGCGCGGAACAGCGCACAGGAAACAGAGCAGTAGCACTAGTAGCAACTTCAGGACAGGTATTTCACCCCCTTATTTCTTCGCGTATTCTCCGTCATTTTCGATTTCGTAAGTTGTTACGGAAACCCCATATGACCCTCTAGAAGTCCCCATAGATAGAATTCGACGGGGAAAATCCATCAATCCAGAAATCGATGCGAACCTTGACGAAAAACCTGTTCAAATAGAACAGTTTCAGTAGTTAAAAACCCTGTATCTGAAGCCAGTTTTCGAACAGGATATTAGAGTTTTCGAAAGTTTAATTCAACACAGTTAAAGACAACCTAATCGAGATAAAAACGCCACTTTTTGTTTTATTTTTAATTGTTTGTACAGTAAGATATTCCAGTTTGAAAACCAATAAAAATCTGTTTTAAAAATTGTAGAAAACTAGAAAAAAAACTCCGATACCACGTCCGTCCCGCCATTCTGGACGACGTGGTCGCGCACTGTCAGCATCGAAAACTGCGTAACGGCTTCATGGTCGTGTGGACTTTGACGGAATTCAAATTGGTCTCGTGTGCGCGACGAATTCGACGCGTATCCGTCGAATCGCCCCGTATCCATCCAATGCAAATTCTCTAATTACTTTGTGCACGCTCGTCAGATCGAGACGAAACTTGTGCCAACAGGACCGTATCATTTTCTGGTCCTGCATGCCAAGTTTGGTCCAATTCTGAGACAGTTGAATCCGACGTCGTTTTGCGGCCCCACGGTTCCATTCACGGACGATTTTGTGCACGGCCCGTCGGAATCCAACTTAGGACATACGTTGGGTTCGTATCAAAAAACTGGATTCGTGGACACAGTTTGACGACTTTAGAGACCATTGACTCTGGCACCTTTTCGGTGCAAAGCGGGTCCAACGGCGGACATCGTTTTGACCCGAAATTACCGTTTTGCCCTGTGTCCAGAATTGGATGTAAGGACAAGGCAATCCTAGCTAATGGACTATTCTGAGATCATTAGTATTTTTTATTGCTTTTCGGGGACTGTTGTACGTTTTGACTATAGTGGCACATTAGTAGTTCAGATTGTCGGTTTCACCAGCAAAGGACCACAGGCGAGTACAGTTTATTATTTGCATTTCGATATTGATCTTTACAATAATTCATTGATTAGTCATTGGTTATGTGATTATTTTCTATTATAAATTGTTGAGTCGGGAATGAGAAGTACCAAGGATGTGTGATCTGACCTTAGACCGTGTAGACCATGTACCGTGTTGCATTTATTTCTTGTAGACCGTGTAGACAGTATTTTATTTACTTCTTGTAGACAGTGTAGACAATGATTTATTTATTGCAAAGTAACCGTGTAGACCGTGTTTATTATTGCATTTAACTGTGTAGTTGTAATTATTATATTATTCTGTAGACAGTGTCTTTATTGCTATATAACTGTAGGCCGTGTACTGTAGACCGTGTAACTGTAGACCGTGTAACTGTAGACCGTGTAACTTTAGACCGTAGACCGTGTCGCATAATTGTCCCGAGACCGATCACATATCAAAGGTACTTCTAACGGTGGAAAGTATATGAGTCTATTTATTACTATTGATTTTTCTTACGACTTTACTGTTATTTTTAAAACTCATGATTGATGTCTAACCTTTGTTTTATAGTCATTTTCTTTATTGAGATTGCATTCAGTGGATTGTGCTCGTTCCATTCCTGACTGGAAACCAACATTTTCAGGTTAGCCGTGGATTCACTTAGCATGGGAGATACGGGGATACTTGCGGCCAAAGCCTAGAGACTACTAGATATTGAGTTGTAGTCATTCTATAATTGTACAAGTTTATGTTTTATGCAAAAGTAAAACTTGTGATCTTTGTAAATTAAATTAATCTTGTGAATGAGTATTATTTGTGATTTGATCTTCAGGCCGTGACAGCGTTCTACCGCCGATACTGCGGCGTAGGCTGGCTTGGACACGTCTCGTATCCGTTTAAAAAAAAAAATGGTGTGCGGGTCGTGACATGTCTCGACACGCGTCCTAGCTTCGTGCGTGTCGTGCAAAGCAGGGACACGAGAAATCCTGTGTCCTTACTGTCAGACACAGGACAGATGTTTATATATTTTTTATATAAATGCTAACCTAAAACAAATAAAATCAAACCCTAACCCTTAACACGAGCACGGGCTGACCCCCTGGCCAGCCCGACTAGCCTAACCCCCCCCCCCCCCCCCCCCCCCGCTCTGTTGGCTCAGTTTCGAGCCCTTGCCACTGCTGTCTTTTCCTTTTCTTTTTCTTTTCCTTTTTTCCTTTTTCTTTTTATATTTATGTATAAATTATATATCTAGTATATACTTTTATTTGTATATATATATGTATTATTATATATCTATTATGTATATATACTTGCTATTTTTTTTATATAATATACTTCATTTTTTTTTGTACTTTTATTATCTATGTGTGTGTGTATATATATATATATATATATATATATATATATATATATATATAGATATATATATATATGCTATTTTATATATGTATTTCACTTAGCGTAGTGTAAATTATTTATATAAAATAATGTTCATACTTTTATAGTTACTATGCATAACTTTACCATATTAAAATAATAATATTTATTTTGACTATTACCAATTGTATTTTTATTGTATTTAAATTACTGCAACCATTTGGTGTCCAAGCCTAGCATGGGTATTTGGGCCCAAATGTGTTTTCACACATTCAAGACCTATACAAGTCATATTGGACTTGATTCATGGCCTTGGGTCCTGTATTTGAACTTTGGTTCAAATTATATACATGGACAAAATACGCAGATAATTAATTATTGTGTGCAATGCTGTTTTTGATTTTCTAAAAATACTTAAAGTACTGCTAAAATTATGGAAAAATAGTTTTTAGATACTATGTTAAGTTAGCTAATTTAGTATAATTTTTGTAGTATTTAAATTACTGTTTTGCCACTAATTTGGCATATGAAACCAAAACTCATTTTCTGTATACTTAGGAAACCTGATTTTTATTAAATACTTTTACTGGTTAATAAATTCCAGAAAAATTATAATAAATTTCTATGATTAACAAGGATCACTTTGTTACTTTACTTTAAACAAAACTAGGCTTTTTGTCTATCTCTAAAATTGTTAGAACACAATGATCTTTTAATTTATTTATTGATTAATTATGACTTGTAGCTTTTTGTGTTATTTGGAGTTTTAGCCGTGTTGAACCCCATCCCTCACTAGTGTAAAGACCCTAGAAAGTTAGTTAACGTAGTGTGTCACCCCACATTGGTCTCTATGCCAAAAATCATCATTTTGGCTAGGTGCCCAATTACAAGTCGTGTTTCACCAATTAGTGTCCTAGTGTTTTAGCTTAGTGTAAAAACTAAGTTGTTGTATTTACTTCTACAGTGACGAGCTACCAGACATCCATAGCATTGTTATCGCAGCTTGTTTTGTTTTGCTTTGCTAGAGGCAAGTACTTTCTACGAACTTTACATATTGTCACATAAAATGAACTGCAAACCCCACCATGTTAAATGATGATCCTTGGGGGTAGCAAGTTAGATCTCTACATGTTGTACTTTCAGTTACTACCATGCTTAGAACAGTCTTGATGTATCTCTCACATGATTAGAATATAGGTTATGGGGAAACTGTTAGTAGCGTACGTGATCATGCCCCCTTACTCGTACGTACGTACCGAGCAAGGTTGACATTTTATGTATACCTTGTCGTAGGCGCACCAGCTGTATTTGTACGTATGTACATCTATCGCTTGTTTTACTTGTACGTATGTATATTTTATTTACATTGTGCCTCAGTACATTGTACATCTATTGACCGATCACGTACCTGCTACAGTTTTAAACATTACATATACATCTGTCTCTATGACATATGTGTCCTTGCCATGATAGACTGTGTGATGCCATGCTTTCCAGTTATTTCTTTTATGTTCATTTCCATGTTTCATATGCTAGTTTGCTAAATTTAGTACTTGCTCCCGTCCTGACAGGATAACGTTGTAGGTGTCCTTACTGAGGAGGAGTTACTCTGCGACACCTATTATGGGGTTACTGTCGAGGACCCAGCTCTGCTTTACGAGGATGTTCCTGCGGGGAACCTCGCCTAGTTGTCTTTTGTTTGCTTAGACTTTTGAGAGTAGACATGTATTAGACTATATCTTTTTGTAACTGGACATGTATCCAGTTTACATTTCAGTTCACTTGTACTTGGACATTTTACTATATACGACGACTTTTGTGTTTGGAGCATTTATGACTTTATTTCACTTATAGAACTGTTAGCACATTTAGTCTTATCCTGTTGTCTTTAGAACAGCTTACTACGTTTTATCTTAACGTAGGCTGGGCATGACTCGGCCTGGCCCAACAATTTGGGTAGCGGGTCGTGACATATTTTAGTGATGGCCCATGCAGGTCCTGACTAAACTGTTTGGTTACGTTATTGTACCAAGCATGCCTGCAATTAGGAACTTAAGGTAACTAGACAACATTAGGAAAGACGCTTAGAACACCTAGAGGAATGCTAGGGTTGCAACATAGGATATACATCACATGTTTGCTATTATAATTAGATTTTCTTGCATATGATTACTTACTTTAAACAAGTCCTTATAAGTCTTTTTATGTGTAATTTAGATGGTGCTTACTCGTTCATCCCAGTATGTTACCCCCAAGAATGGGGCCCTCCATATCCAGTCAGCTGACCAGTTGACTGATACATCTCCACCTACCACATTCCCCCACTCCACAGATCCACAGACCCAGATACCACCTTCCACATCCCAGGCCCGGCAGGACCCGATACTTCCACCACCCCCTATCACTATACCCACCCAGGCTTCCGTCACACTCGACGGGACCCAGCTGCTCACACTGATCCAGGGGTTCCTAACAACCCATCAGGAGCAGACTACCCTACTCCGCCAGAGCATGGAGCGTTCTGAGGGACGTCCCGTGGTCCCACCACATGTAGAGCCACGGCAGAGAGCGGGGACGATCAAGGACTTCATGGGTCTGAATCCCAAGGAGTTCTCAGGGACTGAGGGCATAGTAGTAGCTGATGACTGGCTAGATTCGGTAGAGAGGAAGCTCCTGGGAGTTAGGATGTCGGATGACCTCCAGGTCGAGGCAGCGGGATTTCTGCTGATAGACTTAGCAGGAGTCTGGTTCCGGAATGAGCCATTATTTGCGAGAGGGAGAGCCACCTGGGACCAGTTCACGACCCAGTTCAAGAAGAAGTTCTTCTCGACCACTGCTAGAGTTGCCATGAGGCTACGATTCCAAAACATCCAGCAGGGGAACCGTTCTGTTGATGACTATACGGCAGAGTTTAGTCGCCTGAGCCATTTTGCTTCTAGTCTGGTTGCTGATCCAGAGGAGATGACCCGTAGGTTTTGCCATGGTCTAGTTCCAGACATTGGTATTCTTATAGTGGCAAACGGTACGACTGACTACTACCAGAGCCTAGAGTTGGCCCGGAGCATCGAGGAGCGTCTTCTGTCATGCAAGAGGTCGGCTTCTGTACATCATGAGGGACCATCCAAGCGTCAGGCCTTCCAGCAGAGAGCACCGACGCCACCCCAGCAGACTTACCGTCCCCCTATATCACATCACCCGACCCCGCCAGTTCGAGCCCCGGGACCCCGACAGCAGCAGAAGGGAGCTATATGTTCTTTCTGCGGAAGACCAGGCACGAGTACTCCATCTGCAGGAAGAGGCTGAAGCAGTGCTTAGTTTGTGGGTCTGCCACCCCACATGATACGGGAATGCCCAGTAGCCAAGGGACCTAGAGGACCGCTCCCGACTCAGCAGCAGAGGTTTGGGCAGCATCTGCAGCAGCAGAAGGGACCTCAGGGGAAGGTCTATAGCCTAGCCCTTGAGCCGGAGCCGGAGCAGGTTTTCGGAGCCAGATTACTTAGCAGACGTCATTACAGGTCATGTTTATTTGCATACTTTTCTAGCTCTATGCTTGTTTTGATTCTGGTGCATCTCATAGCTTCCTATCATTAGAGTTTATGCAAGAACATCACTTAGTATCTACACCTACTGCGGAGATTAGTAGAGTAATGACAGGAGGAGGACCAGTGCCTATTAGAGCTAGCTATAGATGCTCTATTATGATAGCCGGAAGAGAGTTTGAGGGGCGATTCTTTGTGATGCCACTCCCCGGTTATGATATCATATTGGGGATGGACTGGCTTAGCTATGCCCATGCATCTATAGATTGTCATGAGGGTAGTATTTTGTTCAGTCCCCCAGGCACAACACCATTCAGTGTCAGGAGGACAGGGCCGGAGATCAGCCTAGAGCCGAACTGTTGTGCTACAGTCGGGGACGCAGCACCGCCATACCCTATCATTAGGGAGTTTATGGATGTATTCCCAGAGGATCTTCCAGGACTTTCGCCTGACAGAGATGTGGAATTCACTATAGATTTAGTGTCGGGTTCATCACCAGTATCCCGGGCTTGCTATAGAGTGAATCCCAAGGAGGCCATAGAGATGAAAGAGCAGATTGATGACCTGTTGAAAAAGGGTTTCATTCGATCCAGTGCTTCTCCATGGGGAGCGCCAGTACTCTTTGTGCCTAAGAAGGATGGTACAGTCCGGTTGTGTATTGACTATCGGGCCTTGAATGCCATCACCATCAAGAACAAATATCCTCTGCCCAGGATAGATGATTTGTTCGACCAGTTGAGCGGGGCGAAGGTATTTTCCAGGATAGACTTGAGATCCGGGTACCACCAGGTGAAGGTTAGGCAAGCAGACATCCAGAAGACGGCGTTCAACACGAAGTACGGGCAGTACGAGTTTCTGGTGATGCCATTTGGTCTCACAAATGTGCCAGCTGTCTTTATGAACTTGATGAATAAGACATTCACCAGTATCTGGATAAGTTCGTCGTAGTATTTATCGACGACATCCTGATATACTCGAAGACGCCAGAGGAGCATGCAGAGCACTTGCGGATAGTTTTGGGATTCTGAGGCAGGAAAGATTGTTTGCCAAATTGTCGAAGTACGAGTTCTTTTTAGACCGAGTGGAGTTTCTCGGCCATGTAGTCACTGGAGATGGAATCTCGGTGGATCCCAGAAAGATTGCTGCAGTTGAGACGTGGAAGTCTCCGACGTCAGTTTCAGAGATCAGGAGTTTTCTGGGTTTAGCAGGCTATTATAGAAAGTTCATCCAGGACTTTGCTAGGATAGCTGAACCCATGACGAAGCTGACGCAGAAGGACGCAGAGTACATCTAGTCAGAGGACTGCCAAATAGCATTTGAGGAGCTGAAGAGGAGGCTGACGACCGCTCCAGTTCTGACTTTACCTTCAGGTTCTGGAGGTTTTACCATATACAGTGATGCTTCTGGGAAGGGGCTAGGATGTGTCCTATAGCAGCATGGGAAAGTAATTGCTTATGCATCTAGGCAATTGCGGACTCATGAGAGGAATTATCCTAGCCATGACCTAGAGTTAGCTGCGGTGATCTTTGCACTCAAGTTATGGAAACATTACTTATACGGAGAGCGTGTGGAAATCTTTACTGACCACAAAAGCTTGAAGTATGTGTTCACGCAGAAAGAGCTGAACATGAGGCAAAGACGATGGTTGGAGTTGATGAAGGACTTCGACATCGATTTACAGTATCACTCCGGGAAGGCAAATGTGGTGGCGGATACGCTGAGCAGGCATCCGATGGCATGGTACCAGATGATTGATCGGCATTTATGGAAGGATCTGGAGAAGCTCAGTATCGAGCTAGTTCGGCCAGGATCAGTGATACAGATGATGGCACTTGACATTCAGTCAGGTTTGATGGAGCAGATCCGGGAGGCACAGTCTACAGATGAGAGCCTTCGCAGACTTCGACCCCAGGCATTAGCTGGATTACTGGATGACTTCACTATAGCAGAGGATGGATCCTTGAGGCATGGCAGCCGATTGTGCGTACCGAAGGGAGAGCTAGTAGAGGCAGTCTTGCAGGAGGCGCACCGATCGAGATATTCTATTCACCCTGGTGCTAACAAGATGTACCGTGACTTACGGGAACATCTTTGGTGGCACGGGATGAAGAGGGATGTATCACGTTTCATCTCGAGATGCCTAGTTTGCCAGCAGGTCAAGGCGAAGCGCCAGAGGCCAGCTGGTTTGTTGCAGCCGTTACCCATTTCCGAGTGGAAGTGGGAACATATTACGATGGACTTCGTTTCAGGGCTTCCTCGTTCCCAAGGAGGGAAGGATGCCATCTGGGTCATCGTGGACAGGCTGACGAAGTGTGCGCACTTCATACCCTTCAATGTGGGGTTTTCCACTGAGAAGTTGGCAGAGCTATACATGCAGCAGATAGTTCGCCTACACGGAGTGCCGGTGAGCATCGTGTCAGACAGAGACAGCAGATTCACATTCCACTACTGGAGGAGCTTGCAGGAGGAGTTGGGCAGTAGGCTCAAGTTCAGTACGGCGTACCACCCGCAGACAGATGGGCAGTCCGAGAGGACGATACAGACACTGGAGGATATGCTGAGGACCTGCGTGCTGGACTTCGAAGGATCATGGGAGAGCCATCTGCACTTGGTAGAGTTTTCATACAACAACAGCTACCAGGCCAGTATTGGTATGTCTCCTTTCGAGGCGCTATATGGACGACGATGCCGCACACCGCTCTTTTGGAATGATGTTGGAGATAGAGTTAGGCTTGGGCCAGAGATGATCACGAATGCAGCAGAGAAAGTCGGGATGATCAGAGACAGGCTCAGAGTAGCTCAGGATCGACAGAAACACTGGACTGACGCTAGTCGCAGGCCGATGGAGTTCGCAGACGGTAATATGGTGCTAGTGAAGATATCACCTACTCGAGGGACGATCCGGTTCGGACGAGGAGGGAAGCTGAGCCCCAGATACATCGGGCCATTCGAGATACTTGGCAGGATCGGAGAGGTAGCTTACAGGGTTGCCCTTCCACCCAACCTAGCAGGAGTTCACGACGTCTTTCACGTATCTCAGCTGAGGAGATATGTTCCAGACCCCAGTCATGTGCTAGATCATTCGGAGTTGGAGGTCGGACCGAGCCTTACAGTTTCTGAGCAGCCAGTGGAGATATTAGACCGGAGAGAGAAGAGGCTGAGGAACAAGGTTATACCCCTAGTACGAGTAGCTTGGAGCCGTCACTCCCCAGGTGAATCTACTTGGGAGAGGGAGTCGGACATGAGGGAGAGATACCCTTACTTGTTCGATCCAACCGCTGCGAGGGAACCACCCGTTCCCGCTTGATACCTTAGAGGTTAGTTTCGATCGCAGCCTTAGTCATTTTGTTGCATTGCTTGTTATGTTAGAATATTGTAGGGTCTTCAATCCTTGTGAATTTCGAGGACAAAATTTTTCAAGGAGGGAAGAACTTGTCAACTCCTGATTTTCAAAAATTTATTAAACTAGTGTTAATTAATTATTAAATATCATTATTGGTTTTAAAATAATTTAATATAATTTTAGAAATTTTCTAGAATTTTAAATGAATTTTTAATGAGTTTTAAATACAAAAAAATATCATATTGTTATTTATTTAAATATTTTAACAGTATTTGTAATTTTCTGAATTGTTTTAATAGTGTTTTGCAATTATTAGAATTATTAGTATATTAGTTTATAATTTATTAATTGTTTTAGTGTGTGGAGTGCAAATTTTTATTTGCACTTAGACCCGATAGGACCTAAATGCAATTACCTAAAACCTAGGGACTCTAGTGCAAAACCCTAACCTACCCCCGACGACTGCCCCGACCGACTCACCGCCCTGTCCCCGCCTTTTCTCGGCTGCCCGACCGCCTCGATTCCCCCCTATTTAAACCCCAGCAACCCCCCGACCTAGCTACCACATCCCCGACCACCGACGACCGCCACAGCCCCCGTTCTTCCACAAAACCCTAGACCTAACCCTAACTCCGGCGAGACCCCCAGCGCCGCCCCTACGCCGAGTGTCACAGCCCCCAACCACCGTCGACGAGCTCGCCACGCCGAGACGCGTCGATCGCCACCGCTCCGCCACCGTCCCAACGCCCCTAGCCGCCGTCTCCGCCTTCGAAACTTTCCCCGAAGTCGGACACGTGAGTAGCAGAGCCCATCTCGTGTCGTACGTGTCCCAAAGCCACGTGCGTGGTTCGCCAGGACACGGGAACACTAGTCCAGTGTCTCGACACGCGTCCTAGCCTTCGTGCGTGTCGTGCAAAGCACGGACACGAGAAATCCTGTGTCCTTAACTGTTAGGACACAGGACAGATGTTTATATTTTTTTTTTATATAAATGCTAACCTAAACTAAATAAAAGAATCAAAACCCTAACCCTTAACACGAGCAGCGGGCTGACCCCCTGGCCAGCCCGACCTAGCCTAACCCCCCCCCCCCCCCCCCCCCCCCCCCCCCGCTCTGTTTGTTCGGGTTCGAGCCCCTGCCACAGCTGTCTTTTCCTTTTCTTTTTCTTTTCCTTTTTCCTTTTTCTTTTTATATTTATGTATAAATTATATATATATGTATATACATATATTTGTATATATATATGTATTATTATATATACTATATTTATGTATATATACTTGCTGTTTTATATATATATGTATATACTTCATTTTTTTTATACTTTATTATTCTATGTGTATATATATATATATATATTTTTTTTTTTCTTATATATATATATATATATATATATATATATATATATATATATATATATATATATATATATATATATATATATATATATATATATATATATGTATGTATTATGTATACATATATATTTATGTATATATATATATGCTATTTTATATATGTATTTCACTTAGCTTAGTGTAAATTATTTATATAAAATAATGTTCATACATTTATAGTTACTATGCATAACTTTACCATATTAAAATAATAATATTTATTTTGACTATTACCAAATTATATTTTTATTGTATTTAAATTACTGCAACTATTTGGTGTCCAAGCCTAGCATGGGTATTTGGGCCCAAATGTGTTTTCACACATTCAAGACCTGTACAAGTCATATTGGACTTGATTCATGGCCTTGGGTCCTGTATTTGAACTTTGGTTCAAATTATATACATGGACAAAATATGCAGATAATTAATTATTATGTGCAATGCTGTTTTTGATTTTCTAAAAATACTTAAAGTACTGCTAAAATTATGGAAAAATAGTTTTTAGATACTATGTTAAGTTAGCTAATTTAGTATAATTTTTGTAGTATTTAAATTACTGTTTTGCCACTAATTTGGCATATGAAACCAAAACTTATTTTCTGTATACTTAGGAAACCTGATTTTTATTAAATACTTGTACTGGTTAATAAATTCCAGAAAAATTATAATAAATTTCTATGATTAACAAGGATCACTTTGGTACTTTACTTTAAACAAAACTAGGCTTTTTGTCTATCTCTAAAATTGTTAGAACACAATGATCTTTTGATTTATTTATTGATTAATTACAACTTGTAGCTTTTTGTGTTATTTGGAGTTTTAGCCGTGTTGAACCCCATCCCTCACTAGTGTAAAGATCCTAGAAAGTTAGTTAACGTAGTGTGTCACCCCACATTGGTCTCCTATGCCAAAAATTATTATTTTGGCTAGGTGCCCAATTACAAGTCGTGTTTCACCAATTAGTGTCCTAGTGTTTTAGCTTAGTGTAAAAACTAAGTTGTTGTATTTACTTCTACAGTGACGAGCTACCAGACATCCATAGCATTGTTATCGTAGCTTGTTTTGTTTTGTTTTGCTTTGCTAGAGGCAAGTACTTTCTACGAACTTTACATATTGTCACATAAAATGAACTGCAAACCCTACCATGTTAAATGCTGATCCTTGGGATAGCAAGTTAGATCTCTACATGTTGTACTTTCAGTTACTACCATGCTTAGAACAGTCTTGATGTATCTCTCACATGATTAGAATATGGGTTATGGGGAAACTGTTAGTAGCGTACGTGATCATGCCCCCTTACTCGTACGTACGTACCGAGCAAGGTTGACATTTTATGTATACCTTGTCGTAGGCGCACCAGCTGTATTTGTACGTATGTACATCTATCGCTTGTTTCACTTGTACGTATGTACATTTTATTTACATTGTGCCTCAGTATATTGTACATCTATTGACCGATCACGTACCTGCTACAGTTTTAAACATTACATATACATCTATCTCTATGACATATATGTCCTTGCCATGATAGACTGTGTGATGCCATGCTTTCCAGTTATTCCTCTTATGTTCATTTCCATGTTTCATATGCTAGTTTGCTAGATTTAGTACTTGCTCCCGTCCTGACAGGATAACGTTGTAGGTGTCCTTACTGAGGAGGAGTTACTCTGCGACACCTATTATGGGGTTACTGTCGAGGACCCAGCTCTGCTTTACGAGGATGTTCCTGCGGGGAACCTCGCCTAGTTGTCTTTTGTTTGCTTAGACTTTTGAGAGTAGACATGTATTAGACTATATCTTTTTGTAATTGGACATGTATCCAGTTTTATATTTTAGTTCACTTGTACTTGGACATTTTACTATATACGACGACTTTTGTGTTTGGAGCATTTATGACTTTATTTCACTTATAGAACTGTTAGCACATTTAGTCTTATCCTGTTGTCTTTAGAACAGCTTACTACGTTTTATCTCAACGTAGGCTGGGCATGACTCGGCCTGGCCCAACAATTTGGGTAGCGGGTCGTGACAGATAGGGACGTCGGCAGCAGCAGTTACCAGGCGCCAGCGAAGAGGGTGCAGATGCAGACTCCGGCGAGGCCACCTCAGCAGGTAGCAGTTCAGCACCGTCATGCCAGAGTTCCAGCAGCTCAGCATCAGAGGCAGCAGGGGATCACTTGCACATACTGCCATCGGTCGGGACACCACGTGGAGGTCTATCGCAAGATGCTTGGACTTTGTCTCTTCTGCGGGTCAGACGCACATCAGATGAGGGACTGCGCTCAGGCTACAGCCAGACTAGCAGGAGGACCCCGAGGAGCTGGAGGACCACCGCCTGCACCACCCAGAGCATTGCCTGCTGCACCCCAGAGAGGAGGAGCTCTACCACCCCAGCAGCAGAGGTTTGCACAGCACCAGTAGCAGTAGAGGGGAGGACCACAGCGGGGACGTGCTTACGTCTTGCCCGCAGTTGAGGAGGAGGAGGCAGCTCTAGATGTCATCACAATAACTCTACATCTATCAAATTTTAATTTTTAAAACTTCTTTTGCATACCTAGGAAGCTGAAATGTGAGTATATGTAGCAAGTAGGGATTAAATTAAAATTTTAGATTTAAAGTGGTATATAATTAATACTAAGCCAATATTACAAAGGTTATAAAATTATTTTGTATAACATGACATTTGAAAGTAAGATTTTTATATCATTTGTGCTACTAATAATTCTGTTTTGAACTTGGATAATATTTAGCAAACTGCAATAACCAAAAAAAATTGCTTACTAGCTTAAATTGTTTGCCAAGATAAGAAAACTTTAAACTGCACTATATATAACGTTGTGTGAGTTTCCGTTGTTGAGAGTTGCTCCACCGAAGGGATCGGCGTACCATATATATATATATATATATATATATATATATATATATATATATATATATATATATATATAATGTCTATTGTGAAAATTTTTGGCTCCAAAATACAAAGGGACTCTGCCGATTTTTTTGAGAAATTTCAGAGTTAGCGATTTTGGAAAGTCGAAATGGTTAAATCCTTTTTTCAAAATTTTATCAAATTTTCTAATACAAACATAACCTTGAAATCCTTGAAAGTGTTGCCGTAGGCACACAAATTCTAGTTGACATTTTATTTTCGCTAAGACGAAATCTCCTACTTAACTTTATTCTCGTTTAATGTGTGTTCCTATCATACGAAAAGCGAGATGCAAAATTGGAATGTACTTTAAACTAGATAACATTTTGGTTAGAATTGCATTGGGATGGGAGAGAAACGCTTGGATCACACCTTCGAATTCGTTACAGTAATTATATATGAAAAATTGATCCGTTTCTGTTATCGACATTCGTACGGCTATACGATGTTCGAGGTGAGGCTTAGCTCACTTTCTTATTTTCTGTTTTTCATTGGATTTCGAGTCCCCGAATTCGGTCCTGTAATATCCAATGTAGTCTGGTTCCAATATTCTTGAAATTTTTTAAGTCATACGACAGTTGTTATAACACTTGATTCCGATAACTCAAAAAATAACTCATATGTTATCCTGATTATATCACATCATTATGTGATCTTGATACTAATGGGACGGATAAACCTAAGCACCGTCCATTAAGTATAAACATGATCCTGGATAAATGGGATTATTGTTGAGATAATAGAAGTTGTATGATCCAGGAACGTTTCTCTAAACATTGAATTTGCATACAAGATTTATTTGAGGTTTACACATTTATACCTGACACCTGAATTCTTTTGAAAAAAGATGTTAATATTATAAGAAAATTCTTATCAGTAAATCTACTTTTAAAATTATCCTTTCCTACAATTCAATTTCGATAATTTTTTCATCTTATTTTACCCACTTTACTCCTTTGACTCAGGGCTTGTTCGTCATATTGACGACCTAGTATTGTTCACTAGTTTTGTAACAATATTCTCAAAGGAAGTTGACATCAATTATTGAAGTGCATCTGGAGATAAGAATATGATGCTACCATTGAAGACGATTGTGTTGGAACCAGATTGCTTCTCATCATCTATTTAAGGTATAAATGTAATATATGTATATTGGGTTAAAGTTTGTAAATCGGGTAGAATAATAAATTTTTCTATTTTTAGTTTAGAATATCCTTAAATCAAACTGCTATTCATTATTTTATGCATTATGTGACCTGTGATCAACCTATCCTAGATCCTTATGGACGACAATCGCGAATATGGGTACTGGAGTATTCATATGTCGCGTAGCCTGAAAATATTGTTACATACTCGGCTCGTCGTATGCTGGGAACGTGACGTGACAAAAAAAGTTTTAGAAGAACGATAATAATTGACATCCCACAACGTACTTTATCTAAGATAGTGACATATTAGGAACCTTTACGACCATTCAATTTTGTTGGTGTTTCATGGCCGGTACAAGTCAATATAAGGACACAATTTTAAACATAATTTATGAGGAGAAAAAAAAAATCCTTATGAAATTTCTCTTTTAATTATGGTCTATTTATTATAGTGGAAAAAGGGGTATGAAAAAGAATATAAAAGCATAAGTTTGCTTCCTTACTTATCATAATAAATAAATAAATAAATACATATCGTCATTTATTTTGGGTCCGAAACCTCTAATCCAAAGAAGTCTACGAGGAATTCAATTGTCGCTTGCTTGCAAGCAAAATTCTTTTCGGTAAGTTTCAATTATTTCAAGTTTTCAATTATTGTATTATATAAATAATCTTTTTGTTTTATTTTCTAGTTCTCCACAAGTATTCCCAAATTAAATTTACTTTTTATATTTTTACGAAATAAGATAATTATCTCGAATATCAATATTTATATGAACAATAAAATAATTATCTCGAATATCCCATATATTCGAGAGATTAACTATTGAGATTTTATTAGTTATTTGTTCCTATGAAACAGGAACAACCAATGGAATATAAATAATTATGTACAACTAAAAATATGTTAACATCATTCAATTTCCAGTGCACTTGTTTTTCGTCGATCTCCAATGTCAACGTAATGAATGTTTTTGCTGCAGCAATAGGTCGTTTGGTGGCGTTAAGGGCCAGTGGTGGTGTGGTGGTGGACCGAGCACAATGGAGACAACTCCCCTTTCGCAAGTTCGACACATCATTGAAGATGCAAGAGTTGCTTCAAAGTCTGCTTTAAATATTTCATTTTTCTTTTCATATAGAAATGCTAACCACTGTGCTTATTCATTAGCTACTTATGCTTTACTGAACAACACTTCTAACTTCATATGTTCATATGAAGAGATCTCCTTTTGTATTACATCTCATGTCACACTGGACATGAACTCTGCATCTACCTGATTCCTTTAATGAAGTCCTGTTCAAAAAAAAAAAAAAAAATAGTTATGTACAACTAATAATATGTTAAGATCATTCAATTTCCAGTGCACTTGTTTTTTGTCAACGTAATGAATGTTTTTGCTGCAGCAATAGGTCGTTTGGTGGCGTTAAGGGCCAGTGGTGCTGGACCGACCGAGCAAGATCCACTCGGATGGAGATTGGCAACCCCTGCGTTATGGTGGTGTCCCTAATAGCATCATTAGTATGTAGTGCTCAAAATTTTAGCTTGAGGTCCAATATTTTGAAATTGAAGTAAATGTAAAATGTGATGGACTTATATGAGAATAATAAGAAATGATAAAATGAGCTTTGGTCCCAAAGATTGTGTGGTCAAAAATTAAAGTGAGAAAAAAATAATATAAATCTAGAATTGGACTCCAAATTGGGACTTACTATTCTACAAAATAATTTCCTACATTTTGAATCTAGAAATTCTCATGCCCAATCTATAGCTCCTGTGGATGGGTTAGACCTGAAAATCTAGAAATTGAAACCTAGGATGGGTCTTACTGTTCTATAAAATGAGCTCATATATTCTAAATCTATAATCTAGAAAATGGGTTGGGCCTTAGAGTATCATTAGTAAGGCCCATCCCATTTTCTAGATTCTAGATTTAGAATGTAGGAGCTCATTTTGTAGAATAATAAGTCTCATCCCTAGTCCCAATTTCTACAATTTTGGTCCCAACCCATCTATGGGTGTTAAGGGTTGGGTCTCCCAATTTCTAGATTCTAGATTGTAGAAACTTATTTTGTAAAATAGTAAGTTCCAATTTGGAGTCCAACGTTCTAGATTCTAAACTTTATATTATTTTTTTCCTACTGACCACACAATTTTTTGGACCGGAGCTCAATTTATCATTTTCTACTATTCTCATACAAACCCAACTCATTCTACATTTACCTTTTCTTTTGAATTTTTGGACTCTAAATTGCATTGGAGAGTTCCAACTACTAATGATGCTCTAAAACCATCTCCAATGGGGGTTTCTATCTTCCCTATTTCTATGGAAGAAATCTACTTTAGAAAAAACTTCTCCCAATGGTGATTTCTATCATCATTTCTATCCTAGGTGGCATTGATGTAGGATGAAAACTTTCTAGGAGGGTTTCTACATGTAGAAACTCTCATAGAAATTCTGACAATTATTATTGGACCCCACATCATTCAATTGGTCATTTTACTATGTGACACATAGGATAGAAATGGAGAACCATTGGAGAGCATTTTTGTATGTGTACAATTTCTATATAGAAACTCTTCCAACTATGATAGAAATCTCGTTAAAGTACAATGCCAAGTAGGATAAGAACTCAATTTTAGAAATCACCATTGGAGATGGTCCTACTTGGCATTGTACTTTAAGAAAATTTCTATCCTAGTTGGAAGAGTTTCTATATAGAAATTGTACACATACAAAAAATGCTCTCCAATGGTTCTCCATTTTTGTCCTATGTGTCACATAGTAAAAGGACCAATTGAATGATGTGGGGCCCAATAATAATTGTCATGAGAGATAGGAGAATTTCTATGAGAGTTTCTACATGTAGAAACCCTCCTAGAAAGTTTTTATCCTACATCATTGCCATCTAGGATAGAAATGTTGATAGAAACCACCATTGGAAGAAGTTATTTCTAAAATTAATTTCTTCCATAGAAATAGGGAAGATAGAAACCCCCATTGGAGATGGAAAAATGCTAAGTTTACTACGAAATTCTTACAACCTTCTTACAACTACTCTCTCCCACCCCTTACACATGGGTCCCACCGGGTCCCACCACCACACTCCCCCCTGCTACATGGGCTCCACCCGGCCTCACCATTTCTTTCCCTCCTCCAATGGAAGTCCGACACGTGTCCGGTTGTAGGGGGTTTGTAAAATTTGGTTGTAGGCATAGCAAAGCTCTTGGGGGCTGTTTGGTTGGGAGGGAGTGAGTGGAAAGTGGGGGATTTTGGATGAGAGATGCAGCAACTCCCTCGTCACTTTCACAGATCAGGTGTTTGGTTGCAAGTAAAAATTGAGAGGAAAGTAGGGAATCTCTGACCCCTAACAGTGTCTTGTCCCCTCACCGAGTTACTTTCCACCTACATCCAAAAATGGGAGTAACTCTGGTGGAGGTCTTCTCGCTGCGGTCACCCCCTTCCTCCCGCGGTCGACAGTTGAGGTAAAAAAAAAATTCTTGTGTTCGAGGGGGTCTGGGGTGGCGGCGGCTGTGGTGGTGGTGATGAAGAGGACGGTGGCGGTCGGGACCGGTGGCGGTGTGGTGGTGGTGGAGAGGGCGGTGGAGGGGATCTGGAGAGGGCGGTGTGGTGGTGGTGGTGAAGAGGGTGGTGGAGAGGGCGGTGGCGGTCGGGACCGGTGGCGGTGTGGTGGTGGTGGTGGAGAGGGCGGTGGAGGGGATCTGGAGAGGGCGGTGTGGTGGTGGTGGTGGTGGTGGAGAGGGTGGTGGAGAGGGCGGTGTGGTGGTGGTGGTGGAGAGGGCGGTGTGGTGGTGGTGGAGAGGGGCGGTGGAGGGGGCCGGTGGCTGGCCAAGCCGAAGGGGCCATAGAGAGAGAGAGATATGAAGAAGAATCCAGGGACAGAGGAGAGAGAGAGAGGGGGGGGGGAGAGTTAATATTAATAGGTAATTAATATATAATGGTAATTAATAGCTAATTATGGCATATAATTAGCAGCTAATTATGGTAGCTAATTAATTTATTTAGTTTAATTTATTTAATTTTTTTGGTTTAATTATGATAACTAATTTAATTATTGGGGGTAACCATACCTAGGTTTACCACATCTCCAAAAAAACTTTCACTTTCTACTTACATAACTATCCAAACACCAAACTAATTTTTTTCCACTTTCACCAGACAAAAAATATTCCATCCAAACACATTTTGGAAAGTGCCACTTGCTGCAAGTCCACAGAAACTCAATTTACTGTAAGTGCCACTTTTATACTTTCAAAAAGTTACATCTATCCAAACAGCCCCTTGGAGATGGTCTAACAGCCGTCCTTCTTGTCCTACGCAAGGATCGTCATGCCATTTATGTGGGGTACTGTTCCAAAACAAAAAATATTAATGACAATAGTAGGCATCGGAAAGAGCTGATGAGTTGTCAGCTTAAAAGCTACTGAGAGGTATATATTTTTATTTTTTAGTTTATTTTTGTTGGACCATCAAAAGTCAGATGATGGTCACCATTTCAATTTGGTTACGTTTGGTTTACGGAATCATGGACTTGAAAAAAAATAGGATACATTTGATTAAATTGATTCTACGTAATTATTTTAATAAAAAAAAATAATATGAAAAAAATTCTACGGAATTAATTTGGGTGTTTTATTGTCACTATTTTTCATAAAAAAATAGTTATTTTTCATGGAGATTGATTTTTTCTATGGGTTGAGAAAGTTTTATTTTCCACCATTCTGAAGAAAAATATGAAAAATGATAATTTTTTGAAAATAATTCAATGGAAAATATACGGTATCAAACACTACAATTGGTCAAAATTTGTGATGGAAATATTTTTCATGAAAAAAAGCTCAATGAAACACAACCTTTTTTTTTCCCCTATGTTTGGGTGTATGGAAGAAAAATGATTTTCACGAGTGTAGGAATAATAGGGAGGAAAATGGTTCTCCACCCAACCAATGATTCACTTTTCCACATTAAGGATTCACTTTACCTCCTAATTTCTTTAGCCTTTCCAAACACCGGAAAGAAAAATATGTAAAAATAATCATTTCCTAAGGCCTTGTCTGATCCGCGAAAAATAATGGAAAGAAAATCAATTTCTTGTTATTTCTTTTCCTTTGAAAAATTACAAATGTTTGGATGCCAAAAAATTTGTAAAGGAAAGTGATATGTTTGGAAATGCGGAAATGCCAAAAATTTGAAAGGAAAGCGGATTCTTTAAGGTGGAAAATTGATTTCTTGTTTGGATGGATGAAATTATTTTCTTACCTAATTTTTATTATTATTGGAAATCACTTTTTTTTTCTCCTCAATTACTTTGGCACCCAAACATAGAAAAATAATCACTTTCGTTTCTCAATACCATGATTCCGCTAACCAAGACCTAAAGAAAAGAAAATAATAAGGAATTGATTTCCTTTCTTTTCCTTTCCAGTTCGTGAACGGAACGAGGCCTTAAAGATTATCACGTGTCAGCCTAAAACTTTTTTTTTATTACAAAACAAAAAAAATAAAATTAAGAATAAAATTAATTTTGACTGACGAGTGGAAACCTTTGAGTGAAAGGTAAATATTATTCATATTTTGGTGGATAAACAAAAATATACTACTCCTCTTCCTTTATTATCACTAGTCCGGTATTAAAAAAAAAAAATCAATGATAGTATTAATAAAGTACATAAAATTTAAAATTATATTACAATATTTTTAATATAATTTGAATATATAAAATAATTTGTTATGATTTTTGTTGATTATAGATATGTGTTTAATTAGATAATGTTTTGTATTTAGTTTAAACATAATTTTAACTTTAAATATGTTGGAAAAGAAACGCGGAAACCTTTTCCCAAACCGGAGAGTACCTGCGAGAGGACCGAGCAATACAACGCACGAACCCAAAAATAATCACACAAAACAATCCACGCAGACACAGAGAATTTTTGACGTGGAAAACCCTTGCGGGAAAAAAACCACGGGACGATCGGAGTCCAACCCTGAGAAGCCTCCACTAATGGAATAGAAGAATTACACCCTCTACAAACTCCTCCCGATCCAAATCGGATCCCCACAACACTCAGAAATAAGAACAATGATTACAAGGCTACGAAGAGCGAGAACGACGAGTAGATATTACCCGAACACGATCTCCTTCGAATAGCGACCTTCAATCATCCGTCTTCTTCTTCGAAGTTGCAATGGCACTCTTGCCTCCTTCTCTCTCTCCAAGTTGTGTTACGTTGCGTTCTGAATTAGGGCTTGGAAATCCCAACTTAACTCCCCAATCCCGCAACCAACCTGGACCGTTGGATTAGATCCAGTGGTGAAAAGTCACCCAAATTCCCACATCAGTCCCGACGACACAGAGTTCGGCCAGAACTCTGTGTCGGACAAACAGAACCTACTCGCCAAATCCTGGAACAGCCAGACCGAGTTCGGCCAGAACTCGGCCTGGGACCGAGTTCGGGCCGAACTCGGCAGACCCAGTCCAGAACCTCCCTTAGGAGCAGCAGCAGCAGTAGCAACTCCTAGTGTCACCCCCAGTTTTTAAATTAGGGATATTTTCGTCATTTTTCAAGTTAAACAGTGCGTGCACTTCTCCAACTTTGTAGACTTGAGCCCCGGAATCACCTTCCTGTTCACCAAGTAGCTCGTCCCCTTCTCGCTGATATGGCCGAGCCGCCTGTGCCACAACTCGGTAGACGCATCACTGACTGCGTTCACCTCCTGTGCCCCCTGTGCACTCCCCTCCATATAGTAGAGACCGGACTTCTTGCTTCCTCTGGCAATCACCATCGAACCTCTGGAAAGCTTCCACTGACTGTTCCCGAAGAGACTGAAGAATCCCTCGTCATCCAACCTTCCAACCGACACCAGGTTGAAACGGATATCAGGGACATGACGAACATCCTTGAGAACAAGAACCGCACCCGTCTTCGTTCTCAAATGCACATCTCCAACGGCAACCGCCTTCGACACATCTCCATTGCCCATCTTCAACACTCCACAGTCGCATGTTGTGTAAGTAGCAAATAGTGCCCTGTTGTGAGATACATGTGCTGAAGCCCCTGAGTCCACCAGCCAAGAATTGTCATCGCAGGCGAGGTTAGTAATGACCTCATCACCTACGACGATCACATCGCCTCCATGCATCGAGGCCGCCGCTGTAGTGTTCTCTTCTTGCTTCCCCTTGTCGCCCTTCTTCTCTCTCTTCTAAGCGAAACAATTTCGCTTGATATGGCCCTTCTTACCACAATGGTAACACTCTGAGTCCTCGTAACGACCCTTGGACTTCCCCCTGCTCTTGTCTCTGCCACCACCTGGACCCCTGCTTTTGCCCCTTCCGCGGCTCTCTGAAACAAGTGCCTCTGAGTGGTGGGATGTGGATGAAGTGCCCTGAGAACGTCTCCGCATCTCTTCATTCAACACCCCGCTCTTGGCAAACTCCAGACTGACCACGCCCTCTGGAGCAGAAGCGATCATAGATACTCGTACGGTCTCCCACGAGTCTGGCAAAGTACACAGCAGCCACAGTTCCTGAACTTCGTCGTCGAACTTGACTCCCATAGAAGATAGCTGGTCAACCACGTCCTGGAACTCACTCAAGTGATCCGAAATAGACGCCCCATCCTTGTATCGCAGACCCATCATCGTTCGAATCAGGAACAACTTGTTTACCCCCGGTCTTCTTCGCATACAAGGATTCCAGCTTATCCCACAACGTCTTCGCGTGCTCAATATTGGCAACGTGGTTGTACACGTTCTCATCAACAAACTGCCGTATGTACCCACACACCTGTATATGCTCGAATGTCCAGTCCTCCTCGGATTTATCACTGGGCTTCTCGGATGCAACACGGGTAGATGCAGCTTCTTGACAAACAGCAAATCCTTCATCTTGCTCCGCCAATAATGATAGTATGTGCCATTAAGATTCACCATGCGCACCGGTTTCGCGTCCATCTCTCCTCTCTGGTTTCTCTGTCAACTACTGACACTCCTTCTGAATTCCAGAACCTGGCTCTGATACCACTCTGTTGAGAAAGAAACGCGGAAACCTTTCCCCAAACCGGAGAGTACCTGCGAGAGGACCGAGCAATACAACGCACGAACCCAAAAACAATCACACAAAATAATCCACGCAGACACAGAGAATTTTTGACGTGGAAAACCCTTGCGGGAAAAAACCACGGGACGATCGGAGTCCAACCCTGAGAAGCCTCCACTAATGGAATAGAAGAATTACACCGTCTACAAACTCCTCCCGATCCAAATCGGATCCCCACAACACTCAGAAATAAGAACAATGATTACAAGGCTACGAAGAGCGAGAACGACGAGTAGATATTACCCGAACACGATCTCCTTCGAATAGCGACCTTCAATCCTCCGTCTTCTTCTCCGAAGTTGCAATGGCACTCTTGCCTCCTTCTCTCTCTCCAAGTTGTGTTACGTTGCG
Organism: Iris pallida; assembly: GCA_029216955.1. Lineage (NCBI taxonomy): Eukaryota > Viridiplantae > Streptophyta > Magnoliopsida > Asparagales > Iridaceae > Iris > Iris pallida. Next base: position 10,754,006 of record JANAVB010016598.1, on the reverse strand, counting down.
TTCTGAATTAGGGCTTGGAAATCCCAACTTAACTCCCCAATCCCGCAACCAACCTGGACCGTTGGATTAGATCCAGTGGTGAAAAGTCACCCAAATTCCCGCATCAGCTCCGACGACACAGAGTTCGGCCAGAACTCTGTGTCGGACAAACAGAACCTACTCGCCAAATCCTGGAACAGCCAGACCGAGTTCGGCCAGAACTCGGCCTGGGACCGAGTTCGGGCCGAACTCGGCAGACCCTGTCCAGAACCTCCCTTAGGAGCAGCAAGCAGCAGTAGCAACTCCTAGTTGCCTACTTCCCGAGCTTCTTCGACACACGAATGGCGCTCGTCGCACTCCGGGATCTTCTCCACATAGGTTGGGAACCCCACCCACTCCAACAAAATATATTATAGTATGGGGTGATTTTAAATTTTTTACGTAAAAAAAAAATGGTTGATGATATACACGGTTTAGACGGCTCATTCTTGAACCGTTTTGAAGCCACTTTATAATAGTAGAGATTTGTATCATCTTCCTCAAACTAAGTGAAACCTCGACTCACTGACACTAGGAAATAAAAATAAACCAAATCTACAACTAAGAAGAAATCTAGTGATAACACTGGTAAATGAATGAGGAGTAAGGATGGATTTGAATTCCAATTCGAATCATATAAAAACAGAACATGGCGGGATCTTGGTACTAGTAGTCCAAGACATGATGTCGACAGAGCTTTTTATAAAACATAAAAAGAAGAATTTATTTATAAATATAGTTACGAGGTACACAAGTTGTCTTATGTAAAGGGTAAAAGGGGCTAGGATTCTGTAAAAAAAAATTAGAATATTTATAATTATGTTTTATTCGTAATATATATATTCGTTATTGTCATGGGCTATTACGACTGATAACACCTCGAATACATGTCCACTCATTTTTTCGTGATTGCTACCACTATATCTCCCCTTCGGTGCATGGTAATATGATCAAAATGTTGCACAATATGGAATAGGCCAATCGTGGTTGATCATTTTTGGTATTTATTTTGTTTTTTTTTCTTCAAATGTATGAAAATTGCATCAAAAACTGTATTTCAAAGCCACGAATAGTTGGGAGCTAATGTGATTTCCATTTGAAATGATTAGAAAATGTCAAGTTGTGCTCTCATGGCGTTTTAGTGTTTGACATTTTCTGCAATTTTATATTATGAAAACAATAAATTCGTCCAAGCCAAACACTTTCCTCATTTACCGTCCTATATTGAAATTTTTTAGGCCAAAATTTGAAATTTTTTAGGCCAAAATTGTGTTCATGTCTCTAAAATTAATGACACATTAATTGATTTCATTGCGCTTGTGAAGAATTCGAGATTTTCGAATACTAATATCTCGTAATGTCCAATAATATCAACAAAATACAAAATAACATATAAGATATTGTTATTTATGCATGAGAAATAGATCATGTAAAAATATAAGTGTCTCATGTATTCTCTCATGTTTGGTTGACACCACTAGATATTATAAAATATTGACATTCTCAAACCTCTCCTAATAAGTTAGGTAGGAAGCTATAATCATAATAAGTGTTATTCTATATATAGTTATTCTATAAGACTAAAGTTCAAATTATTGAAAACAAAACACATCTCGATGGTAATTTTCTTCTATATGTGCTATTACTTGCTCCTGATGGCTAGCCCAAATTGTAGACGGGGAAATTCCACTGAACATGTAGTTGGGTCTCGACCAACTATGGAATAAGAAAAGTTCCAATGGGAGATGCATGACCTTGACTTTTAAGAAGGAAAAAAAAAGTGAGTAAGTTGCATCCTTGCTTGACTTATAGGGGAAAAAAAAAGTGTGTTGCTGCGTTGCCTGCGGCAGGGGCGGATCCAAAGGCTGTGGCTCGGGTGAGCTCGAGTCCACCAAATTTTTCTTTTTTTTTATATAAATTTTTTTGAATTTTTTATATGGGCTAGTCCAACTCTAGTCCATCCTAATCTATTGTAGTTTATTCCAGTTTTTAATTTCTGGGTTCGTTTCCTGTCTGTTGGTTTGGACTGAAGTCTTGGTCTACGGGCCACGTGTCGCTCCTCCATTGGAGAGGGCTGCTGAAAAGGGGGTGGACCCGATGTGATGCAGGGGGAGCCAGCCATGTCGGCTCGGGCACACCCACGGTCACCTTTCGTGCAGTCTATTTAGTATTTTCCAAAATAAACTAGATCGAATTTTGAGGTCATGAAAGTTTCGGAAAATCCGCGTTTTTGAATTTGTTATCGTATCTTCTTTTTTTCCTTCTCTCCGTACATTTCCAACAGAATTTTATTTCCAAACTTTAGTCTCCATTTCTTGATTCGTCCTTTAGCCACAGAGAGAGAGAGAGAGAGAGAGGAACAATTGGACGTCTCGAGCTCCAGTTGGTGATGGTCAGGTCAGCCGGTGACTAGGAACGTGTAGGGCCGGCGCATTTTGTTTCATTTGCGAACGATACTTTTCGCAAATGGCCGGTCACGAACGCAAAAAAATTGTTCAACATGTGGACAAAGGTCTGGTGATGCACCCCGGGCCAACTGATTTTGTCCACTCCTAGCCTTTTTTTTTTTTTTTTTTTTTATTTAGTAATAAAATCTCACATAATGGTTGAGATTAAAGTCTGGATCTCCAAAATATCTGCCGTTAGTGTTTAGGTTCTTAAAATTATTGTCCACTTACCTACTGGAACAGTAAATTTAAAATCCAAACATAACCTCAGACATTTTGGAATCTCAAACCCTAATATAACTATTAGTGAGGCTCTATTACTAATAATCCTTCCTTTTTTCGTGTGTTTGCTTTCCTTTTGGGAAGAGCCATGGTCCCGTGTCCATTTACTTGATATATTTTCTATTTCTTCGATGAAGATGGCGTACAGAGAGAGCATGGACGTTTTGAATATGTACAAGTCGTGGGATCGTACATGATCTTAAAAACTGAAAGACCCCAAAGTTTTTGACATTGTTATCTATATTACTAATATGAAATCTTAATTTTTGTATTTAGGCTTTCATATTTTTTTACAAACTGCCGTAACATAATACTTGGAATGTAAAAAAAAAAAAA
>JANAVB010016598.1:10609671-10742782 GCA_029216955.1 Iris pallida | reverse complement strand
AATGAACACCCTAAATAACTAATTGCTCTACTCAAAGTCTATCCAATTAATCTTGAACCTTATTTTTTTTTTTGGTTACAGGCCATGTAGTCGTGTGGTGCTGGTGGTGGTGGAAAGAGAAACGGAGATGAAGAAGGAAATAAGAATCGGTTCGGATCGCGTCGAACGTCGTCGAGCCCTCCTAGAACAACGAGGAGTACACAGCTGCGCGAGAAGAATCGGTCCGCTTCGCGTTGGACGTCGTCGAGACCTCCTCGAACAAGCAGAAGTACAGCGGCGTCGCTCTATTTTACTGCCCATGCCATGTCAGAAATTTTATTTTTCATTTAACAATTTAATGTTTTGTTAATAAAGCACATGTCATGGTGGTGGTGGTGAACTGAGGAAACCTGTCTGAGGTCGGGCGAATTATTTTTTAACTTTTCTAAAGATAATATTTTCGATGAGAATATTTTTTGGACGGAGAATGGCCATTCTCTTTACTTTTAACATGGAGAATGGCCATTTCTTTGCTTTTAATACGGCGAATGGGAGAATGGTAATTTAGACGGAGGAATGGTACATTTAGGACGGAGAGTGGACGGGAATACGGCGAATGGCCATTCTCTTGCTTTAATACGGCGAATGGACGGTGAATACGGCGAATGGACGGAGAATGGCCATTCTCTTTGCTTTTAATACGGCGAATGGACAGAGAATGGTACATTTAGGACGGAGAATGGTACATTAGGACGGAGAAGGACGGAGAATACGAACGAATGGCCATTCTCTTGCTTTTAATATGACGACGATGGACGTGAATCGACGAATGGACGGAGAATGGCCATTCTCTTTGCTTTTAACAGGAGAATGGCCTTCTCTTTGCTTTTAATACGGCGAATGGACGGAGAATGGTACATTTAGGACGGAGAATGGACATTTATGACGGAGAATGGTCATTTAGGAAGCCGACAAAAGCTCGTTCTCTCAATCTCTTCTTTGTGTAAATTAAATCCAAGGAGGACACAATACTAATTTTAGTTATTGCTTAGCAGAGTCTGCTTAGTTGTTGTAAATTATGGTGTTGCTTCTGTGACACTTTCATCTTTAATCTCTGTTTTCTATGAATATGTGTTCTGTTTGATTTTGATTTAGTAATCTTTCGTAATTAGTTTTTTTGTTTCATCTAACATTTAATATTTTTGTTATAAAGCTACAGGGCATAGTGGTGGTGGAGAAGGAGAGAACGGATGAAGAAGAAAAGAAGAAGAAGTTCCGGTTCGCGGCGGACTTCGTCGAGTTCCTCAATCAAGCGGAATTAATCCTCTTATAGAGTTCCTTAATTGAAGTTGATCACGATAACCTTTTGTATTTTTCAAACGGATAGTAGAATCTTCCTCGAGCCCTCCTCAATCAAACGGCTAGTAGAATCTTCCTCGAGCCCTCCTCAATCAAATGGCTAGTAGATTGTTTGCTAGTCTCGAAATTTATTTGTCTTTCCATCTTTCTCACTTTTTGTACTCTCTCTTGCTATATATACAATAGTTTTCTTGTTTCATAGTACTATTATTCATTCTGAAATACATAGAATAGTTTCTAAAATACAATAGTTTTCTTTCTCAAGATGTCTACTCCTGTGGGGAAAAATGTAGAAGACGTAGAAGATTGGTTGCCAACTCCAATGAAACCTTCATTCCGCGTATGTTGTGCAGGATTGACACAAAACTGTCGAAGATTTCAGCTGATGTTGCATCGATCAATCTTTGCTTGGTTCAATACAATTTGAACAAATGAATTTATTTCGACGTTTGGAGAAGATTGAAGAATCTCCAGCTTTGAAGAAGGCATCTTCATCTGGAGTATATTAATAATGTGAAGGTGGTTTCCATTGTATTTCCGATGAGGAGGAGTGGAGCTACAGTCTCGTAGTAAAGCATTGGACCTAATGCTTGCATTGTCCCCTACAGAAGAAACTGACTTTAGCAGTTCTTCTAAAAGAATGCGTGGAAATTTACATCCGATCACACCATCGAAAATTTTAATAAGGGCTTCAACCTCGAAGCCTAGCAATTGTACTAGTGGTTCTTCGAGATATTACGACTATATTTTGCCGATGAGAGACCTGACGAGTAAGTAATATGAGTTTTGATTTAATTCCAACAGTTTTTTCTCCTAATTTATTCGTTTCTTTTCTTAGAGAAATAATATCATCTTGCAACAAAAACTATGTGTCTCGGTTTGAGATGAAGACCTTAGCTCCTTTAACGAAAATTAGCAATGGGTATGTATAGATAGTATATTTCTTCTTAGATGCCATCTAGTTTACTTCGATTCCATCGCTGACATTTTTAATGATTTATTCAGATTGTAGGTATTGTCTCTGCTCTTCTCACCGCGGAGGAACGAAAAGAACCTCCAATAAAGCTAATGTATGGTTTTACCAATAAAGGATATCGGTGAGTGAGCATTTATTCTTTAATGCATATGCATTAACAATTTTCTCGTTGTTTGTCCTTCGTAATGTATTAATTGATGTATATGTAGAAAGCAACGTTACCTCCATCCAACAAAAACCTCCTGAAATATGGAGAAGTTTAAATATTTTAGGATTACATGGGATCTTTAAGCACTTGTAACGAGGTATTAATGATTTATGTTTAAATATTAATCCTAATTTTCTGAAAATTTACTAATTTGTTTTACCTAATTATCCTGATTCAGATATACTACCATTCATTTGGACGAACACTATACTCTTGCAAGAGTTCTGGTTAAAAAAGGACTGTTGAAATTTGGGACTCACTTGCATCTAAAGATGATCCGATTCAAGCAAAACAGTCATAAAGAAATAATAAGCCATATTCATCAATTTTTATGAATTGGGTACAAGATACGCGGTATACTAATACATATTGTATTCTGGTAATTGTAGCTTTCAAATTTGGATCTCTTTCTCCAAGAAGAGATTTTGAAGTTGAGAGATGCTAGGTTCAGCTTTTCTACTTTTGCAATAAAACGTCCTTCTTATGTCCCCGCCAAGGCAATTCTGTTGATTGTGGATTTTTGTAATATCATTCATGAAAGACCTATGTAGTCTAGACTACCGTTCTCTCGATTAAGTCTGAAAATATGTCGTCAAAAACTTCAACTTTTAGAGCAATATTTTTGATGTTATGTTTGTTATTGCAGTTTGATGCGGGAAAGGAAAGACGCAAAGCTGCTGAATGGATTACAACTTCAGAGCACAATGAAGAGCTAAAAAAGAAGTCCAATCTGAAATGATTGAATATGGAAGACGATGATTTTTTTTCTTCTTCTTTTATATCTAATGTATGGAAACCCCTAATGTATTATGTTCATTTGTTTTGTTGAGTGTAATGACATTTTTGCCAAATGACTTCGATTCTTTTTGATTAAGCAAAATCATTTTTGCCCTTCAAATTAATATAATTAAGCAGAAATGAGTCTTTTGCCCTTCCATCGAATGACATTTTGTACTTCCAATTAATTCAAAACACCCCCGAACCCTTTTATTAAAAGAAAAAGAAAAAGAAAACCGTTTCGAAGCTTCCTCTTCTTCCATACTTCACTCGGTACTCAAACCTAGGTCATTCTCCTCCAAAATCTTCAAAACCTTCATCCCCATTAGCAATATTCACACCATGTCGGCATCAGCGGCAGAATCATCACCGGCAGCATCACCAATTAGAGAAGATGCACCAGTTATAGAAAATCCAAAAGCGATAGACGGAGAACAACCAAAACCCTATTATAGAAAGTTGCACAAAGGAAAAAGAAAAAAGTTGCTAAACAAAAAGAAGTGCAAACAGAAGGTATAACTTTGATTTTATGTTCGCAAATTCTGTATATATTACAAGAAAATGACATTCTCCGTCATAAAACGCATTTGAATGTTAAATTCTATTCGCCGTTTAATTTGGAACGGAATGACATTCTCCGTCTAACATGAAACGGCGAATGCCGTTCCCAATTTTAAAACCCATAAGAATGGCCATTCTCCGACCTAATTTTTTGTTTTGTAGAAAAAAATCTGTCAGAAATAAGGATTCAAGACTTTTTCATTCTACCTTCAAGCCAATGCTAAATCTTATGGAGGAGGTCAATCGAGATGTTGGCCGTTTACCTGAGCCAGTTATTGGTTCCTTGAAGAATACCGGTTTCTGGAATTTTGTCGAGATTTTCTACCAAAACAGAGTCCACGTCTCCGAAGTGGCCAAGGTCTTCGAAGGGCTTGAGAATTTAATTGCAAGTTACACAGAAGAAGAAGATGGCGTCGGGTGCTTTGAATTGAGCACCACTGTTAAAATCGCGCCAAGCGTCGAGGATATGGCAGTCATATTCGGTCTACCGCTGAATGAAGAAAGCGATGATGATGTTTCTTACAGAAGATTGATAAAGGAAAAAACAACAGCAGCCCACACGACCAGCATCATTGAGCCTGTGTAGAGATCACTTCACAAGATTGCTGGCTAATACCAAGGACAAACACTCAGAAGTCACGAATAAGAAGTGAGAGACAAGTTCTCTGAATTGTTCGACGGCTTCGGCGGAGATAACGCTGTTAATCCAGATGATTTGGCCAAGCTAATAATCTTTCACTTGTGCCAAACAGTATCTTCACAAAGTCTGGCAGTTCAAATTTGCCGTACAGATTCTTGGCCTTGGTAGACAGTGTGGATGTCAAACAGTATATGCTGGCCAAGGTTAATCCTGGCATATGTAATGGATAGCATAAAGAGGAATAGAAGCAAAACTGAACATGGGGATTATTCAATGGCTTTCCACAAATTGGAAGGTTACACAATATACTTCCTCTATTGGTTTGTAGAACATAGAAAATTTATGGAAAGGAAGTTCGCCCCAATTCCTGATTACCCAAGATTTTTCACATGGAATGGGTACGAAATCTCAAACTTCCTCAAGGCCGAATATCACAACAAAATGAGATCGAAGATGATATTGAAGATCTGGTTATACATGTTGGGGAAGAAGAAGGGCACAAAGAAGATGAGCCACCTATAGAAGAAGTTGAAAAAGAGGGAGAGGAAGAACACCAAGAAGCAGGTGGGGATAATTTTGATGAACAACGAATACCACAGCATCATGAAATGGGCGCTGTGATGGACGACTCAGCAAAGGAATTGGAGGATTTGAGAAGACATCATTCTGATATTCTTGCGCAGAATGAAGAACTCAAAGAAAAGTTAGAAGAGATGGAGGCACAAGGAGCGCAGTTACGTGCAGCCAACTTTGAGAATGCCATACTCAAATAAAAGCTGAAAGAGCTCGAGGCAGAAGAAGCGCAACAACGTGCAGTCAACGTTGTGATGGAGGGCTCTGTGCATGAACTGGAGGATTTGAGAAGACATCATTCTGATATTCTTGCGCAGAATAAAGAACTCAAAGAAAAGTTAAAAGAGATGGAGGCACAAGGAGCGCAGTTACGTGCAGCCAACCTTGAGAACGAGAAACTCAAAGAAAAGCTGAAAGAGCTCGAGGCACAAGAAGCACAACAACGTGCAGTCAACGTTGTGATGGAGGGCTCTGTGCATGAACTGGAGGATTTGAGAAAGCAGAATTCTGTTCTTAAATCAGAGCTACATGCACAAGGTAAACTCTTTTCTATTTCAAATTTCTGATTTGTAATCTTCCAGGAGAATGACTATTCTCCGTGTATTATAACACGGAGAATGGCATTATCCGTGTTATTTGAAACGAATAATTGCTATTCTCTATCATTTCGATACTGAAAAGGTTATTCTCCGTGTAATTCCAAACGGAGAATGCTATTCTCCATATTATATTACACGGAGAATGTCATTCTCCGTGTTAGGTTCATATCATACATTTCATTGTTGTTTGTTTTATTTCAGTGCGAACAACCGAGCAACTCAGAGAAACAAATGAAAGGCTCGTTGAGGAGAAAAAGGAGCTTCAAAATAAAGTTGAATCGTTTAATATTGAAGCCAATGAAAAGGATGGGAAAATTGTTGATCTCCAAGCCATGGTTGTAGCACTTCAGCGTGAGGAGATTCAAGCAGCTGCTGAACTTGCTGCTCCAAAAGAAGCCAAAAGAAGAGGAGGATCGGGGGGAAAGAGGTTAATAAAAATTAATACAGTTGGAGAGGCTAATAAAAAGAGGAAGGTTAATGCCGCTCCGAAATCTGGAGGAGACGCCAAAATAGCTGAATTAAAGAAGAACCGCGTCATACTAAGGGAATGCGATGAACTCTTACTTTGGAAATATGCGGATGAAGAGCTGAAGAAGCAATACATCGACATCGTAATTCCCAGAAAGAATTCTCCAAAGTATGTATTCTGAACCCTTTTTTTCTTTCGTTTTTTCTAGACTTTTTTCATAATTATGTAATGAGAATCTATCTTTATTAATTTAATCTAAACTAAATTTATGTGCAGTGATATTGTATACACATTTTATCCGAAAAAGGGTGAAAAAGGAGTTTCAGTCCAGCTGTCGGCAGTAGACATGCAAGACATACTCAACTATGACGACATGGAGGCTGGCATACTGGACATAATAATAAGGAAGCTGAGAGAAATTTAAGGCAGTAAAAGGTGTGCCCCGTCTAGTTCAAAGGACGTGCCATTGATCCAGAAGCAAAAGCCGGCGCCCCAATCACATAAGTGGTCTGTATTCATGATGGCCCACACAATAGTAAGAATTCAAACAGAAAAATCTATATTTATGTGTACACCGATGAAAAATGACAGGAAAAAATTACTCATGATAGTGTTTTGTTTTTGGGAAACAGACCATCGTTGAACGTGCCAATGCACGAGACGCAAAAGCCGGCGCCTTTGAAGACATCCAAATAGAGTTAGTAGACTTCGTCATGGGTTTGGAGGATGACATAGAGTTGCTATTCATCCCACTCTTTAATGCATCCATCAAACACTATACTCTGCTCACATTCAACTTTATCTCCTACGACTGGACACACTACAACTCTTTGAGGCAAAACACGTACGATAAGTGCAAGGTGGATGCAGAATTAATGAAGAACACCTTAGAGCCTATCGTTAGGAGAAAAGTTGATAAGATGAGGGAGAAATGCCCGGCGAAGATGGAGTATGAGAGCAAAGTGCTGAATTATTCTCCAAATTGCCCATAACAACGAGCACCCAACTGCCTCTTGTACACGACATATTATATGAATATGTTGACAACTCCTCCCTTCGAAATACCGGGAGAAAATGACAATGAAACTCACAAGAAGATGACAACGATGAGGTTGGCATGGGCTAAGGAGTTGCTTTCAAGCAAATATGTAACACGAACCAAGCAATGACATTGTAAAACAACAATGTAATTATGATATAATTGGGCAAGGAACTTCTGTCTTTTATAAGCTATGCTTTTATAATAAAATCATTTTTGAATTACATTTACATTGTCAAAACCACGAAAAGTTTGACTTTTATTTACATATGAAACAACTCGAACTCATGCGCCAAGTTGCAGTCATTTTTATAATAAGCTCTCCCAACTTCTGCCATTTATTGGCAAAATTTAACAACTCGAACTCATGCGCCAAGTGGCAGTCACTTTTATTGTCATTAATACCAATGAATCTGCCATTTATATGCCATTAATACCAATGAATTCTTCCATTTATATGCAATTTATTCCTAATGAATCTGCCCCTTCGGATTATATTCTCCATTTTATCTGGAACGGAGAATGGAATTCTCCGTTTACTTGAAACGGAGAATAACTTTCCCGTTTAAATTAAATCGTTTGAGGATTCTATTCACCGTTTATTTCGGAACGGATAATAACATTCTCCGTCTGTCTTGAAACGGAGAATAACATTCCCAGTGGTAAAACACATTAAAATGTTCATTCGCCATTTTTATTTAAACGGAGAATGACGTTCTCCGTGTCTTTCGAAACGTAGAATGTTATTCTCCGTTTAGTTTGAAAAGGAGAATGAAGATGAGCTTGATGAGAATATGACGAGGTTGGTATGGACTAAGAAGACTACAATGATGAGGTTGGTATGGGCTAAGAATTAGATTTCAAGAGAACTTCTGTCTTTTATAATGTCTGCTCTGCTGTCTTTTATAATAAAATCCTTTTTGAGTTACATTTACATTGTGAAAACCACGAAAAGTTTGACTTTTTGAGTTACATTTATATTATGAAAGTCTGAAATACTACATAAAATTCTACTATCAAGAAAAAAGTTGAATGTGAGCTGCGTACGGGCATCGCAGAGCAATGGAACTCCTTGAGGCAAAGGAATTCCTTGAGGCAAATCACTTCATCGTGCATCGTCAGAGCAATGGAACTCCCTGAACAAAGGAACTCCGTGCATAGTCAGAGCAATGGAACTCCATGAACAAAGGAACTCCGTGCATAGTCAGAGCGAATCAAAGTGAGAGCGCTTCAACAGAGTGTGGGTCGGCAATAAATCCAAACCCAGGCACATCTCAGTCTTCTGAAGGACTTCACCACCAAAGCTTCTTCAACCAAAATCCTGCGGCTCTTCCAGTAACCAGCAGGAAAGAGTCTTGCCAAGGTGGGGGATCGGTAGAGTGCATCTCCAGGATAAAGAAGGATGCCTTTGTAAGGTGCTCTACCTCAAGGAATTCCTTTGCAAGGTCCTTTGCTCTCAAGGAATGCTTTTGCTTCTGTTCCCGTACCTCAAAGAATTCATCTTGCTCTTGCTCTGACGATGCACGATGAAGTGATTTGCCTCAAGGAATCATCCAAAGGTTTCTATGCTCTGACGAAACACGATGAAGCGATTTATCTCAAGGAATTCAATTGAAAGCTTCGACTGTGAAGGAGGAGTGTTGTTCTCCGTCGTCTTTCAGTTCGTGTCCACGTGGTAGATGTTCTTCATCATGCATCGTCAGAGCATAGGAACCGTTGGATGACTCCTTGAGGCAAGTCACTTCATCGTGCATCGTCCGAGCAAAGGAACTCACTAAGGCAAAGAAATTCCTTGAGGCAGAGCACCGTGCAAAGGCATCCTTCTTCATCCTGGAACATGTCGAAGAAATAAACTCCTTGCGGCAAAGGAACACCGTGCATAGTCCGAGCCAATCAACGTGCGAGTGCTTCGACAGAGCATGGGTTGGCAATAAATCCAAACCCATGCACATCTCAGTCTTCTGAAGGACTTCACCACCGTGCAACGTCGGACCAATGGAACACGTTGAAGAAATGAACTCCTTGCGGCAAAGGAACACCGTGCATAGTCCGAGCCAATCAACGTACGGGCGCTTCGACAGAGCGTGGGTTGGCAATAAATCCAAACCCAGGCACATCTCAGTCTTCTGAAGGACTTCACCACCAAAGCTTCTTCGAACGAGGAGATCGGCAACTAAGAGGAAAGCGTCTTGCCAAGGCGGGGGATCGGTAGAGTCCATCTCCACAAGAAAAGCTAAGTGAGATGAGAACAAACTCTCCCTACACTACTGCCATTTATAGGCATGGAATAACTCGGACTCATACGCCAAGTGGCAGCCACTTCAAATTCAATTCAATTAATTTCCATCAATACCAATGCATCTGCCCCTTCTCAAGTAAAGCTAAGTAAGACTAGAACAAACTCTCCCAAATACTGCCATTTATATGCCATTAATACCAATGAATCTGCCCCTTCAAATTCTGCCAACTTTGATACCCCCTACTGTATAGAAATGTTTTTTTCTTGATACAGTAGGGGGTATCAAAGTTTTGATACCCCATACTGTATAGAAATGTTTTTTTCTTGATACAGTAGGGGGTATCAAAGTTTTGATACCCCCTATGTATGACATGTGGGCCCTCCCTGCTTTATAATATGTGTACACATATATATACACATAAATTTTGAGAGGGCCCACATGTCATACATAGGGGGTATCAAAACATTGATACAGTAGGGGGTATCAAAGTTTTGATACCCCCTATGTATGACATGTGGGCCCCTCCTGCTTTGTAAAATATGTAAACATATATATATACACATAAATTTTGAGATGGCCCACATGTCATACATAGGGGATATCAAAACTTTGATACCCCCTACTGTATCAAAGTTTCTCTCCTGTATCAAAGTTTTTTCCCTTTTAAATGGGCCCCATACATAACTTAAAAAAGTATAAATAAAACAAAATTTTGTTATAGTCAAGATTTGAACCAATGACCTCTTAAATACAAGTCTAGCATTGTAACCACGACACCACAATAGCATTCTCCGTGTTTTATTAAACGGAGAATAGAATTCTCCATTTTGAATTACACGAAGAATAGCATTCCCAGTGTTAAAAACACATTAGAATGTTCATTCTCCGTTTTAATTTGAAACGGAGAATGATATTCTCCGTTTCATTTGTAACGAAGAATTATATTCTCCGTTTTGAACTGCACGGAGAATGTCGTTCCCAGTATTAAAACGATTGAGGATTCTATTCGCCGTTTAATTTGGAACAGAGAACGGCATTCTCCGTTTAATTTGAAACGGAGAATAAGATTCCCAGTGTTAAAAACACATTAGAATGTTCATTCTCCGTTTTAATTTGAAACGGAGAATGATATTCTCCGTGTCATTTGAAACGGAGAATGATATTCTCCGTTTTGAACTGCACGAAGAACATATTTTCTCCATTTTTGATATTCTCAGTTTTGAACTTGGAATTTGATATTCTCTATTTTTATCTAATTGTCTTCTCAAACTTTTGCATTGGAGAAAATATTTTTTATCTAATTGTCTCGTGTGAATGACATCTTGCCACATAAGAAAGACATTGTCTTAAGTCAACGACGTTTCATTTTATTCCATTTGCTCTTTGTCGCTATTTCGCTTTCGTACTTTACAATTACGAAAATCGTGACCCGATTTTTTACAAACTCTACATACTCTAGGCTTCGGGATAGGCTGACTTTCTGTAGGCTGGTTTGATTTCCCTTGAGAAGGCCTTCCTTTTGTTGCTACCGAATTTGGCTCTTTTAAAGCTTCATGCACTCCATGAACTGCATCAGCTACCATTTGTTCTTCTTCACCAATATCGGTCACCATTTCTTTCAACTCCATCAGAACAGACGACATCAACTCCGTTCCCCTCTCTTGAATTTTGCTTGATTTTTTACAATAGTATGTAAACAGATTAACTTGTTCATGAATACCACCATACCTTCTGCTCTCAATACTGTCTGGGTGGATGAATCTTCTTTCTGAGCCAGGTCCGGAGAGATAACTCTCTTTGTAATCCTTGAGCCAACGAGATTTTATCAAGTTCTTTGGAATATCTCCAATTTGCAATCTCTTCATTGCTGAAAAAATATGCCTACAAGGAATCCCCTTGGTCTCCATCCACAAGCATTCACAATTTATGATGTTGTCGGCCGGATCAAATGTAACCTTCAGGTTGACACTGTTTGGCGACATATACTTTTGGACAGTGCAAACTTCTGACTCTCTTATGATGTGATGATGGAGAACAGTATATGCATCAGAACGGGTGATTTCCTTCCTTACATCTATAAACACCGTTTTAGTGTAAATTGCGACAAATTTACCTTCTATTACGGCCATGCTAGTTTGATTCACAACTGGTGTTGAGAGTTTATCATTGACATACTTACCCATCTGGCCGTAACGTAAGGCCTCCAAACCGTAGTCACAATTTTGAAGGGCCTTCCATAGTGACAGCTTCTCATTCTAAAACCTTTTCAGAAATGCGTTCATAGATTCACATCTATTTGTTGCAGTAGAACCGCCAAAATAATTTCTACGTAGGAATGTGTCCGCCCATCGCTCCATCGTTCTGTGCAATGCAGTGGTCCACTCATTTTTCTCTACATTATAATCTGTTAGCATCTGCTGCCAATGGTTTTCAAATTCATCGACTGAATAGTACCTGTTTAGAAAACATGGACAGTAACTAAAGTTGTGATATTGTAACAACAACATACTTCAAAGTAAAGTAGCAAGTGTGCGATGTACCTTTTAATCAGAAGACTCAGTTTATTGTGAAAACCCTCTCGGTGTACATGTTTGGCAGCATTGTTTAGGATATGCCATGAGCACGTTCGATGAACTACGCTGGGCATTAAATCCTCAATTGTTTTATTCATGGATCTGCAACCATCCGTGAGAACTGTCACTGGTAATTTGCCATTCATACACTCTAGGAATTTTTCTAGAACCCAAGAATATGTCTCTGCAGTCTCATTATGGATCATTGCAAACCCAAACACACAAGTCATCGCATGATTGTTTGTACCCACTAGAACCACCAACGGCATTTGACTTCTATTTGTTTTATATGTAGAATCGAATGCTAGTGAATCTCCAAATAATTCGTAATCGAATTGACATGCACCGTCAGCCCAAAAGAGATGGGTCAATCTGGAATCTTCGTCTACCTTGTATGCGTAGAAGAAATCTGGGTCACTGCCCTCCTTAGATTGAAGAAATGTAAGTGTTGTCGTAGCATGAACATCGTCTAGTGCTCTACTATCTTGAGCTAGAGCGTTGTAGAAATCCTTTCTCGTCCATCCAACCTTATCCCAGCCACCTTTCTTCTGGACAATTAAATTCTATATCTGTCCAGTCCCCATACCTGATTGCTTCATAAGCTTAATTTCTTTCAACTCTGCGGGTGATATCGTACGATGGGATCTCAAAAAAACTGTTTCATAATCATTCGTCAGGTTATGGTTGTGATGTACATGAAATTTTTTGACGGACCTCATCTTTGTTTTATGGGTGTACCCAATACGAAAAATTGCTTTACAACCACTTCTGCTTTCACTTCTTGGCTCACGAATCCTATTTGGAGCTTCCTTGTATTTCTTGTGTCTGAATCCCGCATTCGAACAACACCAACTGTCACGACCCGCACCCTGTATAGGGGCACGAGAAGTGGGTACGTCCAGCCTACGCCGCAGTGTCGACGGTAGTAAGCTGTCCTAGGTTGCTAACTAATCTCATGCAGTGAATATAATGTACTTGTCCAGATATCAGCTCCGAATGGAGGACAAGTAAAGGATAGGATATACTCAATTACAGTCTAAAACACGAAAAGATAACACAGAAGTTATACCTAAGGAATTAAAGACAACAACAACTAACTACTAAAATAATACAACATTATCCCAAACAAACTTAATACAAACTCAATATCTTAATTTTAATACAAGTCAAAACATGAAAGCTAAAGTAGTCTACTAGCTAATCTCCTGAATCACTCCTGAGAGTCGGGACCAAAGGTAGCTAATCCCTCGCTAGGTCCATGGTAAGTAGGGCATGTGTCCTTAGGATTATCATCTGTAATATTTTCAACAGGTCCAATCAGGACAGGAACGAGTACAACTCATCTAGAAAATCCAAGTAAATGACAAAGAACTATAAAGCAGTTATAGACAGTTTTATTGATGAGCATGGCAATTTTATACAGGTAATGATGGCATAGAGAAACAGTAAGATACAAGAAAAGAAAGGTAACTAAAACAAGAAAAGAATCATGGAAATGAAGACTGTAATAAAAGCTAACTGAACTAGAATAACATGTATGAGTCCAGACAGTACGATATAAGTCTAATGTAATCCCAGTGTGAGTCCAGTCCATATAATCCGATACCAGATGATTTCTGGTACAAGATGAGTCCAACAGTGATCAATGAATCCAGGTTGAGTCCAACTATGATCTAACAGTGTGTTTTAAAATACCGAGGTCGACATGTAAACGGCTGTAGGTATCAGGCACATCTCTTACTGATCGGACAAGAGATGGCTATGCTTCCGGTAGATTCTAGTAGGAGATTCCGGATTTGGGGTATGTCTACATATCTTACTCAATATTTCCCCGCCCAGCAAGTGAATCCAAAATCGACAAAAGAATCGAGATGAGTCCGGCCAATACATGATGATTCCAGAAATGATTCCAGAATGATTCCAATGACTCCAGTAATAGAGGCCAGCAAGTAAGGTATGTGTCGATACATGAATCCAGAAATATCCATACGTGTTGATACAGAAAATCACATAGAACTAACTAGAACTGAAATACAGTAATTGATAAATAAATGAGAGAACTATCAGAGAATGTACTCGCCTGATACTCTGGAAAGAGTAGTGTAATATCAGATGTCTGTGCCAGGGTCACAATGTCCTAAAATAGAGCAATATAGTTATGACATGTCTAAAATGAAGGTAAATGTAAGATACAATGCAATCTACATAATTTCTAAGTCAATCTAGGTCAAAGTCAAACTAGGTCAACACTACAGTCAAACTAAGTCAAATCAAGTCATATTAGGTCACAAGAAGTTAAACTAAGTCATACAAGATCAAACAAGGTTAAACAAGTCTAATCTAGGTTAAAGTTAACTCTTGGTCAAATATTCTAGCCAAACTAGTCAAGTTATCTAGGGTTTAGTCAATAGTGGTCAGACTAGTCAATACTAGTCAACATGGTCAAGCTAGGTCAAAGTCTAGGTCAAAGTCTAGGTCAATCTTAGACTAACTAAGATTTTGGTTAATCATAGACTAGTCAATAAAGTAATTAGGTCAAGGGTCAACTCTATAAGGCTATCTCAAACCAATCATAGGCTAACATGTTTTAGGATACCTAAGATACTATACCACAATGTTAAGGTATAACCAATTATCTATACAAGTATATCACACAAAATATATATAGTACAATACCAACCTTAATCCTGTAATCAAGCTAATTCTATTCTCCAACTCAAGTCATGACTCAACTCTAAGTATCTCACTTAACCCCATACATATCTTAATTGACATGTAACTATCCATATAACCCAAGTCACACAAATACCCTTATATACTTAGGGCACTCACATATAGGTCAAACTCAAATAGCTAGCTAATAGTCTAGGGTTTACTCAATCTTAGTCAACTAGTCCCTTCTATACCCATCCAAGTCCATTCTAGGTCAAGGTTGACCTATAGTTGACTTTGGTCAACAATGGTCAACAAGGGCCAACCATCTAGTCAAACTAGGTCTACTAAGCCTATTGGTCAATTCTAACTTGCTACTAACCATAGGCTAGTAATCCTAGGGCACTATGACATATATACATGGGCCATAGGCTAAGACATCAAGTCTATAACATATATGTTTACATATCTAATATATAGTCAACTATATATATATATAATACCATAATATATATATATATATATATATATATATATATATATATATATATATATATATATATATACCCATTCACATATATATAATACCCTTATATATATATATATATATATATATATATATATATATATTTTTACCCTTATATATATATATATATATATATATATATATATATATATATATAATATATATATATATATATATATATATATATATATATATATATATATATATATATATATATATATATATACACATACATAACATATATACATATATAGGTAGAGAGAGAGTGAAAGGAGAGTGAGAGTGTGAGGGTGTGAGGGTTAGGGTTAGGTGTGTGTGGACTGTGACAGGGAAGGGGGGTTTATCTCAGGAAAACTGAGAAATGGGGACACAACACACACATACATATATGCATATATATACATACATACCTATATCTATACCTACACACACATATATACACTCACATACTCACATACACACAAACATACATATATACATACATATACAGTATATATATACACAAATATACGTATATATACACACAAAAATTAATTTGAAATTCGTTTTAAATACGGAAAAACTCCCAGGAATTACTGTTCATTCATGAATATTGGGGTAAACCCAAAATCGATACAAAACCTAACTAATACCCAAAACCAAGGGTTGGTAATCGTGCCTCCATAAGTGTATGTGTCGTGTGTGTCCATGGGAGTCCACCACGACACGACACAGCGTGTCCAGTGGTCAAAAACCAAAATCGGGTAACACAGTGCACTGGAATATGCACTGTATCGTGCACGTGGTCACGTGTCTCGTGCTCACGACACAGGGCACGTGAGGTGTCGTGCTCGTGTTCCTAGGTTCGCCTAGGGTTGGTCTAGCTATTAGGTAGCCTGCACAGTGTCCACGTGTCTTACAGTATCGTGTCCGAGCCCGTATCAGAGCTCAATTTCTACGTGTGTGCTGTCAGTGCAAATTCAATGCACACACGAATTCGTGTCCGACACTACACTACAAGACACGAAACTTGGGGGGCATGTTCGCAGACATTGCCCCCTCGTGTCCACCAAGTGTCACCCCTCCACGTGTTGTGTCGTGTCCGCAATCAGTGTCAGGTAGCAGGACAGCGTGCACAGTCTCGTGCGCGTGTGTCGGCCAGTCTAGGGCCACGTGTGTGCAACCTATGGTGTCGTGGTCGTATCCTAGGATAGGTGGGGTGTCAGGGCACGTGTCCAAGTTCCTGTATCATGTCCACGACACGTGTGGACACGACACGAAGTGTCAAACAGTGGGGTTTAACAGTGTACACAGTGTGGTATTTAACAGTGTGTTCGTGTCTAATTTGGACACGGACACGATACGATTTCGTTCTCAGTCAACTAGGGTTGTGACCTACAAGTCTAGGGCTACCCAAAAATGTATTTTGTTTCACAAAAACACAACATTAAAACCTAAGTGGCATTTCACCAAACACTTAATTAAACACACAGATACGTGTCCGATACGGACACCAAACCAAACCTATTTTCTACCAAACTTGACCCACAGTTAGGGTTTACCTATATGCATGCAATTATGAAGAGAAAATACAATATTAACAAGGTTTAGGAATATTTACCTATGAGTGCAAAATCCTCAATAATAGGCCTATTTAAATGAAATCCTCCTTCGACTCCCAACGTCCAAAGCTCCACAATTCCTTGCTAGCAAGCCATAACTGGTATCCTCTAGTGTAGGGGAGTCCAATGCAAGAAACTAGGCTCAATTTGGAGTCAAAATGATTAAATGGTGAAGGGTTGAAGTTGTAGGGAAACTAGGTTTTTAAGTGTAATGAAAATGAGGCTTGAATGAAGGGGGGGGGGGGGGGGTGTTTATATGGAAGGGTTGGGCTGCCATGGGGGGGTAGGGGTAGATATTTAGGGTTCATCCACCTTGCTAACTTAGCTCCTAAGTCTTTGACTAAGGGGATAGATATTTAGGTTTCTAGAAAATATCTTAGATAGGTAATATCTAGATATTTGTAAACTAGATATTTATCAAACCTAGATATTTCTAACATAAAGCTAACATCTAACATTAGCCCTCTAGGTTAGTTGCTAACCTCTAGATTAGTGCTAAACTAGGTTAGGAGCTAACATGACACTAATCAACTAATTAAATAATAATAAATTACATAAATCCAAATAAATTCTAATAAATTACCAAAATACCCTTTTGACTAAAAAGTGGTAATTTGATATCCTAATCACATGGTTAGGCTTACATGGTCATGGTTAGTCTATAGGTTATAAAATTTCTAGGGTTTACACTAGGGTTATACTAGTAAAATCACAAAGTCATAAGCCATGACTTAGAAAATAGTTTTAAACATTCTAAAAATCACCAAAATTCATAACATGACTAAATCACCATTATTTAATAATAAAAATAATAAATTTTCAAAATATTCCAATTTCAGAAAACTGGGTGTTACACCAACTACGGATCATCACCATCCCAGATTTGTTTTTCTTTACCTCGTTCTTTCTAATACTGAAACCATATGCTTTTGAATATATCCGGTAGAATGTCTCTGCTTCTTCAATAGAGTTGAACTGCAGACTGACAATATCTTCTTCTAAGAGATGTTTTGGATCTTTGTTAATGTTGGCAGACTGCAATATTTTTTTCATCGTCACTGCATCGAAATCCAATGGAGATTCACCGTCGTCCCTAAGAACAGAATAAAACAAAATAAACATGAGAAATAGATGTAAAAATATAATGCATTTCTTAAATCCATTAGAAAGGGTGACGCGAAATAATATTTCGTTGTTTGCGTTGATGTCGTCGTCGTCGTTATAATGCATTCTTCCATCGTTTTCTTCATCTTGTTCTTTACTGTCGTCCTAAGTTAACATCTTCCAAACTTTGCTCATCATCCAAATCATCTGACAGTCCTCTTGAAAGGAAGCTTTCTTCATCGACTAAATCTTCTACACGACGATCACTTTCTTCATGTGACGTCGACATTGAAGAAAATAGAGTGTGTTAGAAACCAGCAGAAGAAACGAAGGACAAGAAACAATACAAGAAGAAAGAGTAATGCTATATTCGTACCTCCAAATTGTCCCTCTAATATATAGCCCTCCCATCTGATGTGGCATGTTAAATAATAGTGTCTGTCATCTGACATGACTGATGACATGACAAATTTTAATCCAAAAAGTTAACTACCCAATTTTCTCCATAATAATTTAACGTTAATATCAATGTTAATTTAATGTTAATATTAATTTATGTTAATATTAATGTTAAGGTTAATGTTAATATTAATATTAATATTATTGTTAATGTTAACAATAATATTAATATTAATGTTAATGTTAATATTAACTTTAATGTTAATTTTTATTTTTAGTTTTATTTTAAAAAAAATTTGTCACGTCAGCTGCCAGATCAACATATCACGTCAGCTGCCACGTAAGGATGGACTGTTTAAAAGTGCAATTTGGAGGTACAAAAAGCATTATTCAGGAAGAAACAACTTTCAGCAAGTCAACAACACAACCTTTTCGTCTTCCTTGTAACTCCGCCACGTGGCCCTCTTTTGATGGCTCATGAAAAATCTTGAGTGATTTTAGGAGCAAGCATAATTTTAAGGAAACAACTTCCAACAAAATAACTTTCTCGTCTTCTGGGTACATGTATTATTAAATTGTGTAGCTAATAACGCATAAGGAAGCATGCAACACCAATCTCCACGTGGCCCTCTTCTGTAGGATAACGCATGCAGCAGCATTTAATGCTACGAAACCCTATTGTCTTGTTATGTGTTGTGTATCCTATGTGGCATGAGGCAGAAGACAATAACTTGCATAGGCGGCTATATTCACAAATGACAATAAGTTTAAAAAGTCATCTCAATGCAAAAAAGTATTGAGAAGACAATACAAAGTAATTTTTTACGACTTCCAACACAACTTTTACTCTTCTAATGATATGGTATCAGTGTTTATTATTAAATTGTGTAGGATAACGCATGCAGAGTATTTAATGCTACGGAATCTGTTGTGTAAGGAACACAACCTGTGAGAGAGAACCCGAGAGAGAGAGAGAGAGAGAAAGAGAGAGTGTGGGAGATGACTAGATTTTAAACTTAAAATTCAATTTTTGGTTATCATTACTAATAACTAGTTCGCACGTACGAGTTTAGACGAACACTAACCGAGCCCCGAGCAACGTGACATCAGCTAGCTAGGTTTCTAATACCGTGGCATTCCTGTTAATTTAAAATTTATAATATTATTGAAACTAATATTAATACTAAAATTTAAAATAGTTTTTGATTTAACATTTACTTAAAACTAGTTAAAGTTAAAATTGCATTCTTTTTTATTTAAAATGTAATTGGAACTACAATTAATATTAACATTCGCTTGTCCCGTAGTTTAAGTCATATTTCACTGCTTCTTGCTTAAGTCTATGCACCCAAAGAACTTGATTGTTCAAGTCGAACGCGTGCACAGCACGTTTCCTCGATGCAAGGCTTGACGTAGCCCTTGCTTGTCAAGTCGTTGCACGAACACATTAGAAAAGTATTTTGTTGGGCTATCGAAGTATAGCAAGCACCATCCCGTGTCACGTGCATTTGTTAAGCAGTAAAAGGGTGTGAAGGCCACTGGTGTAGGTCCTAAAAAATCAAGTTGCACCCATCAACAAAGTTATGAAAATCAAGAAAAATAGCTTTCAAATGAACTGCACAGACATCAGATTGCGCATCATCCAGATTGTGTAGACTGGACTGCGCACACTCTCAAGTGCGCATGCTGACGTGGCCATATCATCATTATCTGACACAATCAAATCTTCTGACAACTGACAGAACAAAGAATGAGGAGACTGTTCGTTTATTGCGTCGTACAGCGCTCGAGGACAGCTGTACATGCAGCGCACTCTGTCTGCAGCGCAGTCCATGCCAGCGCCATCCATTCCAGCGCCATCTATTCTAGCGTAATCCGAAGTCTGCACAATTCATGTGGAGCACTTCATCATGACAACTGACAAATGTACACGTGGCATTCATGCCATCGATTGTTCGTTACGTGGCAACCGTCTACACACGATCATGCACATTTCAATCAAATGATGCCATGTGTCCAAGACTGTTGGCCCACGACCAGACAACTGCCTGTGCAGTCTGATGCTGTGCAATCCAGTTCCTGTGCAATCCAACTTGCGCCATCCAGAATAACTAAAAGTTAGTTATTTTCAGAACTCTATAAATAGAGTTTCAAGTCTTCATTCAAGGGGATCAGACATAAAAAGTTCAGAAATATCAGAGAGTTCAGGAGTTCTTGCCCAAGTGCTGCTGCATTCTTCCGAGGCTATCGCCTTCAAATTCAGAGGCTACCGTCTTCAAAGTTCACATCGTCCAAGGGATAAAGCAATCGTCTTCTAGATTGGATTCCTACAGTTGTACTTTCCCAGAATTCTTGTAATCTTTACAAAGTTTGTATCAATAAAGTTCATACTTTTGTTTTTGCAAACAAAATGACGACTCTGCTGGGGACGACTTTCTTCTCCGACGAGGAAGTGACAACTCAATGTGACATTGCGTCTATCGAAAAGACGCAGAAGACGCTGGTTGTGAAGGTCAACCAGACAGCCTATGAATCCATGATCAACTCCAGGACCACTCCTCGCACTACGACAACTTCTGCCACAAGCAAAGTGCGCCCAGTGTGGATCCCAAAGACTGCTGTGCAGTCTGTTGATCCTGCCACCAAGACTGCTGTGCAGTCTAATGTTTCTACTACCAAGACTGTTGTACAGTCTAAAGTCTCTGCTGTTGCACAATCTGCCTCTGCTACTCCTGCGCAATATGCTGTTGCCAGTACACAACTACATCATATGCTGCTCTGTCAAAGTGCAAGACTCCTGTTCCTCTGGCGCAGTTGGCTGCCACCCTGCCTGCGCAGTCCACTACTCCAGCAACCAGAGTGCAACTCAAACACCCTGGCAACAAGGCTCCTACTGCACAAACCACTCTGGTTGAGGCCAGAAGACATTCTGCCAAGACTCATCCTGCGCAATCTGCCAGTACGCCATCCACCCATGCACAAACCATGTCTGCGCCATCCAAAAGAAACAGCCCTTTGGCTAATCTCTCTTCTTATAGCAAGGAGAAAAGCTCTACTCCTCTCAAACACCCAGTTGCTCCTGCGCAATCCACTGGGGGTAGTCTTTTGGCTATTCCTCCTCCTCTCCAGAACAAAGGAAAAAGCCCTTTGGTCTTTTCTCAAACTTCCTCGTCCCATGACTTGGAAGACAATAGAGGGAAACACTCTTTAGCTAACCCTTCTTTCCAAAACAAAGAAAAAGGCCCTTTGGTCTTTTCTCAGTCTTCCTCGGTTTTTACCGTTGAAGATCAAACTGAATGTGCTCCGGCATCAGTCAGTACAAGAACCCTTTCTCACAAGGATTCTTCTTCTCTCTTTGCCAAAGGGAAGTGTACTGATCAGAGAGGTATTCTGCCTACTCCAGTAGCAGAGTTTCAAGATCTCCCAACCCTCAAAATCTCCCGATCAAGACAGAAAAAATTGTTGGTGTCTCAGACAGAAATCCCTGGGGGTGAGTTTGCTGATTTAAGAACTTATCTCAATCGACCAACTTCGGTAAAACGCAAATAGCCAATGCCGAAGACCAATCAACGTCAGAAGCAAACTTCCAGGATCAAGAATCCAGACACTTATGCTAATGAAATAAGTACTTCTCTGTACACTCAAGGGACAAAACATTTGAAGAACCGGAACCATGTTCCGAATATTGTCAAAGAACATGTCCCTTGAACTTCTGCTCGTCCCGTTGCTGTTCCTGATCTCCGAGAACACCTCAAGCAAAAATGGGACAACATCTCAACATCCCCAGTGCAACCACTTGGACATCACTGCAATCACAAAGTGGTCATCAAGTGTTGTTGTCAGACAACAACACGATCTGTCTTCGATCGTCTGAACTTTCCTAACTCTGAACCTATGTCAGAAGATGAAGATGAGGTTCTGTACGCCTCTGTCAACATGACTTCCAGAGACACTGGGGATAGGAAGTGCTCCAAGCATGGGAAGCCTCGCAGGCCAAGCCAGCAATATTTGGATCTACTCTAAGAATCTTCTGAAGGAGTATTCCGACATACCCGTTCCCGAAGCCGAGACACAATCGGTCAAAGGAATCTTCAAGATCCTTCTGGTCATTCCCTTCCTTCTCATTCAGGAGATGATTCTTTCTTCGACTACGATGCATACAGCGAAAGCTCAGAACAGACAGTATCCTCCACTGTACCCAGAGAAGTGACAGCTTATGTTGTCAATGAAGATCCCGATGCTTCCAGTTCAGCCAGCCAAGAACAAAGAATAGCTGCTCTAGAAGATAAGCTAAAGACCATGGCTGAAATGGTCGCAAGTATGCATTCCATCATTGTGGCCCAGCATACAGTCCCACCGACCGTACCTCCTACAAATCCTGAAATTATAGCATCGTCGGTGCCTGCCAATGCTGGACTGGGGTAGCACCTACTCAAGTACCTCCTGCACAAGTCCAACCTACACCCAGTCAGTCAGGTGCTGGGGGTAGTGCTTATCATGATGTTCCTCCTCCTAACATCGTGGTTCAGCCTGCTCCTTCTACATCAGTGGAAGATGCCAATGAAGCTGTCAAGCTCTTGCGAACTCAGTTCGAAGCTTTTAAGGAGAAAGACAACTTGCAAAGGTTGGGGATCAAGCAACCTTACCCAGTTGAATGGAAAGACGTTCCATTTCCTCCGAAGTACAAGATCCCAACCATCTCACTGTTTGATGGCAGCACTTCTCCCAGTCAATTCATTAACCATTTTGAAGTTATGACTGTCCAACTTCAACCAAATAACGCTCTTCTTACTAGAGTATTCGTCGACTTTTTAGCTGGCGTAGCATACGATTGGTACAGAAGCTTGCCCGATGGTTGTATCACCTCATTCTCTGGCTTAAAGCAAATCTTCTTGGAACGATTTTACGAGGGGATCAACGACATGACTATGTAGGTCCTAAAAAATCAGATTGCACACCTCAACAAAGTCAGAAAATCAACTTTCAGATAAACTGCATAGACATCAGATTGCGCACTTTTCAGATTGCGCACACTGGTTTGCGCACACTCTCAACTGTGCAGGCTGACGTGGCAAAAGTCATCATTATCTGACACAAATCAAATCTTTCTGACAACTGACAGCACGAAGAACGAGGAGACTGCTCGTTTATTGTGCCACACAACGCTCGAGGATGGCTGACAGCTGGCAGCGCAATCTATTTCCTGTACAGTCTAATCCTGCGTAATTCGAAGCCTGTGCAGTCCAAGTCTGCGCAATCTAAAGCCAGCATAATTCAACTTGCACGCTCTATCAACACAACTGACAAAGTACACGTGGCATGCATGCCATCAATTGCTCATTACGTGGCAACTATCTATGCACGATCATGCGCATTTCAATCAAATGATGCCATGTGTCCAAGACAGTTGGCCTATGATCCAACAACTGCCTGCGCAGTCCACTGTTGCGCAATCCAATTGCTGTGCAAACCATCCTGCGCAGTCCAGAATAACTAAAAGTTAGTTATTTCTTAGAATTCTATAAATAGAGTTTCAAGTCTCCATTCAAGGGGATCACGGATCAAGAATCAGAGATCAGAAATCAGAGATCATAGAGAGATCAGAGAGTCCAGGAGTTCTTGCCCAAGTGCTGCTGCATTCTTCCGAGGCTTTTGCCTTCAACTTCCGAGGTTTTTACCTTCAATTCCAGAGTTGTCTTCAACTTCAGAGGCTCCGTCTTCAAAGTTCACATCGTCCAAGGGATAAAGCAATCGTCATCTAGATTGGATTCCTATAGTTGTACTTTCCCAGAATTCAAATTGTAATCTTTTACAAAGTTTGTATCAATAAAGTTCTACATATTTGTTTTTGCAAACAAAATGGCGACTCTGCTGGGGACGACTTTCTCCTCCGACGAGGAAGTGACAACTCAATGTGACGTAGCGTCTATCGGAAAGACGCAGAAGACACTGGTTGTGAAAATCAACCAGACAGTCTACGAGGCTATGATCAATTCCAAGACCATTCCTCGCACTGCAACCACTTCTGCCACAAGCAAAGTGCGCCCAGTATGGGTCCCAAAGACTGTTGTGCACTCTATTGATGCTGCCAGCAAAACTCCTGTGCAATCTGCCAGCAAGACTGCTGCGCAGTCCAAAGCTTCTGTCATCAAATCTGCTGCACAATCTGTCTCTGTTACTGCTGCGCAATCTACTGTTGCCAGTATACATAGTACTTCATATGCTGCCTTGGCTAAGTGCAAGACTCCTATGCCCCTGGCGTAATTGGCTGCCAATTTATCTGCGCAGTCCAATGCTCCAACATCCAGAGTCCACCCTAAGCACTCTGTAGTAAGAACTCCTGATGCGCAAACCACAGTCTCTGTGGCCAAAACCAGTGCACCATCCATTCATGCGCAAACTGCTCCTGCGCAATCCAAGAGTGACAGCCTTTTGGCTAAACTTTCTTCTTCTCATAACAAGGAAAAAGGCTCTGCTCCTCTTCCCAAACACAATGTTGCTCCTGTGCAATCTACTGGGGGTAGTCCTTTAGCTATTCCTCTTTCTCTTCAAAATAAAGAAAAAGGCCCGTTGGTCTTTTCTTAAACTTTCTTGTCCCATGACTTGGAAGACAACAGAGGGAAACGCTCTTTAGCTAACCCTTCTTCACAAAACAAAGGAAAAGGCCCTTTGGTCTTTTCTCAATCTTCTTCAGTTTTTACTGTAGAAGATCAATCTGAACGTGCCTCTGCACCAATCAATACTAGAACTCTTTCAAATAAGGATTCTTCTTTCCTTCATGACAAGAGAACTTGTACTGACCAAAGAGGTATTCTGCCTACCCCGGTAGCAGAATTCCAAGACCTTCCAACTCTCAAAATATCCTGCTCAAGACAGAAAAAATTGTTGGTGTCTCAGACAGAAGCCCCTGGGGTTGAGTTTGCAAATCTAAGGACTTATCTCAACAGGCCTACTTCGGCGAAATGCAAACAACCAATGCCGAAGATCAAACATCAAAGACAAACTTCCAGGGCCAAAGATCCTGACACTTATGCTAATGAAGTGAGCACTTCCCTGTACACTCAAGGGAATAAATATTTGAAGAATCGGAATCATATTCCAAATATTATCAAAGAACAGATCCCTCAGAGTTTTCCTCGTCCTGCTGTTGTTCCCGATCTCCGATAACATCTCAGGCAAAAACGGAACAATGTCTCAACACCTCCAGTTCAAACATCTGATCATCATTGCAACCACAAAGTTATCATCCAATATTGTTGTCAAACAACAAAACGATCTGTCTTTGATCGTTTGACTTTTGTAAAATCTGAACCTATGTCAGAGGATGAAGAAGTGTTGTACGCTTCTGTCAACATGACTTCCCGAGATACTGGAGGTAGAAAGTGCTCCAAGCACGACAAACCTCGCAAGCCAAGCCAGCGGTATTTAGATCTACTCTAAGAATCTTCTGAAGGAGTATTTCAACATACCCGTTTCCGAAGCCGAGATACGATAAGTCAAGGGAATCTTTCTCAAAACCCTTCGAGTTATCTTCTTACTTCTCAGTCAGGAGACGATTCTTTCTCCGACTATGATGCATATAGCGAAAGCTCTGAACAGACAGTGTCTTCTACTGTACCAAGAGAAGTTACTGCGTATGTTGTTAATGAAGACCAAGATGCTTCAACCTCAGCAAATCAAGAACAGCGAATCGCTGCACTTGAAGACAAGCTAAAGACCAAGGCTGAAATGGTCGCTAGTATGCATTCTATCATTGTGGCCCAACATGCCACACCACCGACTGTACCTGCTGCGAGTCCGGAGATCATTGCATCTTCGATACCTGTCAATGCTGGGCTGGGGGTAGTGTCTCCTCAAATGCCTCCTGTACAAGTACAAGTTCAAACTACACCCAGTCAGTCAGCTGGGGGTAGTGCTTACAATATTGTTCCTCCTCCTACTACTCTGACTCAATCTGTCCCTGCTTCGTCGTCGGAAGATGCCAATGAAGCTGTCAAACTCTTACGAACTCAGTTCGAAGCCTTCAAAGAGAAGGATAACTTACAAAGGTTGGGAATCAAGTAGCCATACCCAGTTGAATGGAAGGAAGTCCCATTTCCTCCCAAATATAAAATCCCAACAATCTCTCTCTTCGACGGCAGCACCTCACCAAGCCAGTTCATCAATCACTTCGAGGTAATGACTGTTCAACTCCAACCAAATGATGCTCTTCTTACCAGAGTGTTCGTCGGTTGTTTAGCCGGCATAGCATATGACTGGTACAGAAGTTTGCCCGATGGTTGTATCACTTCTTTCTCGGGACTCAAGCAAATCTTTCTAGAACGATTCTATGAGGGATTCAATGACATGACTATGTCTGCCCTAAATAAAATCAAACAGAAACAAAATGAAACTGCTGAGAGTTTCATCGAACGGTTCCGCCGAGAAGCCTTGAAGATGCCTCCAGGAACTCCTGCTGCTGTTACCAAAGATACTTGCAAGGCAAATCTTTTGCCTATCATCAGCATGTGGACAGGCTCAACTCAGTTCCAAGACTGGCTATCTTTTATTGTCAATGCCAAAGCAGCTGAAGTGAGTGCTGAGAAATTCAAACAGCTGGGGGTACAAATGTCTAACCCAGATCGCGACGAACATCAAACATCAGGCGGCGGTAATCGTCAGAACAACCGCAAGAACAAGGAGACTCTGAACATTAATCTGAAGAGCAAAGAGTCCTTGGCTGTCAACGTAGCTCCGCCTACGTCCACTTCCACTCCTTCTGCACCTCAACCGAGGGAACCTCGTCCTATGGTAGAATATTCCTTCGACGAGAATGACACTGCAAGTATCTTTGATTGCTTACTCAAGAGCAACAAGATCCAGCTCCCAGACCCAAAGAAACCTGATAAAGTCGGTAAGACCGATCATCTTAAATATTATGTCTACCACCGATTTATTGGACATCCTACTCGAGCATGTTACGTGCTCAAGGGCAAGATTCAAGAGCTTGTCAATGCTGGTGTCGTCACTCTACAGCAAGATGAAAAGACTGTTACCGCCAACATGGTCTCGATCCAGTTTGGTAACTTCCCTCTACAGATGATACAGCATGGTGTCATTCCTATTCCAAAGGCTACTCTCGAGATCGAAAATCTACCGCCTCCACCAAATGAAGGTCTCGTCCCATTGTCTCTTGACAATGGTGAGGTTATATGGATCCATCCCGATCTTGCTTCAGAGTTCGAGGTTCCCTGTTCCTCCAAGAAGAAAGATCGCTCCAAAGGCAAGACAAAGATTTGCAACATGGTGTCTTTTGATCCCATAGTTGACGAAGAAATTTTATTGGGTACTAGATCAGGAAAAGCCTACTTGAAAGACTATCCTGAAACTCAAGAGAATCTTGCCTCTTCTTCTGAACCTACTCCAGCACAACCTGTTTCTATTGAAGAAATTCCTTCTACATCCTCACCGGTTGTAGTACCCATTCCTTCTAAGCCAGTAGTTGCTGATAAAGGCAAGCAACAAGTCCGCTTTGATAAACCGTTGAAGAAATCATCTCCTACTGGGCTTGAGAAGCCTTATAACTTCAATATATTGGCTCAACTAGCCAATACACCAGCAAGGCTATCTATCTTTGAGCTCTTACGTCTTTCCAGAGAGACGCGAGAAACTCTAAGTGAAGCTCTCATGCAAGCTGAGACTTGTCTAGCCCTTCTTAAGAAGCCGGAAGCAGAACCTGTCTCTTGTCTCCATTTTCATAGTATTCTGGAATTGATTCCGAACATTACTTTCACACAAGATGATATGTTGCTAGAAGACAATAGACATGATCGTCCTCTCTACTATACAGGATATGTCGATTCGATGAAAGTTGATCGTATCCTGATAGATCCAGGATCTGCTCTCAGTATTATGCCAAAGACAATGCTCGATGCTTTGAAAATCCCTGTACATAGCCTCTCTAGTACAATCACTACCATCCTTGGATTCAATCAGGGAAGAAGTGAACCTTTGGGCAAGATTCGCTTAAAACTCCAAATAGGCAATCTTCGCACAAAGGTTACTTTCTACATCATTGACAATATTGGTTGTTCTTATAATGCTCTATTGGGGAGACCATTCCTACACGAGCACAATATTGTTCCATCAACTCTTCATCAATATTTCAAATATGTTGATGACAAAGGAGAGGTGCAAAAGGAGGTCGCTGATCTTTATCCTTTCAAGGGTGTCGAAGCATATTGTAACGACGCTCGTATGTACAAGGATGAATTCATGAAGGTTGTGTTAGCCTTAGACACCGAAGAAGAACAAGAAAAAGTACCTAATGACACTCTCATCATATCTGTCAAAGGGCGCGTTTCTCATCTTCAGTCTTCTAAACCACTGGCTATTCACTTGCCAGTTCAGAAAAAATCGATTGATGGCGATCAAGATAAAAGGGAGCTCACCTCTTCTGAGCCACTTGTTATCAACTTACGTCGTAACAAGGACAAAAAGTAGCTCACTTCTTCTGACCCACTTGTTGTTGATTTAACTCATAACAAGAAAAAAAAGGAGCTCACCTCCTCTGAGCCACTTGTTATCGACCTCTGTCGTAACAAGCCACCTCCACGTTCTTCTTCTTCCCCTCTTGTAATCAATCTGACCAAGCCTGCTAAGGCTAAAGGTCCTGCTGTAAATACGAATGTACAGATCAATGAAAAAGTATCTACTTTCTAGTATACTGATGTTATTTATCATACTAAATGCTATTTGGATGTGTTAGATAGCTTCAAATCATTTACAATGGGAATTGTACAATCTCTTCAAACAGAAGTCTCATTTGAAGATCCAGATGACTCTTACCGTATTGTCCCTGCTCGTAAGAAAGGTGAATGTCCAATACTTTTTAGTAAAGGACCAGAACAAAAATTCAGTTATACGGATGATAGTAAAGTTAACGACATGGGACATCTTCAACTCCGTCGTTACAGTCAACAATCAAAAGACATCGTCCGAAAGATGGGTTACGACTTCAAAGGTGGTCTCAATTACGGTAAAGGTCGACGAACTCCTATTCGTACGACTGTTCTGAAAGGAAAGTCAGAGATGTACTACAGCAGGACTAAGAAAGGTCTCGGATATGCTTCTCCTCCAGTTTTATCCCCAACAGTCTCCGACTCCGACAGTGAAGAACGTTCTAACTCTTCTGATTCCAGGTCATGGGATTCTGACACCAGCGTTAGTAAAGTCCATCGTGTGATCGTATCTTCTAATATGGTATTCGCTGAACTTCCAGAAGGCTATGATCAGGATATTGAAGAAAATCCTGAAACAGATCCTTGGGATCAACAGATGGACAATCAGTGGGTACTCCGATTTGAACAAAGAGAACCTCCTACTGAAGATCAACTAGTTCAAGTTGATGTAGGAGAAAGTGGGTCACCTTGTCCAATCTTTATTAGCAAGAATCTTCCAGAAGCAGATAAACAAGAGTTGATTCTTCTTATTAAAGAATACATTGATGTCTTTGCTTGGAGTTACGAAGACATGCCAGGTTTAGATCCCAAAATTGCTACGCACAAACTGAACATTCTGTCTAATGCTAAACCTGTTAAACAGCAGCAACGGCGATTCAAGCCTGAAATGATGGACGCAATTGATGATGAAGTTAAGAAGCTCATTGCTTATGGCTTTATTCGAGAAGAACAACATCCCGATTGGGTAGCCAACGTTGTTCCAGTCCTGAAGAAAACCTGTAAAGTTCGAGTCTGTATTGATTTTCGGGATCTTAATGAAGCATGTCCGAAAGATGAATTTCCTCTCCCTATCACGGACGTCATGATTGACAATACCTGTGGGTTCGAGCGAATATCTTTTATGGATGGATTCTCTGGATACAATCAGATCAAGATGAATCCCGAAGATGAAAAACACACATCTTTCCGCACTCCTCGTGGTGTCTACTGTTACACAGTGATGCCATTTGGTCTTAAGAACGCTGGTGCAACTTACCAACGGGCTATGAGTACCATTTTTAGAGAACATCTTCGTAAAACAGTCGAATGTTATGTTGACGATATCGCCGTCAAAAGTCGTCTGAAAGAAGATCACATTAAAGATCTGAGAACTATCTTCAATCTTATGCGCCAACATCAGCTCAAGATGAATCCCACCAAATCGTTCTTGGATATCTCTAGTGGTAAGTTTCTCGGCTTTGTTATTACCTCTAAGGGTATACACGTGGATCCCGAGAAGATCAAAGCCATTCAAGAGATGTGTCCTCCACGCAACCTATAAGAGCTACGAGGATTCCAAGGTCGACTTACGTACATCAGGAGATTCATTTCGAACTTGTCTGGACGCTGCATACCATTCACTCAACTAATGAAGAAGGGTGTATCTTTTATTTGGACTGAAGAATGTCAACAAGCATTCGACGACATCAAAAGATATCTCATGAACCCACCAGTCTTGGTGCCACCAATCTCGGGCATTCCATTCTTAATGTACGTCCGTGCTATGGATCATTCATTGGGTGCTTTACTCGCCCAAAAGAATAAAGAGGGTCATGAACAAGCCATCTACTATCTCAGTCGTACTATGATTGGTGCTGAACACCGTTATAGTCCGGTTGAAAAAGAATGTCTAGCCCTTATGTTCGCTGTTCAAAAGACAAGACATTATATCATTGGTCAAACCATTCATGTCATATCTCGAGTTAACCCTCTTCGGGTACTCATGAAAAAGCCCAGTACACTCAATTCTCGGCTGGCTACATGGGCCATTCTTCTAGCCCAACATGACATGGTGTATGTTCCACAAAAGTCTGTCAAAGGTCAAGCATTGGCAGATTTCTTGGCCGCTCATCCCGTACCAGAAACATCCAAGCTTTATGACGAAATTCCAGACGAGACATTGGAAGTCAACCTGATCTCTGAAGAATTTCCGACCTGGCTTCTATTCTTTGATGGTGCATCCAGAATTGGACCAAATGGTGCCATTGTAGCAGGAGTCGAAGTTGTTCTTGTCTCTCCAGATGGATTGACCATCCAAAGAGCTTACTCTCTAGATGAACCTTGTTCCAACAATGTAGCAGAGTATAATGCTCTACTCATCGGCCTTCAGTTAGCCAAAAAACTGAACGTTGAATATCTCGAAGTCTACGGCGATTCTAAGCTGGTTATTAACAAGGTTAGAGGAACCTATGAAGTTCGACATCAAGATTTGGTGCCTTATCATGAAGCAACGATCAACATGGCTACATCATTCAAAGCTTTCTTCATCGACTATGTTCGTCGAGCTTGCAATACCGAAGCAGATGCCTTAGCCAATCTTGCAGCTGTCCTAGCCATCCCTATCAAAAGATAGCAGGTGGTGGTTATCTCCAATCGAGAGTTGTTTTGCATCTAAAATAATCGTAATATTGAGTTCAGTAATTTTGCTGAAATCAATGTTATCAAGGAAGACTGGAGAACTCCTTTTATCGACTTTGTGGTTCATGACATACTCCCTGAAGATCCTAAGGAGGCTACAAGTGTTCGACGACGATCTCTCTGATTCTACTACAATCAGACCACCAAGACTCTTTATCGGCGAACCTATGACGGTCTTCTCTTGCGCTGTCTCGCTGGTGATGAGGCAAAACAGGTGTTGCGTGAAGCTCACGACGGTATTTGTGGAGTACATCAACCTGGTCCTAAACTACAGGATCGCAGTCGACGAATGGGTTACTACTGGCCCTCTATGGTATCAGATGCCATTGAATATGCAAGGAAATGTCGTGCTTGTCAAATTCATGCAGATTTCATTCATCAACCATCAGAATTCCTACATCCGACTGCTGCTTCCTGGCCTTTTGAAGCTTGGGGTATGGATGTCATAGGTCCTATCAATCCTCCTTCTTCTAAAGGACATCGGTTCATACTAGCAATAACGGATTACTTCTCCAAGTGGTCTGAAGCTATACCTCTGGCTGAAGTCAAGACCAGTAGCGTCATCAACTTTGTCAAACACCATGTCATCTACAGATTCGGTGTACCTCGAAGGATCATTCATGACAATGGACCTCAATTCATTAGCCAGAAATTTACCAGATTCTGCGATGATCACCGAATTGACAACGTCGCCTCGACAGCCTACAATCCTGCTGCTAATGGTTTAGCTGAAGCATTCAACAAAACTATTATCAAGCTCCTCAAGAAGTTTGTATCTAGTAACAAACGGAACTGGAGCGAGAAACTTGACGAATGTCTAAAAGGCTTACCGTACTACGGTCCGCAATCCTACAGGCTTTACTCCTTTCTTTCTGGTGTATGGCTGTGAAGCTGTTTTTCCTCTGGAACTGCAAATTCTTTCTTTAAGGATTGCCATTGCTAACGAGCTTACTACAGAGAATAACAATCTTCTTCGACTTCAAGAATTAGAAGCACTTGATGAGAAGCGGCTATTGGCTCAACAACATATTGAGTTATACCAAGCTCGTATCTCTAAGACTTTTAACCGTAAAGTTAAAGTCAGAACCTTTCAGCAAGGAAAACTTATTCTAACGGTCAGACGTCCTATGACTATGACTCATATGAGAAAAGGCAAATTTGATGCAAAGTGGGAAGGTCCCTACGTTGTAAGCAAAGTCTTCTCAAATGGAGCCTATCAACTCTGAGAATTCGATAGTCGAGTTGCTATGATGCCTATCAATGGCAAGTTCCTTAAAAAGTATTATGTGTAAATATAAATGCTTGTAAATCATTAGACAAGTTCAAGTTCATAAATAAAATTCAAATTTTATTTCATCATGAATGATAGTACATGATATTAAGGAAGGTCACTATCATCCTTTTTTACATTTGGACGCGGACCACTGTCGTCCTTCTCGAAAACATGGTCAACAAAAGAGTCGAGAACTTCCTTGCTGGAACCCACGAGAAACTTGCAAGCAGCCATCCTTATGGCCTCCTCTTCTTCAGTCCTTCCTGGTTCAAGCAGAAAGTCCAGGATATCTCGTGGTGGCTTGGGTGCAGACGAACCTTCGCCTGCTTTTGTCTCCTTTGGCTGAACTGGATCGGCAGGGCGTTCTTCAGTGCCCTTCTCAACCTTCGGGGCGAATTCAGCCTTCTTGGATCCTTCTCCAGATGACATTTTTATGTTGTAAAATGGAAGTGTTCATTCCTGTCAGATTTCTGTTATATTTATAAGCAGAGATTCCTCAAACAATGAAGTGACACATTCATCCGACGGTTCGTCCGTTCATTACATTCACCTGACGGTTCGTCCGTTCATTATCACCTGACGGTTCGTCCGTTCATTATCACTTGACGGTTCATCCGTTCATTACATTCATCCGATGGTTCATCCATTCACATTCATCCGATGGTTCATCCATTCATTTGATGGTTCATCCGTTCATTCATTATCACCTGACGGTTCGTCCGTTCATTATCACTTGACGGTTCGTCCGTTCATTATCACTTGACGGTTCATCCGTTCATTACATTCATCCGATGGTTCATCCATTCACATTCATCCGATGGTTCATCCATTCATTTGACGGTTCATCCGTTCGTTATCATATATTTTGACGGTTTGTCCGTTCATTTGACGGTTTTCCCGTTTATCTCATATACATTGACGATTCATTTTCGTTCATCATCCATATTAGCAACTTGTCATTTTCGATTAAGTTGTCAATTGAAATAATAATATTTAATATATTCTGCCACGTCCATATTACCTTTGAGCAGATATAATGAATATAATTATTTTCTACAAAATCATCAAGAAATATATCATGTCTTGCACCTCTGAATATATTTTCTATCTCTATTATTTATATCTGAACAAGATATTCAACAAATAATAGAGCCACAACAAAATGTCTTTTATTAACCAAAATATGAGGCATTACAAAAGCATATGTACTATAAAAAAAGACATAAAGGTACAAAATGTTCCACTAAGATGGAGGTATTATCAGGTTGTCAATCTGCTGCTTCAGAGTCTGCAGCCGTTCGTCGCGAGTGGACATCACCCTCCTTCTGGCTTCTTCAATTCCGGTTTCTTCATTGAAAACGGGCATAGTCACTGTTCGACGTGTAATCTCGGTACCATAAGTCGCCACGTACTCATCCCTCTCCTGAGTCAAAGCATTGAATTATTCGATTGCAACTTGATGATCAGTAATTTCATCTTCTAACTCCTTCTGGAGACGAGCAATCTCTGCCCTCAGCTTATTAGCTCTCTTCTCTTTTCTCTCAGCCATCAAAGTTACTGATTCCAGCTTGGAGTTATATTCAGCAGATTTTGTGGAGTAAGCTTCCAAGAGATTCTGAAGATTCACCCTTTCAATATCAGCCGCCTGGGCCATTTGTTCGAACTCGGCCTGCACTAGGGACTCCACTTCCTCTTTGATGAGCTCCTTATAATTCTTTATGGAGATTTCTAACTCATTCAATATATGATCAAGGAGAGTGGCCTGAGCTTCGTCACCTTGCTCCCTTATAGCCCTTACCAAGAGAGAAGTCAAATTTCTAACCATGAAAAAATTAGCACCCTCTTTGTCCATCATCTTATGAACTAGAGGTCCCAAGGACTCAAAGAAGCATCTGGTGAACGATTGGATGACTTGCTGGTTAATTGCCAGAGTACCAGGAGTCGCAGCTACTCATGTTGATGAAGAAGTAGCAGGATGTTCGATCTCTCGCGTCTGAGTGGCAGGCTCTTTGAATAAAGGAGCCAAAGTAGAGCTAGTCGTCCCTCCTGGTTGCTCTTCTGCAAAAGTAATGATTGTCATTTTGCCTGTCGTTTGCTAAATGACCAAGATGATCAAATGAAGGCAGTCTTACCTTGGTTCGATCCAGCAATGAGCCTATCCCCAGGAATGGACTCCAGTTGAGCAGAAGTAGCTTCAGCCACAACAGCTTGGCTACTGCCCGCTTCAGAGCCACAAGATAAGTGATGACTGCTACTAGCAATTACCGTCGTTACAGGCACTAGGGCTAGGCACGTCGGAGGTGTTGGAAGAGTCTCAATATCTACAGGAAAAACAAATGTTAGCTATCAATCTATTCAAAAGGAGATTGCTAATTTCATTTTATACCTTGAAGATCAGTGGCGAGAGTTTCTTCCGGGGCTGCTCCTTCATCTGCTGCGGTCTCTGAAGATGCCTCTACCTCAACATCCTTTTTAGGATCTGAGGTATCATCGGCAACATTTGGAGACATACGCTTTTTGTCATCCCTGTCAGGATTTTGCATATCTTTATTCCCAGATGAAGAGCTCTCCTCGTCTTCACCTTCTTCTGGTGCATTCCCGCTAGTAGTTGCAGCTTGGCCAACATAGTCTTCCAACGGGCTGTAAAAGCAATCTTCTAGAGCCGCAATAACTTCGCGATCCTCCTCTTCGCGAAGGGTTCTAGGAGTAGGAGGAAGTTGAGCTGTCTCCACGGCAGGCGGAGGAAATCGGGCCGCATCATGTTCTTCTTTTATAATCTTGTCTCTGGGCTCGTCGGCCTCATTTTCCTGGTTCATCTCTTCCCTTTGCTCAAACTCCTCTCTTTGTTCTGGACTGTGCGTTCTATGACCAAAATCAGGGATGGGAGTGGGAGATGACATTGTAATTCCTGCTGCAGCGTCTGCCGCTACTGAAGACAGGATTTGTTTGGAAGAAGAGTCTGTTAAATGTCCTCTGCGGACCAATCTTTTTCTTCTATGTAGAGGTCTTTCAGGACTCTCTACATTTATTGGCTCGACTTGTCTTTGGACAGAGGTCGGTGTGGTAGCCCCTTCTTGCTGAATTGTCTCGGCCAGCTGCCGAGATTGAGACCTTGTGGTAATCTTTTCAGAAGAATGATCTAAGATCAGTTTCTTCTTTGCTGCCGGAGCAGGAGGCTCTTCTCTTCTCCTCTTCTTGGCTGGAGATTTACCCACCCTCAAAGAAATATGTAGTGGTACGTTAACCTCTTGAGGAAACATAACATCCCTTGAAGCTTCCAAGGGTGCATCCACTGGTTCATGCACCTCATCATTTCCTGGGAGGGACATGGCGATTCCTCTCCTCTTCAATCTTGTTGAAGACGCGAAGCTATCTGCGAGGTTGAAATTCTCAGCAAAGGTGTTCGAAGATGTATAGAATACTGAGTATGTAAATAGCATCCGAGGGCCATGATTGCTGTTTACTGGCATCGAGAACGTCACTTGCGTATCTCGAGCATTATAATAAGCCCATGCTCGGGCCCCATCTATTAAAAAACCCTTTCCTTGAAGACATGTGATAGCATTCCCCACATGGAATTGGTCGTACCCGAACTGTCGAACAAATCGACTGGGAAGATATGGCTCTAAATAACACTCGTCTTCAAACCGGTACACCAAATGGGACGGTCGAATTGTCTTCAACCACTCAAAAGCTGTACGGCTCAGAGGATGCATCTTCGAGTCAATCATATTTGTTGGCATTTGTTCGTAACCAGCAGGAGGAGGGGTGCAATAAAAGTTACATCCTTTGCTCAGGTTCAGAGCATATCTACAATCTCTCAGAGCAGTGAATTTCCACTTACTATGAGAGTATCTCCGCAAAAAGCTGCCGTCGACCGGTCCCATGCCGGGATCCATCAAAGTGGGATGGTGAAGGAGCAACCACCCAAATAGATATGTATACGGTAATTCCAATCGAGAAAATTCTTTTTCATCCTTGGATTTCAGCATCAGATCGACGTACAGACGAA
The DNA here is from genome assembly GCA_029216955.1 of Iris pallida. Classification (NCBI taxonomy): domain Eukaryota; kingdom Viridiplantae; phylum Streptophyta; class Magnoliopsida; order Asparagales; family Iridaceae; genus Iris; species Iris pallida. The sequence goes on along the minus strand of JANAVB010016598.1, from coordinate 10,705,825 downwards.
GACCAACATTCAGCTTACAAGTCATCGCTGACAAAAGATCCATCTTATAGCCGAAGACTAGGCTAACGGTAGCAAAAAGGACACCGCGATGGAAGCGGTCTACAGCACTGGATCCCGGGACTACAAACCGACGGAGCCAATGTGTCAGAAACCCTGCTAATTAGGCTTCTTTTGACATCGGTCTATATCCTACTCTCAAATAACTTTCGAGAGTATCTCCTTTCTTCAAAGGAGGACATTGATAATCATCCTTCATATCTTTATCAAAATCGCCACTTTCTTCCATTAATTTCATCACTTCTGTGTTGCTCAATGGCTTAAAAAAGTCAGGATATCATCTATCATGTTCTTTGGTCTTCGGTTCTTGAATGTGGTTAAGGAACAGATAAGGTAGCCATTTCGAGGAATAGCAAGTGTTTGATGTAGCACTTTTATAGAACAGAGAACAGATTTTATAATGACATAGCAGTTCCTCAAAGACTGCTACCATTTCTGCATTCTCTCTCCGGAGTCTGTCCAACTCATCATTTGTTGGGACAAATTCTTCATATGGGGCATCTCCCATTGGCAAGTAAGAGATGTACTTCATCTCATGAAGTGCAAATCCAATTTCTCCGTCGGGAGTCATGAAGTTCCCTGTTCTGTAATTGTACCTCTCTGCTAGAGCTAAGAACAGGTGCGGATTCAGAGCAAAACCATAGACAGTGGCATGCACTGCTTGGTACAAATTGATTTGCTGCAGTTCGCTTTCAAACTTGGTCAGAATCCAATTTGCTATGCAGCTCCATCTTTTAAAATCTGGATTCACCAATCCAGTTAGTCTGATGTCCTGCTCAGGATATCTTCCTTCGTCCTTCGTAAATTCATTTGCGAAAATTGGAGTTCTGACGGGCATTAACAAGGAAGAATTCTCTGACGGAATACAACCGGGTTTCAGACCTCTCAACAAAACACTGTACCGTTCTGAGGAACTGTAGAACATATCCTTCTTGCTCGGCCCCTTCTTCACAAAAATCCTGCCTGGACGGGCATCTTGGAACTGAGTAAGGTTCCATTCCATCTTCCTCGGATAGCTCGCATGAGCATACCTGGATAAGGGGAGGCAGCGTGGAATATTTGGTATCGAGAAAGACCTATCCGTCTGATGGACAATTCTTTCTTCCATCCTTGGTCTCGGTTGAGAACTTTTCTCAAAAGCTTCACCGAACAGAAATAATGGCTTCTTGTGTATGACAGCGTCTGCTGATTCCAGAGGCTGTCCGTTCATCAAACATTGCAGTGTTTCATTATCTTGGGATATCAAAATGGCCTGACGGGAGGTTGGTAGATCATATTGAGGATAGTGCACATGAGATAAGTCCTCTTTGTATTCTGACTCTGAAAGAGTTCCTACAAAAGTTTCGTATTCGGGATCTTCCCTAATATTAACTGCATCAGACAGAAAAAAAATAAAAAATTTAGTACAAGTCAAAGTCAAAGATTTTGTCATCAGTTTGCGCAAAACATCAGACTGCGCAACATCAGTTTGCGCAAACATCATACTGCGCAGATAAACAGTCATTATTTTGCGCTGACAGTCCTGCACAAATCAGCAAATTGCGCTGACTTTTGTCAGCGCAGTTCAATCGATTACGCTGGAAGTCGTCCTTCATAAAAATGAAGAATGAACTGATTTGTGCAACCAGAACCCTAAAAAGGGGTGGCGCAGTATGATCACATCTCTAAAAAGAGATGGATTATAAAGGAACAGTGAAATCAAAACTCTAAAAAGAGTTTTTGATTAGGTCATCCACCTTGCAGCACTGGATGAGCAGTTTCATGACGAGAAGCTCGTCGCGCAGCCCTAGTCGATGGTTCGGCGGGGGCCTTGCCCTTTGCGACGGCGGAGGATCGTCGGGGAGCCATGGGGATCGTCGGAGAAGAAGAGAAGAAAGAGCTCAGAGTTTCTCTCAAAGTGCACGAAGAAGGCAAAGTAAAGAATGAAACAAGAAGTAGAGAGCTATTTATAGTTTTCGAAACGAAACGGCCGCCTTAGATTGCACCTGAAAATGGGGCTAATCCCTCAGATTGTGCAGACAACTCACTACATGCGCAAATTGATTCAAATTTCAAAATTCAAAGTATTTCAAAATTTTGAATAAGTTCACATTTCGAAAACTTTGAAGGGGGTCTTGTAGGTCCTAAAAAATCAGGTTGCACACCTCAACAAAGTCAGAAAATCAACTTTCAGATAAACTGCGCAGACATCAGATTGCGCACTTTTCAGATTGCGCATACTAGTTTGTGCACACTCTCAACTGTGCAGGCTGACGTGGCAAAAGTCATCATTATCTGACACAAATCAAATCTTTCTGACAACTGACAGCACGAAGAACGAGGAGACTGCTCGTTTATTGTGCCACACAACGCTCGAGGACGACTGACAGCTGGCAGCACAATCTATTTCCTGCGCAGTCTAATCCTGCGCAATCCGAAGCCTGTGCAGTCCAAGTCTGCGCAATCTAAAGCCAGCGCAATTCAAATTGCGCGCTCTATCAACACAACTGACAAAGTACACGTGGCATGCATGCCATCAATTGTTCATTACGTGGCAACTGTCTATGCACGATCATGCGTATTTCAATCAAATGATGCCATGTGTCCAAGACAGTTGGCCCATGATCCAACAACTGCCTGCGCAGTCCACTGTTGCGCAATCCAATTGCTGCGCAAACCATCCTGCGCAGTCCAGAATAACTAAAAGTTAGTTATTTCTCAAAATTCTATAAATAGAGTATCAAGTCTCCATTCAAGGGGATCACGGATCAAGAATCAGAGATCAGAAATCAGAGATTATAGAGAGATCAGAGAGTCCAGGAGTTCTTGCCCAAGTGCTGCTGCATTCTTTCGAGGCTTTTGCCTTCAACTTCCGAGGTTTTTACCTTCAATTTCAGAGTTGTCTTCAACTTCAGAGGCTCCGTCTTCAAAGTTCACATCGTCCAAGGGATAAAGCAATCGTCATCTAGATTGGATTCCTATAGTTGTACTTTCCCAGAATTCAAATTGTAATCTTTTACAAAGTTTGTATCAATAAAGTTCTACACATTTGTTTTTGCAAACAGACTATGTCAGCCCTCAACAAAATCAAACACAGACACAATGAAACTGCTGAGAGTTTTATTGAAAGGTTCCGACGGGAAGCTTTGAAAATGCCTCCTGGAACTCCGGCTGCTGTCACCATAGATACCTACAAGGCAAATTTTTTGCCTATCATCAGCATGTGGACAAGATCTACTCAGTTCCAAGACTGGCCATCTTTCATTGTCAACGCTAAAGCAGCTGAAGTTAGCACCGACAAATTCAAGCAGCTAGGGGTACAGATGTCTAACCCCGATCGGGATGAACATCAAACATCAGGTGGTGGTAATCGCCAGAACAATCGCAAAGTAAAAGAAACTTTGAACATTAATTTGAACAAGAACAAAGAATCTCTGGGGTCAACGTAGCTCCCCCTACGTCTACTTCAACTCCTTCTGCACCTCCACCGAGAGAACCTCGTCCTAAAATAGAATATTCCTTTGTTGAGAATGACACTGCTAGCATTTTTGATTATTTGATCAAAAGCAATAAAATCCAACTTCCAGATCCCAAGAAGCCCGATGAAGTCGGTAAGACTGATCATCCCAAGTACTGTGTCTATTACAGGTTCATCGGACATCCTACTCGAGCATGTTATGTGCTCAAAGGCAAAATTCAGGAGCTGGTCAACGCTGGTGTTGTCACTCTGCAGCAAGACGAGAAGACCGTTACCGCAAATATGGTCTCAGTTCAATTTGGTGACTTCCCACCTCAAATGGTGCAGCATGGTGTCATTCCTATCCCTAAAGCTACTCTTGAGATCGAGAATCTCCCTCCTCCATGAAGTGAAGGTCTCGTCCCCTTGTCTTTTGACAATGGCGAGATTATGTGGATTCATCCGGATCTTGCTTCAGAGTTCGAAGTTCCCTCTTTCTCTAAGAAGAAAGACCGCTCCAAGGGTAAAACAAAAATTTGCAATATGGTGTCTTTTGACCCCATAGTTGATGAAGAAATCTTGCTGGGCACCAGATCAGGGAAAGCCTATCTGAAGGATTACCCCGAAACCCAAGAGAATCTTGCTTCTTCTTCTTCTGAGCCTGCTCCAGTGCAGCCTACTTCCACTGAAGATATTCCTACCGCATCTTCACCGGTTGTAGTGTCTATTCCTTCCAAGCCGACGGTCGCTGACAAAGGCAAACAGCAAGTCCGCTTCGACAAAACTTTGAAGAAGTCAACTCCCTCCGGACTTGAGAAGCCTTACAACTTTGATATCTTGGCTCAGTTGTCCAATACACCGGCCCGGCTGTCCATCTTCGAACTCTTACGTCTCTCCAAAGAGACTCGGAAAACTATGAGTGAGGCTCTCATGCAAGCTGATACTTGTCTAGCCCTTCTGAAGAAGCCGAAAGCAGAACCAGTTTCTTGCCTCCATTGTCATAGTATGTTGGAGTTAATTCCAAACATAACTTTCATACAAGATGACATGTTGATGGAAGACAACAGACACGATCGTCCTCTCTACTATACAGGATATGTCGACTCGATGAAAGTCGATCGTATTCTGATAGATCCAGGGTTTGCTCTCAGTATTATGCCGAAGACAATGTTGGATGCACTGAAGATCCCAGTGCATAGTCTTTCCTGTACAATCACTACTATTCTTGGGTTCAACCAGGGAAGGAGTGAACCTCTAGGCAAGATTCGCCTAAAAATCCAAATAGGCAATCTTCGTACAAAGGTTACCTTCTACATCATCGACAATCATGGTTGTTCTTACAATGCTTTGCTGGGAAGACCATTTCTGCATGAGCATAACATTGTCCCTTCGATTCTCCATCAATGTTTTAAATATGTTGATGACAATGGAGAGGTGCAAAAGGAGGTTGCTGATCTCTATCCTTTCAAAGGCATCGAAGCATACTACAATGATGCTCGTATGTACAAGGACGAATTCATGAAGGTTGTCCTATCTCTGGACACTGAAGAAGAGCAAGAAGCAATGCCTAATGATACCCTTATCATCCCTGTCAAAGGGCGTATTTCTCGTCCTCAGTCCTCCAAGCCACTGGTTATTCACTTGCTAGTCCAGAAGCAACCAACTAATGATGATCAAGATCAAAGGGAGCTCACCTCTTCTGAGCCACTTGTTATTGACTTACGTCGTAACAAGGAAAAAAGGCAGCTCACCTCTTCTGAGCCACTTGTTATTGATTTATCTTATAACAAGGACAATAGGGAGCTCACCTCCTCTGAGCCGCTTGTAATCGACCTCCGTCGTAACAAAGCCAATCCTCCTCCACGTTCTTTTTCTCCCCCTCTTGTAATCAATCTGACCAAGCCTGCTAAGGCTAAAGGTCCTGCTGTAAATACCAATGTACAAATCAATGAAAAAGCATCTACTTTCCAGTATACTGATGTCATTTATCATGCTAAGTGCTATTTAGATATGTTAGATAGCTATCAGTCATTTACAATGGGAGTTGTACAATCTCTTCAAACAGAAGCTTCATTTGAAGACCCAAAAGATTCATATCGTATTGTTCCCGCTCGTAAGAAAGGCGAGAGTCCAATACTTTTTAGTAAAGGACCGGAACAACAATTCAGCTATACGGATGATAGCAAAGTTAACGACACGGGGCATCTTCAACTCCGTCGTTACAGTCAACAGTCAAAAGACATCATCCGAAAGATGGGTTACGACTTCAAGAGTGGCCTCAACTACGGTAAGGGTAGAAAAACTCCTCTCCGTACGGCTGTCCCGAAAGGAAAATCAGATATGTACTTCAGTAGGACCAAAAGAGGTCTCGGATATGCTTCTCCTCCAGTATTATCCCCAGCAGGCTCTGAATCCGATAGTGAGGAGCGTTCTAACTCTTCTGATTCCAGATCATGGAATTCTGACACCAGCATCGGTCAAGTTCATCGGCTGACTGTATCGTCTAACATGGTCTCCGTCGAACTTCCAGAAGGCTATGATGAGGATGTTGAAGAAGATCCTGAAGTAGATCCATGGGCTCAACGAATGGATATCCAATGGGAACTTCGATTCGAACAAAGGGAACCACCTACTGAAGATCAATTAGTTCAAATTAATGTAGGAGAGAGCGGGTCACCTCGTCCAATATTCATCAGCAAGAACCTTCCAGAGGCAGATAAACAAGAATTAATTCTTCTGATTAAAGAATACATTGATGTCTTTGCCTGGAGCTATGAAGACATGCCAAGACTAGATCCCAAAGTAGCTACTCACAAATTGAACATCCTGCCTAATGCAAAACCGGTCAAACAGCAACAACGGCGTTTCAAGCCAGAAATGATGGACGCAATCGACGATGAAGTCAAAAAGCTCATAGCTTGTGGCTTTATTCGAGAAGAACAGCATCCTGATTGGGTAGCTAATGTTGTCCCAGTTCTAAAGAAAACCGGCAAGGGATCTTAATGAAGCATGTCCAAAAGATGAATTTCCTCTCCCTATCATGGATGTCATAATTGACAACACTTGTGGGTTCGAAAGAATATCTTTTATGGACGGATTCTCCGGATATAATCAGATTCGGATGAATCCTGAAGATGAAAAACATACTTCTTTCCGCACTCCTCTCGAAGTCTACTGCTATACTGTGATGCCATTTGGTCTCAAGAACACTGGTGCAACATACCAACGAGCAATGAGTACCATCTTTCGAGATCATCTGCGCATGACCGTTGAATGCTACGTCGATGATATTGCTGTCAAAAGTCGTCTGAAGGAAGATCACATCCAAGACTTGAGAACTATCTTCAATCTCATGCGCCAACATCAACTCAAAATGAATCCCACCAAATCATTCTTGGGCGTCTTTAGTGGTAAATTTTTTGGCTTCGTCATTACCTCTAAGGGTATACACGTGGATCCCGAGAAGATCAAAGTCATTCAAGAGATGCGCCCTCCACGCAACCTAAACGAGCTACGAGGATTCCAAGGTTGACTTGCGTACATTAGGAGATTCATTTCGAATCTGTCTGGACGCTGCAGACCATTCACTCAACTCATGAAGAAGGGTGTATCTTTCGTTTGGACCGAAGAATGTCAACGAGCATTTGATGACATCTGTCACGACCCGATCCCAAATAATTGGGTCGAACCGGATCATGCCCAGCCTGCACCGTTGTTGAGACGGCAGCAGTAAGCTGTTCCATTAGCAGGTAACCACAACAACATCTATATTTGTCACAACTCAAAATTCGAAAATTTAAAACTTTATTAAACTTTTACAATGAAATGAAAGATACAACTTAAACCATTTCTACATACATCAAGAAAAAAAGAAAACTCTAGGCAAACAGCTCATCAGTCTCAAAATCCTCGTCTTCTAGTTGGGACCTTGGAAATATCGCGGAATAAAGCCTCAACAGTGATACCTAAAAATGTTGGGTCTCCAGTCAGGAGGGAGCAAAGTACAATTCATGCTAATTTGACAATTGAAATAATAATAGAATCATGCACTTTTAAACAGTTTTGAAATCCACAATAAAGCAGTTACAGTTTTAAAACAGTTACAGTTCTGTGATGTGAATAGGCAATGAAATATGACCGGCTTGGGTTTATTACAGTAAGATACGGCTTATCCCCGTGTGTATGAGGGGTAAGCTAATATAGTTACAGTAGTTACAGTAGTTTGGATTTGGTCATACTCATTACACTACTCCCCCAGTCCCCAATAGTTACAGTAGTTACAGTCAGTGCTCTCAGAGAGAGTTCCGTATTGCATCATGGTTTAAACTTGCATTAAAACGATTACTAAATAATTGTAAACTTAACACAAAATGTACTTGCCTCAAAATGGACTGGACTGGAAAGTTGAAGACTTCAAGATGGAAATCAGGATCGTCCTCGAATTCCTACATTCGAAAAATTGACTCAGAAACCAGGGTTACCAATCTAGCTACGCTAGTTGAAATCTCTAATTGTGTCCTAATCCATTTTAATTCTTTTAATTAACCTAATACAGAAAATACGGTTATTAGTGCGTTGATTTAATACGAGGGAAAAAAGATCGTTTTTAACTTTGAATTCGAAAAACATCGTCGCTGCCATATTATTTATGAAAACTTGGTAATTTTTATAAATATAAAAAATAAAACTAATTTTTCTTATTTAGTGAGAAATACGTGACTTTTTAATTATTAATAAACTGATCAATTTTTAGATGAGAAAATCTTAATTAATTTTATACGAAAAATACTTTTTAGTCAATTTAATCGTTAAATAATAAAAACTCGCAAAACCAGAAAAGACAAGAAAATCTAAGCTATTACAGTCACAGACCACGGCCAGCTGGGCTTATACCCATTACAATTTATTTACATAAATTGAAATAAGATAAACTGCCGTTAGTCCTAAACTGAAATATAAAATAAATATAAACAAAAATTAAATATAAAAATAAAGATAAATTATAAGTCTCAAATATGGTCCGATCCTCATCTTGGCTAATTGCCTCAACGTCCGGGCGGGACCGGTTTCGTTTGCACTTAGCCGGGTCCATTGACCGATACGGTCGTCACCCAAAAATAAAATATCGAATAAAATCCCGAAATTCATTTTAAATTCATTTTAAAAATAATCCAGGATTTACGGAAAAATCGGACAGCATCTCCTCTGTTTTTGGTCAACCCAAAAAACTGGGAATTGGCGCCGATAATTTCCTGCAAATCCCAAACCAGGGAAAAACCCGAATTTATATATATATAAAATCCAGAACCAATCCACAGAATAATCGGGACGACCCGAAATGATTTCGGAAGTCCGATTCCAATCCACAAATCACAAAACGCTACCGAAAAAATTCGAAAAGCTAAAACATACCAAAAATCCATTCCCGAAATATTTCGGGAATCCAAAATAATTCACAGGACCTTTCCGAAGGTCCCGAAAAATTATGACATCGCTAAAACCGAATTTCCAAAGGGAATCGGGGACCATTTCATCATCGACTAAAATAATAAAATCAGCGGGACAGGGGGTTATACCTCGGATTGCTCGGCTAGAGCTCTCAGATGAATAATAGAAAGAATAGAGATCCAGCACAGCAAAAGTATTCTCGAAAACAGCGCTGAAATCAGCAGCGTCGTCGAAAATGCTGGAAAATATCGAAGCTAGGGCACGGCGGAAAATAGCAGAGAAAAGCTCGGCCAAAGGGGCAGCGACCAGAACACGCGAGGGGCGTGCGAGGGAACGGGCGCGGCCAGGGGGCAGATCCGCGAGTTCTGACCCGGATCGGCAGGGAGCGCCGAAGGGTGGTTGCCGAGGGAAGCTCGACGGGAACGCCGCGCAAGGGGGCGCGGGGCTGCGGTCGGGCGGAGATGGCGCTGTCGGGTCGCCGGAGGGGCGCGAAGGGGGTCGCGCGAACTCAGCCGCGAGGGGGCGGCGCTGTCGGCGGGACAGCGGGTCGGCGGTCGGCGGTCCAGGGGCGCGGGTGGCCGCGCCAAGGGGAGCGGCTCCGCTGGACGGACGGCCGGAGAAGAGGGTCGGCCGGGGCTAGCGTCGGGTCGGAGTCGCCGAAGCTCGGGCGCAGGTGAAGCTCGGGGTGAGGGCGTGGGTGATGGGTTTGAGTAGAGGGAAAGATGATAGAAGAGTTTGGGGTGAGAGTGTTTTCTCTTCTGTAAATGAGAGAAAAGAGTTGGGTTATGGGTTATGAAGGAGCAGGAGAAGAAGTTGTCTCCTCTATAACGTGGGGAGAGACAAGAGAATGAGTGGTGAGTAGTTAGCAAGGGGTGAGGAAAAAGTGGGTTGGCAAGTTCGTGGGTGTGTGAGTTGCTGGTCCTACGGGACCAGCTAAATAATTATATTTTTTTTAAATAACTAAACCAAGTCAATTCAGAATTAAGAAAGAGAGGAATGGGATCGGGTTTGGCTCAGGCCTGGGTCTGGGTTCGGACTCGGGTCTGGGTCTGAATTCAAAAATCCATGTTGTTATTTTTTTCTTCGAAATCCTTTGCACTCAAAATATATAATAATAATAATAATATTAGAAATACTAATATTTAATACAAAAACATTACTATTAATGAATCACAAAAATATGGGTTTCATAATCTTCCCTCCTTAGAAAATTTCGTCCTCGAAATTAAAGGCAGGGTAGGAGATTCAAACAGGTACGGGTACTACGCCCGTAACTCAGGTCCAACAATAAGAATTTTCAAGGCAGTCATGGATGAGACGGTTTAGGGACAAGTTTCATTTATAATATCATCCATGTAGAAAAATACAAAAGTGAACCAAAGTACACGAGGTTGATCAGACCATCATGCACCGGTCCTGATTAGACAATATTTTAGTGGGTGCACCCAATAAAATACCATCATGATCAAGCTTGACAAAAAGATAGCTTACAAAACTAGGCTAATTTAGCAGCATCAGTCAAGTTTAGAATGAAAAGATAAGGAATAGGAGTTTACGTGATGGCTCAAATTCTGATCTTCTTCTCACCTCTGACTACACTTGCAACTGGTTCCTCTGGCTCTGAAAGGTTGAGTCCAATTTTCAGCTCTGAATTATCCAATATGTGACTCAGATCCGGAATGTAGCGTCTGAACTGTGATACGTAGGGGACGTTGCACACTCTCAAGGTTAGCTGGTAGAGCTAACCGGTACGCTGCTTCCAACTCGTCTTAAAAATTCAAATGGCCTGATGTATCTGGCCTCAATTCCCAGCTCCGTCAAAACTGATTGTTCCTCTGGTAGGAGAAAACTTCACAGAAATGCTATCTCTTTCTTCAACTTCACCGGTCGACTACTACTATCTACCCAATGCTTCTGTCCGTCTTGGCAATCCTGAGCTTGTCTCTGATCATCCTTACCTTCTCTGCTGCTTCGGTCACCATCTCAGATCCAAGCAACACTCGTTCTCCGACGTCGTCCCAAGCAAGTGGAGTACGACAACGACATCCATAGAGTACCTCGAACGGTGTTATACCGATGCTAGCTTGGTAGCTGTTGTTTGTAGGAGAATTCCACCAAATGCAATTGGTCTTCCCAAGACCCTCCAAATTCCAAGATGCAAAATCTCAATATATCTTCAAGCGTCTGGGTTGACCTCTCTGATTGCTCGTCCCTCGGTACTCCATGAATCCGGTAGATGTGCCTCTCGTACAATGCTGCCAACTTCTTAGTGGATAAACCATCTTTGAAGGGAATAAAGTGAGCTGACTTAGTCAGTCGGTCCACAATAATCCAAATGGTGTTCTTCCCTTCTTGGAATCAAGGCAATCCTAACACATAGTCCATCGTTATGTGCTCCTACTTCCAGTCCGGAATGTCTATTGACTGTAGAAGTCCGGCGGGTCTCTGTCGGCTAGCCTTCACTTGTTAACAAATTAAACATCTAACCTCAAATCTGAAACATCCTTCTTCATTCCATACTACCCAACAATAGTATGCATATCCCAATACGTCTTGCTAGGATGTATGGAATACTGGTGCGCTTCTTGCATTAGCTCGTTCCTCAGTTCGCCAGATAGTACACAAAGCCTCGTACCATTCTTCAGAGCTCCATTATTGGCGATTTGAGAAACCCTCAAGTGTTCCTGCCAATACTTGATCTCTAAGTTTGCAAAGTGTCTCGTCTTGAAACTGAGTCTCCTTGACTTTGTCCATCAGACTCGAGCTCATTTGCAACTTCATCAATACTGAATCAGCATCCAGCTTCCTCCTTCCATTTCCAGGCAGTATAATCTCCAGTCCAAACTTCTCGATGTCTTCTAGCAGGTGCTGGTCCTTGGTTAAGAACTTCGCCATCAGTATCGACCAAGTGCATCAGCGACCACATTAGCCTGACCTGAATGGTACTGCAGGTTGATGTCGAAATCCTTCATCTGCTTCAGCCATCTTCTTAGTCTAACATTCAGCTCTTTCTGAGTGAAGACATATTTCAAACTTTTGTAGTCCGTATATATTTTCACTCCCTTTCCATAAAAATTATGCTTCTATAGCTTCAAAGTAAAGATAATTGCAGCAAATTCCAAATTAGGTGTGGGATAATTCTTCTCATGAGTCTGTAGTTGCCTAGATATGTAAGCAATTACTTTTCCATGTTGTTGAAGAATGCAACCCAGTCCTTTTCCAGAGGTATTACTGTAAATTGAGAAACCACCAGTTCCTGCGGGTAGCGCAAGGATTGGTGCAGTGGTAAATCTCTTCTTCAGCTCCTCAATGCCGCCTGGCAATCTTTCGTCCAGATGAACTCTTCATTCTTCCAAGTGAGCTTCGCCATCGGCTCAGCAATCTTGGCAAAATCCTTCACGAACTTCTGATAGTAGCCAGCCAAGTTCAAGAAACTTCCGAATTGAACTTGGGGTATACCACTTTTCAACAGCAGCTATCTTCCATCGAAATTTCTTTTCTTGACAACATGGCCAAAAGTCTACCTTGTCAAAGAAAATCCACGTTCAGATAACTTACCATAAAACTTCTTTTTCTTCAAAGTTTCCAGAACTTTCCTCAGATGTTCTTCATGCTCTTCTTCAGTCTTCGAATATATCAGAATGTTATCTATGGAGAAGATAAACTGATTCAAATTCTCATGAAAAACTCTGTTCATGAGATTCATGAACACAGCAGGAGCATTTGTCAGTCCAACGTCATAACCAAAGAAAACTACCCACACTTGGTGTTTGAACGCCGTCTTGGAAATGTCCTTCTTCCTGACTTTGATTGGATGGTAGTCAGATCTTAAGTCAAACTTCGAAACACCCTAACTCCACACAAACAGATCAAACAGATCCTCGATCCGGGCAAAGGGTACTTGTTCTTTAGTGTCTGGTAATCGATGCATATCCGTTGTTCCATCCTTCTTGGGCACAAACAAGATAGGTGTTCCCTAAGGTGAAGTTCCATCCTGAATAAATCCTAGAGCCTTCATTGATCTAGTCCTTGATCTTCTTGGCCTCCTTCGGGTTGACTCTGTAACATCCTTTAGAAATAGGGAAAAAGTCGGGGACTAGGTCAATGGTGAATTCTATGTCTAGGTGTAATCCGGGAAGACTATCAGGGAAAACATCTGCCATAAAGGTGTAACTAAGAATTTTATTCATGTGGAGATTACAGCAAAAACTCTCATGATTGATCTAAGGACATCCTGTTACAACTTCGTATAAAAATAGAAAATACTAATCAGCAGTCCTAGGTACTATTCTTTATGGTTCTGGCTCTTGCATGAGCAGTCTCCAACTGCTTCATCTTCTATGAACCTCGAGTCTGCATCATGCCTTATTGTAGGAGGCAAGGTCTACTGGATAGGAAGAGAGTCCCTAGGTTGTGGCCTAACAGGTATTGCTGGGATATGTGCTCTGGTTTGATGGAAAGATAAGGGACAGTCCTTTACCCGATGTTCAGCAGATCCACATGCCAAATCTCTTGCGACAAATATTGGCTTGGTGACCAGGCCTTTTATAGTAGTCACAAACCAATAGCTTCTTATGATATGACTGCCGGATAGGGCTCAAATATCTTCTAGATTCAGGGGTTTCCCTCCTAGGACGAGGTTCTGCTCCAACTTGGTTTAAGATAGCTAAGGCTACATCATTGACGTTCTTCATGTCTTCTCTCGTGATATTCATCTGTTCCTGCTGGGCTTCATCTTGAGCTTTCTGGAACTCCAGGATTTCTTGAAATAGGGCAACCATTTAGAAGGTGTTTGCTGATACTGGTAGAGCAACAGGGATGGATACTCCACCAAGGAAATGCAACTCAGTTTGAGAAGAGGTAGGAATCGCCAGTGTAGTGAAAACTTCACTGGATGCATTATGGGGACGGTCAATCAGCTGCAAGGGAATAAACCCTGGACTTGGTCGAAGAGATGGGGTATGATCCGGAGATGACACCTCATCGCCAGCAGGATTGGTCTTGTCAATGGTCATTCTCTGGAAGGTTTAGAATGCACACATAAGCAAGGTAGCCTACCAGTCTATAATCAAACAAAAATATTTAATATATATATATCGGTCCTATGTCGTGACAAATCAATGTTCTAGTATTCTAATTGTTTCTAGGTATGTTTTCCTAAGTTATTGTTGGACCTGCATGGGCCACCACTAAAAACATGTTACGACCAGATCCCAAATAATTGGGTCGAACCGGATCATGTCCAGCCTGCACCGTTGTTGAGACGGCGGCAGTAAGTTGTTCCATTAGCAGGTAACCACAACAACATCTATATTTGTCACAACTCAAAATTCGGAAATTTAAAACTTTATTAAACTTTTACAATGAAATGAAAGATACAACTTAAACCATTTCTACATACATCAAGAAAAAAGAAAACTCTAGGCAAACAGCTCATCAGTCTCGAAATCCTCGTCTTCTAGTTGGGACCTTGGAAATATCGCGGAACAAAGCCTCAACAGTGATACCTAAAAATGTTGGGTCTCCAGTCAGGAGGAAGCAAAGTACAATTCATGCTAATTTGACAATTGAAATAATAATAGAATTATGCACTTTTAAACAGTTTTGAAAGCCACAATAAAGCAGTTACAGTTTTAAAACAGTTACAGTTCTGTGATGTGAATAGGCAATAAAATATGACCGGCTTGGGTTTGTTACAGTAATATACAGCTTATCCCCGTGTGTAAGAGGGGTAAGCTAATATAGTTACAGTAGTTACAGTAGTTTGGATGTGGTCATACTCATTACACTACTCCCCCAGTCTCCAATAGTTACAGTAGTTACAGTCAGTGCTCTCAGAGAGATTTCCGTATTGCATCGTGGTTTAAACTTGCATTAAAACGATTACTAAATAATTGTAAACTTAACACAAAATGTACTTGCCTCAAAATAGACTGGACTGGAAAGTTGAAGACTTCAAGATGGAAATTAGGATCGTCCTCGAATTCCTACATTCGAGAAATTGACTCAGAAACCAGGGTTACCAATCTAGCTACGCTAGTTGAAATCTCTAATTGTGTCCTAATCCATTTTAATTCTTTTAATTAACCAAACACAGAAAATACGGTTATTAGTGCGTTGATTTAATACGAGGGGAAAAAGATCGTTTTTAACTTTGAATTCGGAAAACATCGTCGCTGCCAGATTATTTATGAAAACTTGGTAATTTTTATAAATATAAAAAATAAAACTAATTTTTCTTATTTAGTGAGAAATACGTGTCTTTTTAATTATTAATAAACTGATCAATTTTTAGATAAGAAAATCTTAATTAATTTTATACGAAAAATACTTTTTAGTCAATTTAATCGTTAAATAATAAAAACTCGCAAAACCAGAAAAGACAAGAAAATCTAAGCTATTACAGTCACAGACCACGGCCAGCTGGGCTTATGCCCATTACAATTTATTTATATAAATTGAAATAAGATAAACTGCCGTTAGTCCTAAACTGAAATATAAAATAAATATAAACAGAAATTAAATATAAAAATAAAGGTAAATTATAAGTCTCAGATATGGTCCGATCCTCATCTTGGCTAATTGCCTCAACGTCCGGGCGGGGCCGATTTCGTTTGCACTTAGCCGGGTCCATTGACCGATACGGTCGTAACCCAAAAATAAAATATCGAATAAAATCCCGAAATTTATTTTAAATTTATTTAAAAAATAATCCAGGATTTACGGAAAAATCGGGCCGCATCTCCTCTGTTTTTGGTCAACCCAAAAAACTGGAAATTGGCACCGATAATTTCCTGCAAATCCCAAACCAGGGAAAAACCCGAATTTATATATATATAAAATCCAGAACCAATCCACAGAATAATCGGAACGACCCGAAATGATTTCGGAAGTCCGATTCCAATCCACAAATCACAGAACGCTACCGGAAAAATCCGAAAAGCTAAAACATACCAAAAATCCATTTCCAAAATATTTCGGGAATCCAAAATAATTCACAGGACCTTTCCGAAGGTCCCGAAAAATTACGACGTCGCTAAAATCGAATTCCCAAAGGGAATCGGGGACCATTTCATCATCGACTAAAATAATAAAATGAGCGGGACAGGGGGTTATACCTCGGATTGCTCGGCTAGAGCTCTCAGATGAATAATAGAAAGAATAGAGATCCAGCACAGCAAAAGTATTCCCGAAAACAGTGCTGAAATCAGCAGTATCGTCGAAAATGCTGGAAAATGCCGAAGCTAGGACACGGTGGAAAACAGCAAGGGAAAGCTCGGCCAAAGGGGCAGCGGCCAGAACATGCGAGGGGCGCGCGAGGGAACGGGCGCGGCCAGGGGACAGATCCGCGGGTTCTGACCCGGATCGGCAAGGAGCGCCGAAGGGTGGTTGCCGAGGGAAGCCCGGCGGGAACGCCGTGCAAGGGGGCGCGGGGCTGCGGTCGGGCGGAGATGGCGCTGTCGGGTCGCCGGAGGGGCGCGAAGGAGGTCGCACGAACTCAGCCGCGAGGGGGCGGCGCTGTCGGCGGGACAGCGGGCCGGCGGTCGGCGGTCCAGGGGCGCGGGTGGCCGCGCCAAGGGGAGCGGCTCCGCTGGACGGGCGGCCGGAGAAGAGGGTCGGCCGGGGCTAGCGTCGGGTCGGAGTCACCGAAGCTCGGGCGCGGGTGAAGCTCGGGCGCGGGTGAAGCTCGGGGTGAGGGCGTGGGTGATGGGTTTGAGTAGAGGGAAAGAGGAGAGAAGAGTTTGGGGTGAGAGTGTTTTCTCTTCTGTGAATGAGAGAAAAGGGTTGGGTTATGGGTTATGAAGGAGCAGGAGAAGAAGTGGTCTCCTCTATAACGTGGGGAGAGACAAGAGAATGAGTGGTGAGTAGTTAGCAAGGGGTGAGGAAAAAGTGGGTTGGCAAGTTCGTGGGTGTGTGAGTTGCTGGTCCTACGGGACCAGCTAAATAATTATATTTTTTTTAAATAACTAAACCAAGTCAATTCAGAATTAAGAAAGAGAGGAATGGGATTGGGTTTGGCTCAGGCCTGGGTTTGGGTTCGGACTCGGGTCTGGGTCTGAATTCAAAAATCCATGTTGTTATTTTTTCTTCGAAATCCTTTGCACTCAAAATATATAATAATAATAATAATATTAGAAATACTAATATTTAATACAAAAACACTAATATTAATGAATCACAAAAATATGGGTTTCACAACATCAAACGGTATCTCATGAATCCACCAGTCTTGGTACCACCAATCTCTGGCATACCATTCTTAATGTATGTCCGTGCTATGGACTATTCATTGGGTGCTTTACTTGCCCAAAAGAACAAAGAAGGCCACGAACAAGCCATCTACTATCTCAGTCGTACTATGATTGGTGCTGAACACCGTTATAGTCCGGTCGAAAAAGAATGCCTAGTTCTTATGTTTGCTGTTCAAAAGACTCGGCATTACATCATTGGCCAAACTATTCATGTCATATCCCGAGTTAACCCTCTTCGGGTACTGATGAAGAAGCCTAGCACACTCAATTCTCGGCTGGCTACATGGGCCATTCTGCTAGCCCAATATGACATGGTATATGTTCCTCAAAAGTCTGTCAAAGGTCAAGCACTGGCGGATTTCTTAGCAGCCCATCCTGTTCCAGAGACGTCCAAACTCTATGATGAAATTCCAGACGAGACATTGGAATCAAATATGGTCTCCGAAGAATTTCCTACTTGGCATCTATTCTTTGACAGTGCATCTAGGATCGGACCCAATGGTGCCATTGTCGCAGGAGTTGGAGTTGTCCTTGTTTCTCTAGACGGGTCAGCTATCCAAAGGGCATACTCCCTAGATGAGCCTTGCTCCAACAACGTCGTAGAGTACAATGCTCTACTCATTGGTCTTCAATTAGCCAAACAACTTGACATCGCGTATCTTGAAGTCTATGGTAATTCTAAGCTGGTTGTTAACCAGGTTAGAGGTACTTATGAAGTTCGCCATCAAGATCTAGTGCCTTACTTTGAAGCGACAATCAACATGGCTACATCATTCAAAGCCTTCTTCATCGAATATGTACGCCGAGCTTGCAATACTGAAGCTGACGCTTTGGCCAATCTTGCAGCAGTCTTAGCCATTCCCATCAGAAGACAACAAGTGGTGGTCATCTCTAATCGAGAATTTTTCTGTGTCGAAAACAATCGTAACATCGAATTCAGTAATCTTACTAAAGTCAATATTATCAATGAAGATTGGAGAGCTCCGTTCATCGACTTCGTAGTTCATGACATACTCCCTGAAGATCCCAAGGAAGCTACGAGTATTCGTCGTTGGTCTCTGCGATTCTATTACAATCAGACCACCAAGACTCTTTACTGGCGGACTTATGACGGCTTACTCTTGCGCTGCCTTGCTGGTGATGAAGCAAAGCAAGTATTGCGTGAAGCTCACGACGGTGTTTGCGGAGCACATCAACCCGGTCCTAAACTACAGGATCGTATCCGACGCATGGGTTATTACTGGCCTTCTATGGTATCTGATGCCATCGAATATGTGAGGAAATGTCGAGCTTGTCAAATCTACGCAGATTTTATTCATCAACCATCGGAGTTCTTACATCCGACGGCTGCCTCCTGGCCTTTCGAAGCTTGGGGCATGGACATCATCGATCCCATCAATCCTCTTTCTTCTAGAGGACATCGATTCATACTGACAATAACCGATTACTTCTCTAAATGGGCTGAAGCTATACCATTGGCTGATGTCAAGACTAGCAGCGTCATCAGCTTTGTTAAACACCATGTCATCTATCGATTTGGTGTACCTCGAAAAATCATCCACGACAATGGACCTCAGTTCATCAGTCAAAAATTCGCAAGGTTCTGTGATGATCACCGGATTGATAATGTCGCTTCGATAGCCTACAATCCTGCTGCTAATGGCTTAGCTGAAGCTTTTAACAAGACTATCATCAAGCTCCTCAAGAAGTTTGTATCTACTAACAAACAAAACTGGAGTGAAAAGCTTGGAGAATGTCTTTGGGCCTACCGTACTACGGTCCGCAACCCTACAGGCTGTACACATTTCTCTTTGGTATACGGTTGTGAAGCAGTTCTTCCTCTGGAACTTTAAATTCCTTCCTTGAGGATTGCCATTGCCAACGAGCTTACTACAGAGAACAATGATCTTCTCCGACTTCAAGAATTAGAAGCGCTCGATGAGAAACGGCTATTAGCTCAACAGCATATTGAGTTGTATCAAGCCCGCATCTCGAAGACTTTCAACCGCAAAGTTAAAGTCAGAGCCTTTCAGCAAGGAGAACTTGTTCTAACAGTCAGACGTCCTATGACAATGACTCACTCGAGCAAAGGCAAGTTCGATGCGAAGTGGGAAGGGCCTTACATAATCAGCAAAGTCTTTTCAAATTGAGCCTATCAACTCACAGAGCTAGACGGTCGAGTTGCCATGATGCCTATCAATGGCAAATTCCTCAAGAAATACTATGTATAAATATGATCAGACAGTTCATAAATAAAGTTTGATTTTTATTTCATCATAAATGATGTTACATAATATCAAGGGAGGTCATTATCATCCTTCTCGAAATTAGGACGTGGACCACTGTCGTCCTTATCAAAGACATAATCAGCAAAAGAACTGAGAACATCCTTGCTGGAACCTACCAGGAACTTGCAAGCAGCCATCCTCATGGCCTCTTCCTCTCCAGTCCTTCCTGATTCAAGCAGGAAATCCAGGATATCCCGCGGTGGTTTGGGTGCAGACGAGCCTTCGTCTACCTCTGCCTGCTTTGGCTGGACTGGATCGGCAGTGTTTGCAAAAACAAAAGTATAAAACTTTATTGATACAAACTGTAATAAAGATTACAAGAATTCTGGGAAAATTACAACTATAGGAATCCAATCTTGATGACGATTGCTTTATCCCTTAGACGATGTGAACTGTGAAGACGAAGCCTTTGAAGTTGAAAACAACTCTGGAAACTGAAGGAAAAAGCCTCTGAAGTTGAAGACAAAAGTCTCGGAAGAATGCAGCAGCACTTTGGCAAGAACTCCTGAACTCTCTGATTTCTGATCTCTGATCTTGATCCCCTTGAAATGAAGACTTGAAACTCTATTTATAGAGTTCTGAAAATAACTAACTTTCAGTTATTTTGGACTGCGCAAGCTGATTTGCGCAGCAACTGGTTTGCGCAGCACTGGATTGCACAAGCAGTTATTGGATCGTGGGCCAACTATCTGGGACACATGGCATCATTTGATTGAAATACGCATGATCGTGCATAGACAGTTGCCACGTAATGAGCAATTGATGGCATGAATGCCACATGTAATTGGTCAATTATATTGGTAGAATATGCAAAATGAACTGCGCAGAAATGGTTTGCGCAAACACGGATTGCGCATGAGTGGTTTGCGCAAACACGGATTGCGCTGCCACCTGTCAGCCGCCCTCGAGCACTGTGCGGCGTCAAAAACGAACAGCCTCCTCGTTATTCGTGTTGTCAGCTGTCAGAAAGATCTGATTTGATTCAGTCAATGATGACTTCTGCCACGTCAGCCTGCGCAGTTGGGAACATGCGCAAACCAGCCTGCGCAAAGTGATGTCTGCGCAATCTGTTGTCTGCACAACTCATCAAAATGATGAATATCTTGAATTTTTGACTTTGTTGATTGATGCAACTTGACTTTTTTAGGACCTACAAGACCCCCTTCAAAGTTTTCGAAAGTTGATTGTATTCAAAATTTCGAAATACTTTGAATTTTTGAATGTTGAATCATTTTGCGCAATATGATGAGCTGTCTGCGCAAAGCGAATAGACCACAAGTTTAGGCGTAATTCGAGGCAGCCGTTTCGTTTTTTTTAAAACTATAAATAATCCTCCTCATACTTCAAAGTATTCTTTACTTGCTGTCTTCGTGCAATTGAGAGAGAATTTCTGAACTCTTTCTTCCTTTCTTCTCCGACGATTTGTCATGGCTCCACGACGATCAAATGCTGCCGCTACTGCCGCCGCGAAGGAAAAAGCTCCGACCGAGTCTTCTGACAGGGTTGCACGGCGAGCTTCCCGACACGAATCCGCACATCCTGCTCTGAGAGGTAGTTGAACCGATCGAAAACCCCTTCTTAGGGTGATTCGACTCCCTTGAAACTCATCTCTTTTTAGAGATAAGTTCATATTGCGCCACCCTTTTTAGGGTTTCGGTTGCATGAACTATCAGTTCTTCATTTTTATGAAGGCTGCATTCTTGCACAATTTGTTGATTTGTGCTGACAGGAAGTCAGCGCAAACGATTAAGTTGCGCAGATATCAGCGCAAACCATTGCTTTGCGCAACTTTTATGTTGCGCAAACTGATGTTGTGCAAGTCATGTCAGCGCAATCTGAGATTGCGTAAATCATGTCAGCGCAGTCTAATGTTGCGCAAATCATATCAGCACAGTCTGAGGTTGCGCAAATCATATTTTATGTTTAAAAACAAAAACTTTGTCTTGGACTAATTTTCATCTGTTTGTTGATGCAGTTGAAGTCAATGAAGATCCAGATTACGAACATTTTGTGGGAACCCTCACGGAGTCTGAATACAAAGAGGATCTGTCTCATGTTCATTACCCTCAATATGATCTGCCGGCCTCCCGTCAGGCTATATTGATTTCACAGGACAATGAAACTTTGATGTGTTTGATGAACGGACAGCCTTTAGAATCAGCTGATGCTGTAAATCACAAGAAACCTTTATTCCTATTCGGTGATGCCTTTGAGAGAGCTTCTCAGCCCAGGCCAAGGATGGAAGATAGAGTAGTTCACCAGCAAGATAGATCCTTTTTTATACCCGACATTGCTCGATGCCTTCCTTTGTCACGGTACGCTCATGCGAGCTACCCAAGGAAGATGGAATGGAATATCACTCTATTTCAGGATGCTCGGGCAGGAAAAATCTTAGTAAAGAAGGGGCCACATCATAAGGACATGTTTTATAGTTCTTCTGACAGATATAGTGTCCTACTGAGAGGCTTAAGTCCTGGCTGCATTCCACCAGAGAACTCCTCCATGCTAATGCCTGTTAGGACACCAATATTCGCAAATGAATTTGCGAAGGTTGAAGGAAAATATCCGGAACAAGATATAAGAATGACTGGACTGGTGAATCCAGACTACAAGCGATGGAGTTATATCGCGAATTGGGTTCTGGGAAAATTCCAAGACAGACTCCAACAAATCAACCTGTATGAAGCAGTGCATGCGACTGTATATGGATTTGCTCCCAATCCTCATATGTTCTTAGCCTTAGCTGAGAGATACAACTACAGGATTGGAACTTTCATGACCCCAGGGGGAGAGATGGGCTTTGCGCTCCACGAGATGAAGTATATCTCGTTCTTGCCCATGGCAGATGCTCCGTATGAGGAGTATGTACCAACAAATGATGAGTTGAACAAGCTCAGAAAAGAGAATCCAGAGATGGTGACAGTGTTCGAAGAACTATTGTGCCATTACAAGATCTGCTCTTTATTTTACAAGAGTGCTACTGCCAATACTTGTTATTCTTCAAAGTGGCTACCATATCTGTTTCTTAATCATATAGAGGAGAAGAAAACCAAGGAGAACGATAAATGTTACCCAACCTTCTTCAAACCTTTGAGCCATACAGAGGTCAGAAAATTAATGGAACAGAGTGGTCACTTTGATAAAGAAGTGAACGATGACCATGAATATCCTCCTTTGAAGAGAGGAGATAATTTGGAAAGTTACTTGAGAATGGGCTATAGGCCCATGTCAGAAGAAGCACAATTGGCGGGATTCTTGACATACTGGCTGCGAAGGTTCGTGGTTCCCGGATCCAGTGCAATGGATCATTTTCACCGTGGCGTCTTGTTTGCAGCTGTTAAATTGGTCTTTGGCTATAAAATGGACTTACTATCAGCAATGACCTGTAAGCTGAACGCCAGTCTCCGTTTATATGTTGACTTGATGTTGAAAGCGAAAGGAGAGAGAGAATTCCCTCGCTTAGAACTGCCATATACATATTTGTTTGGATGGTTGCTTCTTCACTATCCAACTCTAATGGATCCTGGCATGGGACCAGTTGACGGCAGTTTTCTTCGAAGGTATTCCGATGGAAAATGGAAATATACTTCCTTATCTGGATATAGATTTATGTTGAATCTGAACAGAGGCTGGAACTTCTGCTGCGCTCCTTTCCCTGCTGGGTATGATCAGATGCCCACGAATATGGTGGATTCGAAACTGCAGCCTCTAACTCGTGTCGCTTTTGAATGGTTGAAGACAATTCGACCATCTCATTTGGTCTACCGATTCGAAGAAGAGTGCTACTTAGAACCATACCTCCCAAGCCGTTTTGCTAGACAGTTTGGGTATGATCAGTTCCACGTAGGGAACGCAATTACCTGCCTCCAAGGCAAGGGTTATCTGATAGACGGAGCTAGGGCTTGGGCTTATTACAATGCCCGTGATACAAAAGCCACTTTCTCCATGCCAGCAAGGACTACTCCTCAGGGTCCTCGAATGCTTTTTACATACTCCATATTTTACACATCAGCGAATACTTTTGTCGAGAATTTCTATCTCGCAGATAGTTTTGCCACTGCAACAAGATTGAGAAGAGGGAGAATTGCTCCATCAATCCCTATAAATGAGGAGGCGCAGGAACCGGCAGATGCACCTCTGGAGACTACAAGGGATATTATATTCCCCCAAGAAGTGAATGCACCACTTCGTATTTCACTGAAGGTGGGTAAATCTTCCGCGAAGAAGAGAAGAAGAGAGGAGCCTCCTGCTCCTGTGGCGAAGAAGAAATTGATTCTTGATGTTTCTTCTGAAAAGGTGACTACCAGATCTCAATCCCGGCAATTGGCCGAGACTCATCAAGAAATTGCCAGTACACCAACTTCCGTGCAAAAGCGAACAGAACCAGAAAATGTAGAGAGTCCTGTTAGGCCTCTACACAGAAAGAAAAGAGTAGTTACCAGAAGAGTCTTGGAAGAGTCTTCTTCTATACAACTCCTGACTTCAGTAGATGCTGCTGCAGGACTTTTAATGGCATCTTCCACACCTGCTTCTGAATCAGGAAGCAAAACTCTCGAGGAGAATGAACAGAGGGGAGATTTTGTCCCAAGAATTGAAGAGCCTAGAGAACATATTTTAGAGGAAGAACAAGGTGTTGTACAACCTCATTCTCCTATTGCAGATATTTCTCAACCTCCTCCTACTCCCAGGACTCTTCGTGAGGAAGAAGATCGTGAAATGATTGCAGCTCTGGAGGACTGCAGTTATAGCTTGCAGGAAGATCAGGCTGCGACTAGCAGTGGAAATGCAGCAGTAGAAGAAGAAGAAGAAGAAGTCGAGGACGGTTCTTCATCCGAAAATGTTGATGAGTATTTACAAGATCCTGAAAAACAAACTGAAGAACATAGATCTCTTGATACTGCCGATGATATTTCAAATCCTAAAAAGGATATTGAAGTGGAGACACCTGCAGAAAAGGCTGTCGATGTTGAGATAGAAACATCTCCTGAAGAAGTACCCGACGAAGGTGTGCTAAAAGAAAATCCCGCCACCGACCCTCAAGGTATAAAACGAGATTTAACAATCTTTTCTTATTTTACAATGAACCGATAACTAATATCTTCATTTGCAGATCTTGGGACTTTGCCAATACCTCCAACGGACCTGATTATGGTGCCTATACCAACGGTGGTTATTAGCAGTAGTCATCATTTATCTTGTGGTTCTGAGGCGGGCAGCAGTCAGGCTGTTGCAGCGGAGACTACTTCTGTTCAACAGTATTCCATTCCAGTAAGGAATGAACTCGTTGTTAAACCAAACCAAGGTAACATTGCTCTTAATTTGATCTTTTTGTTCATCAATAATCAATTAGTAAAATAATAATTTTACTTTTGTAGAAGATCAAACAGGAGGAGCAACCAGCTCTACTCTGGCTCTCTTATTTAAAGAGCCTATTGTCCAACCTCAAAGAATCGAGCAACCTGTTATCCCGTCTTCATCGGGAGTAGCAGCGACTCCTGGAACTTTAGCCATCAATCAGCAGGTTATCCAGTCATTTACTAAATGCTTCTTTGAATCACTGAGATCCCTTGTCCAAAAAATGATAGAGAAAGAAGGAGCTGACTTCATCATGGTTAGGAAGCCCACTTCTTTCTTGATAAGAGCCATAAGAGACCAAGGAGACGAAGCTCAGGCCACTCTCCTTGAACATATACTGGATGAACTAGAAGTCTCCATCAAGAAGTATAAAGAACTCAAGAAGAAAGATGTAGACTCTTTAGTACAAGCTGAATTTGAGCGGCTGGCTCAAGCTGCTGATATGGAAAGGTTAACTCTTCAAAATCTGTTAGAAGCTCATTCAGCAAAATCAGCTGAATATAATTCTAAAATAGAATCAATTACTCTAGTGGCTGAAAGCAAAGGACGGCGACTTGCTGAGCTGAAGGCTGAAATTACTCGCCTTCAACAAGAGTTTGAAGAAGAAACTGTTAATCACCAACTGGTGATTAAACAATTTAATGCATTGATTGAGGAAAGGAATGAGTATGAGACCACTCATGGTGAAGAGATCACCCGCAGGACAGTAGATATGCCCATTTTTGATGAAGACAGCGGGATGGAGGAGGCAAGAAAGATAGTAGCGTCAACACACGAAGAAGAGCTGCAGACATTGAAGCAGCAAATTGACAATCTGATTGTCCCTCCTTCTTGATTTTGTATTTGGGTTTTGTTGCTGTAGCTACATTTTTGTAATGTCTCATTTTTTGATATAAAGGACATTTTGTTGTGGCTCCATTATTTATTGCATATCTTATTCAGATATAAATAATAGATAGATATTTATTGACAACTTAATCGAAAACGACAATGATGTAGAAGATGAACTATGATGAATAGTCAATGTATATGAAAATGAGTGAACGGGAATACCGTCAAGTAACGATGAAAGAACGGATAAATCGTCAAATGATGTTGAAATGAACGAATTAACCGTCAAATGATAATAAATGAACGGGTTAACCTTTACAATAGATGAACGGATGAACCGTCAGATATTAACGAACGGACGAACCGTCGGATGAGTGTAAATAAATGAACGGATGAACCGTCAGGTGTTTAATGAACGGACGAACCGTCGGATGAATGTGATAAATGAACGGATGAACCGTCAGGTATTAATGAACGGATGAACCGTCGGATGAATGTGATAAATGAACGGATGAACCGTTAGGTATTAATGAACGGATGAACCGTCGGATGAATGTAATGCTTCATTAATTGAAGAACTTCTGTCTATAAATATAGCAGAAATCTGATAGGAACGAACACTTCTACTCTTCAACATAAAAATGTTTTCCGGAGAAGCATCTAAGAAGGTTGAGACTGTCTCGAAGGTTCAGAAGGGTATTGAAGAACGCCCTGCCGATCCAATTCAGCCGAAGGAGGCAGAAGCAGGCGAAGGTTCGTTTGCACCTCAACCACCGCGGGACATTTTGGACTTCCTACTCGAACCAGGAAAGACTAAAGAAGAAGAAGCAATGAGGATGGCCGCCTGCAAGTTTCTTGTAGGATCCAGCAAGGAGGTTCTCGGCTCTTTTGCTGACCGCATTTTTGAGAAGGATGGCAGTGGCCCTCGTCCCAATGTAGAAAAAGATGACAGTGACCTTTAATATGTACTATCATATAATAAAATTTAAATTTTATTCATGAACTTGATTCTGTCTGATAATTTACAAATATTTACATTTATACATAATACTTCTTTAAGAATTTGCCATTGATAGACATCATAGCAACTCGACCATCAAGTTCTGAAAGTTGATAAGCTCCGTTTGAGAAGACTTTGCTCACAACATAGGGACCTTCCCATTTCGCATCGAATTTCCCTTTGCTCATATGAGTCATAGTCATAGGACGTCTGACCGTTAGAACAAGTTCTCCTTGCTGAAAGGCTCTGACCTTCACTTTACGATTAAATGTCTTTGAGATGCGGGCTTGGTATAACTCAATATGCTGTTGAGCCATTAACCGCTTTTCATCCAATGCTTCCAACTCTTGAAGTCGAAGAAGGTCATTATTTTCTGTGGTAAGCTCATTGGCAATAGCAATCCTTAAAGAAGGAATTTGTAACTCCAAAGGAAGGACAGCTTCACAGCCATACACCAAAGAGAAAGGTGTAAAGCCTGTGGGATTGCGGACTGTAGTTCGATAGGCCCAAAGACATTCGCCAAGTTTCTCGCTCCAATTCCGTTTGTTAGTGGATACAAACTTCTTAAGGAGCTTATTAATGGTTTTGTTAAAGGCTTCAGCTAAACCATTAGCGGCAGGATTGTACGCCGTCGAAGCAACATTGTTAATCCGATGATCATCGCAGAATCTAGTGAACTTCTGACTAATGAATTGAGGTCCATTGTCATGAATGATTCTGCGAGGTACACCGAATCTATAGATGACATGGTGTTTAACGAAATTGATGACACTACTAGTCTTGACTTCAGCCAGAGGTATAGCTTCGGCCCACTTGGAGAAGTAATTGGTTATCGCCAATATGAACCGATGTCCTCTAGAAGAAGGAGGATTAATAGGACCTATGATGTCCATACCCCAAGCTTCAAAAGGCCATGAAGCAGCAGTCGGGTGTAAGAATTCCGAGGGTTGATGAATGAAGTCTGCATGGATTTGACAAGCACGACATTTCCTTGCATATTCAATGGCATCTGATACCATAGAGGGCCAATAATAACCCATACGTCTAATACGATCCTGTAATTTAGGACCAGGTTGATGTGCTCCACAGACGCCATCATGAGCTTCACGCAACACTTGTTTGGCTTCATCACCAGCTAAACAGCGTAGAAGAAGACCATCATAAGTTCGCCGATAGAGTGCTTTGGTGGTTTGATTGTAATAAAATCGTAGAGATCGACGTCGAACGCTTGTAGCCTCCTTAGGATCTTCAGGGAGTATGTCATGTAATACGAAATCGATAAAAGGAGTTCTCCAATCGTCATCAATAACTTCGACTTCAGCAAGATTGCTAAATTCAATATTACGATTGTTCTCAATACAGAACAGTTCTCGGTTAGAAATAACCACCACCTGATGCCTTTTGACAGGGATGGCTAAGACAGCTGCAAGATTGGCCAAAGCATCGACTTCAGTATTGCAAGCTCGTCGAACATAGTCAATGAAGAAGGCTTTGAATGATGTAGCTATATTGATTGCCGCTTCATGATAAGGCACCAGGTCTTGATGACGGACTTCATAGGTTCCTCTAACCTGGTTCACAACCAGTTTAGAATCACCATAGACTTCCAGATATTCAACATTCAGTTGTTTAGCTAGCTGAAGGCCGACAAGTAAGGCATTGTACTCTGCCACATTGTTGCAGCAAGGTTCATCTAAAGAGTAGGCTCTTTGGATAGTTAATCCGTCTGGAGAAACGAGAACAACTCCAACACCTACCACTATAGCACCATTTGGTCCAATTTTTGATGCACCATCAAAGAATAAACGCCAGATTGGAAACTCTTTGGAGATCATGTTGACTTCTAACGTCTCGTCAGAAATTTTGTCATAGAGTTTAGATGTTTCAGGCACAGGATGAGCTGCTAAGAAGTCCGCCAGCGCTTGACCTTTGACAGACTTTTGTGGAACATACACCATGTCATATTGAGCTAGCAGGATTGCCCATGTAGCCAACCGAGAATTAAGTGTACTTGGTTTCTTTATGAGTACCCGGAGAGGGTTAACTCGAGATATAACATGAATAGTTTGACCAATGATATAATGCCTCGTCTTTTGCACAGCAAACATGAGAGCCAAGCATTCTTTCTCGACAGGACTATAACGGTGTTCAGCACCAATCATAGTTCGGCTAAGATAGTAGATAGCTTATTCATGGCCTCCTTTGTTCTTTTGGGCAAGTAAGGCACCCAATGAATGGTCCATAGCACGGACATACATCAAGAATGGAATGCCAGAGATAGGTGGCACCAAAACTGGTGGGTTCATAAGATATTGTTTGATATCGTTGAATGCTCGTTGACATTCTTCAGTCCAAACAAAAGATACACCCTTCTTCATTAGTTGAGTGAATGGTCTGCAGCGTCCAGACAAGTTCGAAATGAATCGCCTGATGTACGCAAGTCGGCCTTGGAATCCTCGTAGCTCTTTTAGGTTGCATGGAGGACGCATCTCTTGGATGGCTTTGATCTTCTCGGGATCCACGTGTATACCCTTAGAGGTAATAACGAAGCCGAGAAATTTGCTACTAGAGACACCCAAGAATGGCTTGGTGGGATTCATCTTGAGCTGATGTTGACGCATGAGATTAAATATTGTTCTTAAATCTTGGATGTGATCTTCTTTTAGACGACTTTTAACAGCAATATCGTCCACGTAGCATTCGACTGTTTTACGAAGATATTCTCTGAAAATGGTACTCATAGCCCGTTGGTAGGTTGCACCCGCATTCTTGAGACCAAATGGCATCACTGTATAACAATAAACTCCTCGAGGAGTGCGGAAAGATGTATGCTTTTCATCTTCAGGATGCATTTTGATCTGATTATACCCAGAAAATCCATCCATAAAAGATATCCTTTCGAACCCACAAGTATTGTCAATCATGACGTTTGTGATAGGAAGAGGAAATTCATCTTTTGGACATGCTTCATTGAGATCTCGGAAGTCGATGCAGACTCGAACTTTTCCAGTTTTCTTCAGAACTGGGACGACATTGGCTACCCAATCAGGATGCTGCTCTTCTCGAATAAAGCCACAAGCGATGAGCTTCTTGACTTCATCATCAATTACGTCCATCATTTCAGGCTTAAATCGCCTTTGTTGCTATTTGACTGGTTTAGCATTAGGAAGAATGTTCAGTTTGTGAGTAGCAATCTTAGGATCTAAACCTGGCATGTCTTCATAACTCCAGGCAAAGACGTCGATGTATTCTTTAATAAGAAGAATCAACTCTTGTTTGTCTGCTTCTGGAAGATTTTTGCTAATAAAGATTGGCCGAGGTGAATCTCTTTCTCCTACATCAATTTGAAGTAGTTGATCTTCAGTAGGAGGTTCACGTTGTTCAAATTGAAGTACCCATTGGTTATCCATATGTTGAGCCCAAGGATCTGTTTCCGGACTTTCTTTAACATCTTCATCACAGCCTTCTGGTAGTTCAACAGAGACCATGTTAGAAGATACAATTATACGATGGACTTCACCGATGCTGGTATCGGAATCCCATGATCTGGAATCAGAAGAATTAGAACGTTCTTCACTATCTGACTCAGAAGCTGCTGGGGATAACAGTGGAGGAGAATTATATCCGAGACCTTTCTTGGTCCTGTCATAATACATTTGTGATTTTCCGTTTGGAACTGTTGTACGAATGGGAGTTCGTCTACCTTTACCATAGTTAAGACCGCTCTTGAAGTCGTAACCCATCTTTCGGAGGATGTCTTTTGATTGTTGACTATAACGATGGAACTGGAGACGTCCCGTATCGTTAACTTTGCTATCATCCGTATAGTTAATCTTTGTTTCTGGTCTTTTATATAAAAATGCTGAACTTTCACCTTTCTTTAAAGAAGGATGAATACGGTAAGAATCATCTGGATCTTCAAGCGAGACTTCTGTCTGAAGAGATTGTACGACTCCCAGTGTAATTGATTGGAAGCTATCTAACATATCCAAATAACTTTTAGTATAATAAATAACATCAATATACTGGAAAGTAGGTGTTTTTTATTGATTTGTACATCAGTATTTACAACAGGACCTTTAACCTTAGCAGATTTGGTCAAATTGATTACAAGAGGGGGAGAAGAAGAACGTGGAGGAGGCTTGTTACGACGGAGGTCGATAACAAGTGGCTCAGAAGAGGTAAGCTCCCTTTTTTCCTTGTTGCGATTTAGATCAACAACAAGTGACTCAGAAGGAATGAGCTGCTTTTTGTCTTTGTTACGACGTAAGTCGATAACAAGTGGCTCAGAAGAGGTGAGCTCCCTTTGATTTTCATCAGCATCAACTGATTTCTTTTGAACTGGTAAGTGAATAACCAGTGGCTTGGAAGATTGAAGATGAGAAACTCGCCCCTTAACAGGTATGATAAGAGTGTCTTGAGGTACTGCTTTTTGATCTTCTTCAGTATCCATAGCCAATACTACCTTCATAAATTCATCCTTGTATATACGAGCATCGTTGCAATAAGCTTCAACACCCTTGAAAGGATAAAGGTCCGCAACTTCCTTATGAACTTGTCCTTTGTCATCAACGTATTTAAAGCATTGATGAAGAGTTGATGGAACGACATTGTGTTCATGGAGGAATGGCCTTCCCAGGAGAGCATTATAAGAACAACCATGATTGTCAATGATATAAAAGGTCACCTTTGTGCGAAGATTGCCTATTTAGAGTTTTAGACGGATCTTGCCCAAAGGTTCACTCTTTCCTTGATTAAATCCCAGAATAGTAGTGATCGTGGTTGAAAGACTATGCACTGGTATCTTCAATGCATCTAGCATTGTCTTTGACATAATACTAAGTGCAGACCCTGGATCTATCAGGATACGATCAACCTTCATTGAATCTACATATCTTGTATAATAAAGAGGACGATCATGTCTATTATCTTCCATTAGCATATCATCCTGAGTGAAGGTAATATTTGGAATCAGTTCCAAGACACTATGACTGTGATGACAAGAGACTGATTCTGATTCTGGCTTCTTGAGAAGAGTTAAGCAAGTTTCAGCCTGCATCAGAGCTTCACTTAGAGTTTCTCGTGTCTCTTTGGAAAGACGCAAGAGTTCAAAGATTGACAGCCTGGCTGGTGTATTGGCTAATTGAGCCAATATATTAAAGTTGTAAGGCTTCTCAAGCCCAGTAGGAGATGACTTCTTTAGAGGTTTGTCAAATCGAACTTGTTGCTTGCCTTTGTCAGCCGTTGTTGGCTTAGGAGGAATTGATACTACAACTGGTGAAGATGTAGAAGGGACCTCTTCAGCAGATGCAGGTTGTGCCGGAGTAGGTTCGGAAGAAGAAGCAGGATCCCTTTGACCTTCAGAATGATCTTTCAAATAAGCTTTTCCTGATCTGGTGCCTAACAGAATCTCTTCGTCAACAATGGGATCAAAAGATACCATGTTGCAGATTTTGGTTTTGCCTTTAGAACGAGTTTTCTTCTTGGAAGATATCTCAAATTCTGGAGCAAGATCATGATGGATCCATATAATTTCACCATTGTCAAGAGACAAGGGAATAAGACCTTTATTGGATGGAAGCGGAAGATTCTTAATCTCAAGGGTTACTTTAGGAATCGGAATGACACCATGCTGTATTATCTGCGGAGGGAAATCTCCAAATTGGACTGAAACCATATTTGCCGTAACAGTCTTCTCATCTTGTTGCAAAGTGACTACACCTGCATTGACAAGCTCTTGAATCTTACCTTTGAGCACATAGCATGCTCGAGTAGGATGTCCAATGAATCGGTGATAGACACAATACTTGGGATGATCAGTTTTATTGACTTCATCAGGTTTCTTTGGATCAGGGAGTTGAATTTTATTGCTTTTGAGTAAACACTCAAAGATACTTGTAGTGTCATTTTCGTCAAAGGAATATTCCACCTTTGGACGAGGTTCCCTCGGTGGAGGTGCAGAAGGAGTAGGAGTAGATGTAGGTGGGGCTACATTGACAGCCAAAGATTCTTTATTTTTGTTTAAGTTAATGTTCAAAGTCTCTTTCGCTTTGCGATTGTTCTGGCGATTGCCACCACCTGAATTCTGATGCTCATCAAGATCAGGGTTAGACATTTGTACCCCCAATTGTTTGAACTTGTCGGCACTTACTTCAGCAGCTTTGGCGTTGACGATGAATGAGGGTCAATCTTGGAATTGGGTTGATCCCGTCCACATACTGATAATAGGCAAAAGATTTGCCTTACAAGTATCAATAGTGACAGCAGCTGGAGTCCCTGGAGGCATTTTCAAAGCTTCACGGCAGAACCGTTCAATAAAGCTCTCAGCAGTTTCATTATATTTTTGTTTGATTTTGTTGAGAGCTGACATAGTCATATCATTAAATCCTTCATAGAACCATTCCAGAAAGATTTATTTAAGACCTGAAAAGGAAGTGATGCAACCATCGGGCAAACTTCTGTACCAGTCGTATGCTACGCTGGCTAAACAACCGACGAACACTCTGGTAAGAAGAGCGTCATTTGGCTGAAGTTGAACAGTCATTACCTCAAAATGATTGATGAATTGACTCGGGGAAGTACTGCCATCGAACAGAGAAATTGTAGGGATTTTATACTTTGGGGAAAACGGGATATCCTTCCATTCAACCGGATAGGGCTGTTTAATCCCCAACCTTTGTAGATTGTCTTTCTCTTTAAATGCTTCAAATTGGGTTCGTAAGAGTTTGACAGCTTCATTGGCGTCTTCTGATGAAGAAGAAGGAGCAGGTTGAGTTGTAGTGGTAGGAGGAGGAACAGCGTTGTAAGCACTACCCCCAGCTCCTGAATGACTAGGCATAGTTTGTACTTGCACTTGTACAGGAGGTATTTGAGGAGGCACTACCCCCAGCCCAGTATTGGCAGGTATTGAAGACGCTATGATCTCTGGACTAGTAATAGGTGCAGTTGGTGGTGTAACATGCTGTGCTACAATGATGGAATGCATACTAGCAACCATCTCAGCCATAGTTTTTAATTTGTCTTCGAGTGCAGCAATTCGTTGTTCCTGATTTACGGAGGTTGAAGCATCTGGATCATCGGTGACAACATAAGCCGTCACTTCTCTCGGCACAGTGGAAAATACTGTTTGTTCAGAACTTTCACTGTATGCATTATAATCAGAAAACGAATCATCTCCTGACTGGGAAACAGGGAGATGACTTAAAGGATTTTGAGGAAGATTTCTTTGACCGATTGTATCTCGGCTTCGGGAACGGGTATGTTGAAATACTCCTTCAGAAGATTCTTGAAGTAATTCCAAATACCGTTGACTTGGCTTACGGAGTCTACCATGCTTAGAGCATCTTTTACCCCCAGTGTCTCGGGAAGTCATATTAACAGAAGCATACAAAACTTCGTCTTCTTCTGACATAGGTTCAGATTTAGCAAAAGTTAAACGATCGAAGATAGATCGTTTTGTCGTTTGACAACAACATTGGATGATGACTTTATGATTACAGTGATGATCAGATGGTTGAGATGGAGATATTGAGACATTATCCTGTTTTTGTCTTAGATGTTCTCGAAGATCTACAACAGGACGAGGAAAGTTCCGAGGGATCTGTTCTTTGATAACATTTGGAACATGATTTCGATTCTTCAAATGTTTAGTCCCTTGAGTATATAGGAAAGTACTCACTTCATTGGCATAAGTGTCGGAATTTCTGACTTTGGAGATTTGTTTCTGATGATGTTTAACCTTCGGCATTGGCTGTTTGCGTTTTACCGAAGTGGGTCGATTAAGATAAGTTCTGAGGTCAGCAAATTCACCCCCAGGAGTTTCTGTTTGAGACACTAACAGTTTTCCCTGTCTGGAACGACAAATTTGGAAAGTCGGAAGGTCCTGGAATTCTGCTATCGGAGTAGGCAGAATACCTCTTTGATTAGTACAAGTACTCTTGTTATAAAGGAAAGAAGAATCCTTGTTTGCCAGAGTTCTTGAATTGATTGGAGCCGAGACACATTGAGATGGATCTTCTTCAGTAAAGACTGAAGAAGACTGAGAAAAGACTAAAGGGCCTTTTCCTTTGTTTTGAGATGAAGGGTTAGCTAAAGAGCGTTTCCCTCTGTTATCTTCCAAGTCATGAGACAAGGAAGTTTGAGAAAAGACCAATGGACCTTTTCCTTTGCTTTGAAGAGAAGGAGGAATAGTCAAAGGACTACCCTCAGTGGATTGCACAGGGGCAATAGGGTGTTTGGGAAGAGGAGTAGAATCTCTTCTTTTATTGTGAGAAGAAGGAAATTTAGCCAAAAGGCTGTTTTTCTTAGATTGCGCAGACTTGGTTTGTGCATGGGTGGAAGGTGCACTAGTCATTTGTGCATTAGAAGCTTTGGTAGGAAGTGCATCAGGAGTTCTTGTCTTAGAGTGCTTGGGATGCACCTTAGTTACAAGAGTGCTATTTTGCGCAGGAAAAGCCACTGCCAATTGCGCCAGAGTCATAGGAGTCTTCTGTTTTGACAAGGCAGCATATGAAGTAGCCTGTGCAACAGTTGCAACAGATTGCACAGCCTTGACTGCAACAGATTGTGCAGCAGTTGCTGAGACAGACTGTGCAACAGTAGGCACAGCAGTTTGTGCAGCAGTCTGACTAGCAGATTGTGCAGCAATTGGTACAGCATCCTTGGTGGCAAAACTGCCAGATTGTGCAGAATTGGAGACCCAAACTGAGCGCACTTTGCTCTTAGCAGAAGTGGCTACAGTACGGGGAGTGGTTTTGGAGTTGAGCATCGCCTCGTAGGCTGTCTGGTTGACCTTAACAACCAGCGTCTTCTGCGTCTTCCCGATAGACGCTACGTCACATTGAGTTGCTACTTCCTCGTCGGAGGAGAAAGTTGTCCCCAGCAGAGTCGCCATTTTGTTTGCAAAAACAAAAGTATAAAACTTTATTGATACAAACTGTAATAAAGATTACAAGAATTCTGGGAAAATTACAACTATAGGAATCCAATCTTGATGACGATTGCTTTATCCCTTAGACGATGTGAACTGTGAAGACGAAGCCTTTGAAGTTGAAAACAACTCTGGAAACTGAAGGCAAAAGCCTCTGAAGTTGAAGACAAAAGTCTCGGAAGAATGCAGCAGCACTTTGGCAAGAACTCCTGAACTCTCTGATTTCTGATCTCTGATCTTGATCTCCTTGAAATGAAGACTTGAAACTCTATTTATAGAGTTCTGAAAATAACTAACTTTCAGTTATTTTGGACTGCGCAAGCTGATTTGTGCAGCAACTGGTTTGCGCAGCACTGGATTGCGCAAGCAGTTATTGGATCATGGGCCAACTATCTGGGACACATGGCATCATTTGATTGAAATGTGCATGATCGTGCATAGACAGTTACCACGTAATAAGCAATTGATGGCATGAATGCCACATGTAATTGGTCAGTTATATTGGTAGAATATGCAAAATGAACTGCGCAGAAATGGTTTGCGTAAACACGGATTGCGCATGAGTGGTTTGCGCAAACACGGATTGCGCTGCCACCTGTCAGCCGCCCTCGAGCACTGTGCGGCGTCAAAAACGAACAGCCTCCTCGTTATTCGTGTTGTCAGCTGTCAGGAAGATCTGATTTGATTCAGCCAATGATGACTTCTGCCACGTCAGCCTGCGCAGTTGGGAACATGCGCAAACCAGCCTGCGCAAAGTGATGTCTGCGCAATCTGTTGTCTGCGCAACTCATCAAAATGATGAATATCTTGAATTTTTGACTTTGTTGATTGATGCAACTTGATTTTTTTAGGACCTACAGGCAGGACGTTTTTTATTGCCCGCTTCAATCTTCAGAACAATTTTAGCCTTCTTGGATGCATCTCCGGACGACATCTTTATGTTGAAAAGTGGAAATGATCATTCCTTCCAAATTTATGTTCTATTTATAGGTGGAGATTCTCAAAACAACGAAACGACACATTCATCTGACGATTCGTCCGTTCATTATCATCATTTCGACTGTTCGTCCGTTCATTATCATCATCTGACGGTTCGTCCGTTCATTATCATCATCCGACGGTTCGTCCGTTCATACATCTACTTGACGGTTCACCCGTTCATCATTTCGACGGTTCGTCCGTTCATACATCCATCTGATGGTTCACCCGTTCATTATTCGACGGTTCGTCCGTTCATACATCCATCTGACGGTTCACCCGTTCATCATTTCGACGGTTCGTCCGTTCATACATCCATCTGATGGTTCACTCGTTCATCATTCGACGGTTCGTCCGTTCACACATCCATCTGATGGTTCACCCGTTCATCATTCGACGGTTCGTCCGTTCATATATCCACTTGACGGTTCGCCCGTTCATCATTCGACGGTTCGTCCGTTCATTTCATTCATCCCCTTTGACGGTTCATCCGTTCACATATATATCCAACGGTTTATCCGTTCATGCCATCCACAATTATCCGGCGGTTTACCCGTTTGTTTATCATATTTATCTGACGGTTCACCCGTTCATTCAATCAAACTGACGATTCGTTCGTTCATTCTACTCATTTGACGGTTCATCCGTTCATCCTGACGATTCACTTCGTTCACATATTTTGACGATTCATTTCGTTCATTTATCCACATCAGCAACTTATCATTCTCGATTAAGTTATCTATTAAAATAATGATATTCAATAAATTATATTTGCCACGTCCATATTACCTCTGAGCAGATATACTTGAATATGATTATTTTCCAGAATCCAGAAATATATCATGTCCTGTACCTCTGAATATATTTTTTATATCTATTATTTGTATCTAAATAAGATATTCTATAAATAATAGAGCCACAAAATGTCTTTTATTGACCAAAATTCAAGACATTAAAAAGCTTCATATTGCAAAAATAAGAAGATACAAGGAATCTTTCTATTAAACTGGTGGTGTCATCAAGCCGGTAATCTGTTGCTTCAGAGTCTGCAGACGCTCTTCGCGGGATTCTATTACTCTCTTTCTGGCCTCTTCCATCCCAGATGTCTCGTTGAAAGTTGGCATGGTTACCATTCTGCGAGTGATTTCATCATTATGAGCCGCGGCATATTCGTCTCTTTCTTGGGTTAAAGCACCGAGTTGTTGGATTGCAGTTTGATGCTCGGTAACCTCATCTTCCAGTTCTTCTTGAAGACGGGCAATCTTCGCCCTCAGTTCTGCAATTCTTCTCTCTTTTCTTTCAGCAGTAGAGGTCACCGATTCCACCTTGGAATTGTACTCAGCAGATTTAGTAGCAAAAGCATCCAAGAGAGTCTGAAAATTTACTCTTTCAACTGCAGTTTCCTGAGCCATCCGTTCAAATTCCGCTTGAACTAAGGGTTCTACCTCTCCCTTATTGAGCTCTTTGTAGTTCTTTATTGAAGTTTCTAGCTCATTTAATATGTGTTCAAGAAAAGTGGCCTGAGGCTCGTCACCTTGCTCGCGGATAGCATGAACTAAGAAAGAGGTTGGACCTCTAACTGTGTAAAAATCAGCATCTTCTTTTTCCATCACCCTATTGATCAATGGCCCCAATGAATCGAAGAAGAATTTGGTAAATAATTGGATGACGAATTGATTGGTCGCTAGAGCACCAGGAGTCGCAGCTACTCCTGTTGATGACGAGGCAGCAGGCTTTTCAGTTTCTCGTATTTGGACGGAAGGCTCTTTGAATGAAGGAACTAAAGTGGAGCTGGTCGCTCCTCCTGGTTGTTCCTCTGCAAAATTAAAATATTGTCATTTTGCCTGTCATTTGCTATTGTCAAAGAGAATCAAAAGTGAAAACAGTCTTACCATGGTTCGATCCGGCGACTGGCCTATCATCTGTTGGGACAGATTCTAGCTGAGCAGAAGTAGCCTCAGACACTATTGCCTGACTACTTCCTGCTTCGGAGCCACAGGATAAATGGCGACTACTACTAGCAATTGTCGTCGCAAGTACTATGTCCATGCATGCTGGAGGAGCGGGAGAAGATCCGGGTTCTGTATGGATAAGAATAAAGATGTCAGCTATCAATCTATCTATTAAAAGAAGATTGTTAATTTCATTTTATACCTTCAGGAGCAACAACTGGAGTTTCCTCCAAAGCCACTTCTTCATCTGCAATCTTCTCTGGAGATATCGGCATCTCAGCCTCCTTTTCAGGAGTCAGAGTGTCATCAACAGCTCGGGGCGATGTCTGGACCTCAACGTCCTCTTCCGGATTTTGTGTCTCATCAACAGCTTCTGATGAGGTGCTCTCCTCGCTCTCACTGTCCTCAGGAGCCTCTTCACTAGCAGCAGGAGCGGCATAATCAGTTTTTTCTTGATAACCGAAATCACAATCATTCAATGCATCGATCATGAGACGATCTTCCTCCTCACGGGCTGTTCCCGGTGTAACAGAAAGATGAGTCGTTACTTCCATTGGTGAAGGTGATCGTACAGCTTCCTCTTCTCTGGGCTCCGCAGCTTCTTCTCTCTGCTCAAATTCTTCTCTGGGCTCTGTTGCCTCCTCTCTTTGTTCAATGTCCTCCCTCTGTTCTGGACTAAACTCAGAAACAGGGGTAGGAGATGGCATGGTGATTCCAGCCGCAGCGTTCATCACTACCGAAGACAAAATTTGCCTTGGAGGAGAAACTGTTCTCTTCTTTCTTCTGTGGGCCAATTTCTTTCTATGCAGTGGCCTCTCAAGACTCTCTATGTTTACTACCTCGACCTATTTCTGAATGGAGGTCGGTGTAGCTACTTCATCTCGAGTGGACTCGGCTAATTGTCTAGATTGGGATCTAGTAGTGACCTTCTCTGAAGAATGTTCCAAGATCAATTTCTTCTTCATAGCTGGGGAAGAAGGCTCTTCTCTCCTTCTCTTCTTCTCCTTAACCGGAGACTTAACAACCTTCAGAGAAATTCTTAAAGGTTGGTTAACTTCCTCTTGGAAATTGGCTTCTCTGGAAGCTTCCAATGGGTCATCTACTGGCTCATGTTCTTCATCGTTATTGGGAGCTAATGTGTCAGTCGCTCCTTTTCTCAGACGATTTGCTGTTGCAAAACTATCAACGAGGCTATAGTTTTCAGCAAATATATTTGCAGCGGTGTAAAACTGTGAATAAGTATACAGCATTCTAGGACCAGCATCAGTTCTGTTTGGCATCGAGAACACAGTCTTTGTGTCTCGAGCATTATAGTAAGCCCATGCTCTCGCACCGTCAATCAGGTACCCAGTCCCTTGCAGACAAGTTATGGCGTTGCCCACATGGAACTGGTCATATCCAAACTAATGAGCGAAGCGGCTCGGCAAATATGGTTCAAGGAAGCATTCTTCTTCAAATCTGTATACTAGATGTGATGGTCTGATTGTCTTCAGCCATTCAAAAGATACTCGACCTATTGGTTGCCTCCCAAGGTCAATCAGATTTGCTGCCATATGCTCATAACCAGTTGGAGGAGAAGAGCAAAGAAAATTCCATCCTTTGCCGAGGTTCAGAGTTCGTCTGCAGTCCCTCAAACTCGTGTATATCCACCTGCTCTGTGAGAATCTGTGCAGAAAACTGCCACCAACTGCTCCCATTGCAGGGTTCATCAAGGATGGATGATGCAAGAGCAACCATCCGAATAAGTAGGTGTAGGGTAACTCCACTGTAGGAAAGACACCCTTATCACCCTTATACTTGAGCATAGAATCAACATACAAACGAAGACCTGCGTTTATCCTACAGGTCATTGCTGATAATAAATCCATCCGGTAGCCGAAGACTAACCGGACAGCAGCAAAAAGAACACCGCGATGGAAGCGGTCTACAGTACTTGCTCCAGGCACGACGAATCGACGTAGCCAGTACGTCAAAAATCCTGCCAGCTGGGCTTGTTTAGTCATGGACCTGTAGCCCATTCTTATAAAGCTCT
This sequence comes from Iris pallida, assembly GCA_029216955.1. Taxonomy (NCBI): domain Eukaryota; kingdom Viridiplantae; phylum Streptophyta; class Magnoliopsida; order Asparagales; family Iridaceae; genus Iris; species Iris pallida. The sequence continues at coordinate 10,665,267 of JANAVB010016598.1, read as the reverse complement.
CCACAAATTCTCCAGCCTTAAGAGGAGGATATTGGTGTTCATCCTCAACTTCGATATCCATTCTCTTATTCTCCTCCATCAGCTTTAGCACTTCACTGTTGCTGAGGGGATGGAAGAAATCAGGGTTACATGAATCATGATCTTTTGTCTTTTTCTCGATAATGCGGTTGAGAAAAAGATAAGTCAACCATTTGGATGAATAGCATGTGCCAGCAGAGCCACTTTGGTAATACAAAGAGCAGATGTTATAATGACACAGAAGCTCATCGAAGACTTCCACCATCTTTGAATTCTCTCGACGAAGTCCATCTAATTCGTCGTTGGTCGGGACGTACTCCTCGTAAGGCAACTCATCCATTGGTAAATATGAGATATACTTCATCTCATATAGAGCCAAGCCCATCTCTCCGCAGGGCGTCATAAACGTCCCTGTCCTATAGTTGTACCTCTCTGCCAGAGCCAAAAATAGATGAGGATTTGGAAGGAAGCCGTATACAGTAGCGTATACCGCATTATACAGATCAATTTCTCTGAATTTATCTTGAAACTGGATCAGTATCCAGTTAGCAATACAGCTCCATCTTTTGATCTCTGGGTTTACTAGACTTGTCAACCGGATGTCTTGATCCGGATAACGGCACTCTGCCTTGGCATACTCATTGGCAAAAATCGGTGTCCTTACCGGCAGCAATAAAGATGAGTTCTCAGGAGGGATGCAACCCGGCTTCAACCCTCTCAGTAGAGTGCCGTGTCGTTCGGAAGAACTATAGAACACGTCTCTGTTATTCCGGTCTTTCTTGACACAGATCTTTCCGGTCCGTGCATGTTGTAAGGGAGTGATGTCCCATTCCATCCTCCTAGGATGGCTTGCATGAGCATATCTTGCTAGTGGAAAGCATCTAGCTATGACTGGCAACTGAATCAATTTCTTCTTCCATTGGAAAGTTCACAACTCAACTCGGGATCTTGGTTGAGAACTTTTATCAATGGCGTCTCCGAAGGGAAACATGGGCTTCTTATGAGTGACAGCGTCAGCAGATTGTAAAGGCTGTCCATTTATCAGACTTAGCAGAGTCTCGTTATCCTGTGCTATCAAAATAGCCTGGCGAGAAGTAGAAAGTGCATACTGTGGAAATAGTACATGAGATAAGTCTTCTTTGAAAACTGGCACAGCTAAAGTTCCTACAAATGTTTCATATTCAGGATCTTCTCTGGTATCAACTGCATCCAACAGAAGAAATCAAAATTTAGTACAAGTCAAGTCAGAAATTCTGTCATCAAATTGCATAAGATATCAGACTGCACAAGCATCAGATTGCGCAGATATCAGATTGCGCAAGCATCAGATTGCGCAGATATCAGACTGCACAAGCATCAGATTGCGCAGATGTCAGATCGCGCAAACATCAGATTGCGCTGACAATCTCGCGCAAATCAGCCGATTGTGCTGAATTTTGCCAGCACAATTCAACCGATTGTGCGAGAAGATATTCTTCATAAAAATGAAGAATAATGTGTTCGTGCAACCAAAATCCTAAAAAGGGTGGCGCAGTATGATCACATCTCTAAAAAGAGATGGATTTTAAGATCCAGCAAAGTCGAAAAACCCTAAAAAGAGTTTTCGATCGGGTTTTCTACCTCGCAAAGCAGGGTGCGCAGTTTTATGAAGGGAAGGACGAGGTGCAACACGAGTCGAAGACTCGGCGGGGGCCTTGCCCTTGGCGGCGGCGAAGGAACGCTTGGGAGCCATGAGATCGACGGAGAAGAAAGGTTGAAGTCGGAGTAGGTTCGGGGTTTCTCTCTCTCAAAAGCAAGTAAAGAATAGTTTGAAGGATCGAGAGAACTATTTATAGTTTTTCAAAACAAACGGCTGCCACAGATTGCGCCGAAAAAGCAGGGGCTGATTCATCCGATTGCACAGACAGCTCGACCTATGCGCAACTTGATTTAAAATTTAAAATTCAAAGTATTTCGAAATTTTGAATAAATTCAACTTTCGAAAACTTTGAAGGGGGTCTTGTAGGTCCTAAAAAATCAAGTTGCACCCATCGACAAAGTTATAAAAATCAAGAAAAACAGCTTTCAAATGAACTGTGCAGACATCAGATTGCGCATCATCCAGATTGCGCAGACTGGACTGCACGCACTCTCAAGTGCGCATGCTGACATGGCCATATCATCATTACCTGACATAATCAAATCTTCTGACAACTGACAGCACAAAGAACGAGGAGACAGTTCGTTTATTATGCCGCACAGCGCTCAAGGACAGCTGTACATGCAGCGCACTCTGTCTGCAGCGCAGTTCATGCCAGCGCCATCCATTCCAGCGCCATCCATTCTAGCGCAATCCGAAGTCTGCGTAATTCATGTGGCGCACTTCATTATGACAACTGACAAATGTACACGTGGCATTTATGCCATCGATTGCTCGTTACGTGGCAACCGTCTACACACGATCATGCGCATTTCAATCAAATGATGCCATGTGTCCAAGATAGTTGGCCCACGACCAGACAATTGCCTGCGCAGTCTGATGCTGTGCAATCCAGTTCCTGCACAATCCAACTTGCGCCATCCAGAATAACTAAAAGTTAGTTATTTCCAGAACAATATAAATAGAGTTTCAAGTTTTCATTCAAGGGGATCAGACATAAAAAGTTCAGAAATATCAGAGAGTTCAGGAGTTCTTGCCCAAGTGCTGCTGCATTCTTCCGAGGCTATCGCCTTCAAATTCAGAGGCTACCGTCTTCAAAGTTCACATCGTCCAAGGGATAAAGCAATCGTCTTCTAGATTGGATTCCTACAGTTGTACTTTTCCAGAATTCTTGTAATCTTTATAAAGTTTGTATCAATAAAGTTCATACTTTTATTTTTGCAAACAACTGGCAATGTCAAGCCATCACGGACTATAGCTGGGTTAGACGACGACCCTTTTACTGCGGGCCGAATCGGTCCCTTGGCCTAGGAATGGATTGGTTGAAGGAGCAATACACAATTATAGACTGCCATATTGGCAGGATTATTTTTGGTATTCCCGGTGAGGCAGAGTTTTCATTTTCCGATGAGGCAGAGTTTTCACCATCGACTTGATTCCAGGGACGGCACCAGGATCGGAGAGAGTCTACAGGATGACACCTTCAAAGTTGAAAATCTTGTACAAGATGATTGAAGAACTCAGAACCAAAGGATTCATTCGTGCTAGTGGATCGCCTTGGGGAGCACCGATGCTTCTTATGAAGAAGAAGAAGGATGGTACGTCAAGATTATGTGTTGATTATCGTACATTGATGACTTATTTGATCAGCTCAAGGGAGCGGTTGTATTCTTGAATATTGACTTGCGGTCATGAGGGTACCATCAGATCAGAGTCAGAGAGAAAGTCATCCAGAAGACATTATTCAGATCGAGGTATGGATATTGAGATTTCCTTTTTATGCCATTTGGAGCGACCAGTGTGCCAGCCGTATTCATGGACCCCATGAATCGTATCTTCATACACTATTTGGATCAGTTCGTGATAGTATTCATAGAAGACATCTTAGTCTATAGCTGTAGTGCCCCGTCCCTACATCGTGCCCCGTACTCCGTCCAAGGGTGCGCGAGAAAGGAATATTGTCGCTATCGATTCGGTCGGGACCGATAGGTCGGGATAGATTGACTCGATCGAACGAGAACGGTTGAATTAAGATCCATTCTCTCGCCTGAAGTAAACTCAAGTTGAGTGGCAGACCCTCCTCTTCTCGACCCCCTTCCTAGGTAAATCGATAATGTTATTACGAATGAAAGGATAAATGCAAGGGCATAAACACGGGAAAGGGATTAAGTTTTCAAAGATAATGTAGGCTATGTCTTAATAACTAAAAGGAAAATATGTCTTCGCACGGTTATGGACAACTTGTCGACAAGGCGGTAGTTTCCTCGATCAGCAACCCGGGGCCACGGGACCGTTTCGACCTAGGAGTAAACATGGTATAGTCGTGTATAAGGTTTCAGCACAGGTTAAGTGGAGACTTGCATCGGAGCTAGCTACCTGCGTTGAAAGGACCCCGATTAACAAAGCTATACGTCCAGGATGGCTTGTGATGCCAGTGACGTCGAAGAGGGACGAGGCGAAGGAGGTCATCCACTTGCCTTAGACTTGCTTCAAACGAGCGACTGGTTGGCTGCGCTGACGTCGCCTATGCGATCACCTGCAACCCGCTGAATATGGGACTTGGTTCCAGAGAAGCCATTCCATAACGTGGAATGGAACTTAATTCAACCGTTCCCGTTCGATCGACCCGACCGATTCTGACCTATCGGTCCCAACCGAATCGGTAGCGATATTGTTCCTTTCTCGTGCACCCTATTACGACCCGCACCCGGAGTAAGGGCATGAGTGCGTGACAGCGTCCCAGCCTACACCGCAGAAACGACGTAGAACGCTGTCTAGTTCTACTATCTAACAACAGTTATAATATCAAAACCTGTCGAGAACGGTCAACTCCGAATGGAGGACAAACAATGTCAATATAATATACCCAATAAGCTATTATATTGTTGCGACCGTCCAATGTTGGTATTTATGTATGGTATTTATGGTGCACATCATCTTAATTCAACCGAGTAGTTCAAAGGAGGGAATTATGTATGGTATTTATGGTGCACATCATTAGGACGGGTTGCGACCGTCCAGTGTTGTGATAAGCTATGATATCAGTAAGTTTGGGATCCTTCGGATATTGGGCTAGCATCCCGTATCGAAGCGATCATAGTCTTACACAAAAGGATGCCAAAGATGTATTACGGTGCGAAACACCGTGACCTTCATATAGATAGGGCCGGTGGGCTGAGATTAGCGCTGGGTGCAGGCGCAGGGCCTGCCACCCTTATGCATATGTTTAAGTTTACGGTTGGTTGGTTGAGTGAAATGATATGATTTCTTTTGTAAAGTTCTAACCTTGCAGGCTAGGCAAAATGGGAGATAGATGAGCACGATCACTATGTTTATGTTAAGATTATGTCTAACTGTATCTGCCGCTGGGACACGGTAGTGGACAAGTTCAGGATATGTTCGGCTCGAGGCGGGGCTCGGCTTGGACGTGCCGAGGCATGGAGTCCTTAGCGTTCAAGAGGAGCTACCGCATTGGCGTTCGGACTTGCGTTCAGCCGAAGACTACTTGTTGGCTATAAAGAGGCATGATGTATGGAACAATGTACTCCTTTGTGAGCTAGAGAGATCATGAGCATTGTAGCCAACAGGCATGTTAAGTTGGGCTATTCAGAGCCATTGTAACCTTCAGTTCATTATCAATAAAAGAGATTCTTGTTGTATACTACGTTTTCCTTCCGCTGCTTATGTTATCAATTTGAGCTATAAACACTATTGTGAATCTGTTATCTTGCCTTGCACGAGCGCAACTCCAGATTAAATGCGGTATCACGCCCCAGCGAGGACGATGATTCGGGTGAAAACTTGATAATGATGAAGACGGTAACTCGGTCGACAAACGTAAGTATCGAGGCATGATCGGGAAAATTTTACAGTAGCATTAATATTAAATCTACATTGGCTTTTCTGTTAATTTAAAATTTACAATATAATTAAAACTAATATTACGAAAATGCTGTTTGCTCCCAAAAAATTTGGGTGATACCATCTTCCATTATGTGGCATATGACATGGTTGCTAACATGACAGCTGACATGACAAAATTTAACAATAAAATTAATATTAAAATTAACATTAATAGTAAATAAATAATTTAATATTAAATTAACATTAATTAATATTAATATTAAAATTAACATTAATATTAATATTAATATTAACATTAGCATTAGCATTAACATTAACATTAATATTAATATTGACATTAACATTAACATTAAAAAAATTTGGGTAATTAATTTTTGGGGTTAAAATTTCCCATGTCAGCTGTTATGTCATCTGCCATGTCAGCTGTTATGTCATCTGCCATGTCAGATGCCACATAATGGGAGATGGCATCACCCAAATATGTTGGGAGCCCAAACGACTAATTGCTAATATTAATACAGTGGCATTACCGTTATTTTCCAATAGATTTATGCCTTGTTCGATCACACCCCTCCACGAGCGGGTTACACCCCCCTAAACGAGGGGTTAAATAGCCTTTTCCAAAGAAGAGAACCCATCCGACTAGAGAGAAACAAAGGAAAGAAGAAGAAGAACAGTCGCAATGGAGAGGAGCAAGATCAACTGCAGCGGATGGGCCGTCATTTCTACCGAGATTCTCTCGATGATACTGGTACTGTCGGGGATGCCGGCGGACGAGGTAATTTGCAACGTGGCCCCAGTTTGCCGTTCGTGGTGGAAGGCGCTCAACGGTCCCTTAGACTATTGGTCTAACGTCGACTTGGTACAGTGGTGCCGGAGGACCCAGCAAACCGCTGAGATTAGTTTGACCGTAATAAAGCTCGTAGCTCGCAGTGAGGGATATCTAGGGTCCTTCTCCGCGTACAAGCTCGACCAAACAGCCTTCTCTTTTGCATGTTTAAGGCCAGTGCAAAATTTTATTTGGTCTTATTCTAATACGTTATTTTTTCTATTACAAAATTTTACGTATACTTTTGTTAATTTCTATTGATGTTTTCCTATTTTTATAATACGGTGGGAAATTGCTAAGGGTGCTGCGCATTTCTAAGTACGACGTGAGTGATGAAACTTTCGTGAGACACTTGGAGTTTCTTCCTGTGCTGGAAGAACTCGACATTAGCTACTACCTCTATATCACGTCGACTGGAATATTTTCCGTCGAAAAGTATTGCCGCCGTCTGGTCAAGCTGAGTAGGAACATGCCCCCTCCAGATTTCATGCTCAGGAACATGTTCGTGCTGGACACGAAAAACGAGGCGGAGGGAAAGGCCGTGGCTGATTCGATGCTGCGTCTCGAGCACCTACATATGGGATTCGGCATGTTCAATGGAGACACGCTGCGATCTATCATATGCAACTGCAAGGGTCTTCGCGTGCTCGACATACGTAGGTGCTTCAACGTGATCTTCGACGACGAACTCTGGAAAATTTGTTATTCAATACAGACGTTTAAAAAACCCTTTGATAATGTAATCCCAGTACCAGGGGAACCTGTATACGAGATGTATAATGATTTAGATATCATCTATCATTCCTGGGGTGAATGGTGAAAACATTAGCATGCATGCATTTCTTTATATTTTTCACTAGTCTACATACAAGATATTTTTTATGAGTTCGAATCTCCATTTTGACAAAATTTTACTTTTGTCAATACTAATTTTTTACATGATTAATTTTTTTATAAATAAAATGGACTGTGATATAATGACGCCTAAGACGGCTCACTTCTGAGATTTCGACATTTCCCAACACAGATTTTACCATTAATACAACATCTCAGTGTAATCGTATCCAAGAGATTTTGCCATTTCCCAACACAGATTTTACCTTATTCAAAATAAATTCTGACGGTGCAAATTCCACTCATATTAGTGGTATCAGTGCCATTCACCATAATTAATGGTGATCGATACGAAAACATTGGTTTCTTTTTCACAACCCTTTAAAATCTATTTACACAGCCAAACAACCAAACTAATTCATTTTCACGAGCCTTCAAAACCAATTTATATAGATTCAAAATAAAACTAAACAGCCAAGCTATTTAAAATTCACAACCCTACAGAATAGTCCTAAATGTACCATTCTCCGTCTTATATGTACCATTCTCCGTCCTACATGTATCATTCTTCGTCCTACCTCCGTCCTAAATGTACCATTCTCCGTCCTATATGGACCATTCTCCGTCCTACATGTATCATTCTCCGTCCTATATTTACCATTCTCCATCCTAAATGTACCATTCGCCGTCCTAAATGTATAATTCTCCGTCCTAAATGTACCATTCTCCGTGTTAGAGGAACGGATTATGGCCATTAACAGCCAAACTAATTCATCTTCACGAGCCTTCAAAACCAATTTATATAGATTCAAAACAAAACTAAACAGCCAAACTATTTAAAATTCACAACCCTACAGAACAGTCCTAAATGTACCATTCTCCGTCTTATATGTACCATTCTCCGTCCTACATGTATCATTTTTCGTCCTACCTCCGTCCTAAATGTACCATTCTCCGTCCTATATGGACCATTCTCCGTCCTACATGTATCATTCTCCGTCCTACATTTACCATTCTTCGTCCTAAATGTACCATTCGCTATCCTAAATGTACAATTTTTTGTCCTAAATATACCATTCTCTGTGTTAGAGGAACGGAGAATGGCCATTAACAGTCCCAAAAATTGTTCCATACTAAGTTAAAAGTATATAATAGCACCCAAAAAATGTTAACAATAGAAAAATTCTACAGAACCCAAACACCAGACTCGAACCTAGGCCTTCCATATAAAAGCCAAACAGCACAACCAACTAAGCCTGGAAAGACATCAATAATGCTAAGTCTACTACCAAATGCTTACAACACTCTTACAACCTTCATCCATTGCTGACATGTGGGCCATGGCCCACATGTTAGCAATGGATGAAGGTTGTAAGAGTGTTGTAAGCATTTGGTTGTAACTGTAGCATTATATCCCCAACTTCCAATAAGGAATAAGAAGAGTCGGTTAGGAACGTGTATATATATACATAGGGGTCCCCATTCATCTGATTAGGTTGCACATTTAACATGGCTCCAAAAAGATCATCTGGTTGGGAACCATTGCCAGAGTCTTCTTCCAGTCGTCGCCGAGCCTCTCCGTATGGAGCACCCTCTACGCCGCCTCCGACCCATGACTGGCTGGCAGCGGCTGCGGACTTCCTGACCTCCTGCGGGTTGTCACTGGAGGTCATCGCTCGACCTCTTCATCCGGCGCCCAACTTTGACCTGTTGCCGATCACTCCGGAGGAACGGGATTCTCTGGAGAAGAGGGAAGTGTTTCGTCGCCTGTGCCATAGGGCGGGTGTGCGCACCCTGCAGGACTTTGTGGAGATCCTCTGCGAGGCCAGTGAGGGCTAGACCTCTTTTTTTTTCGTTTTTTACAGTTTTTTGTCCTCCTCTTGTATACTTCTCCGGAGAATGTTCCGGCGACGAAGCTGGGATTTAATAAAATATAATATTTTGTTAACTCAATTTGGTTTCGGCTACAATCAAACTTTTACAACCTTCTTACAACTTACACCCATTTGCTAACTATAACATTGCTCTTTATAATTAACAAATCTTGTTACGTCAAATCCATATATCAGCGACGATATCCCCATCAATGACTTGTTACGTCATAGAATTGATTATGCTGTCAACGTCAATCTTGTCGTCAAATCCATCTTAAATATAATTACAAAATAAATAGAGGACAACTTTGAGTGTTTCAATTTTACTCTTTTCAAGTACATAGTCTTCTTATTTTCAAAAATTTAATCAAATATTCAAAAAATGGAAATATTGAGATTAAACTTCACATTCTTAAATATGTTGTCAATTTTTTTTAAATAAACATATTTTCACCACGTTTTTTCTGCCAAATTTTTCAATAATTTATACAGAACACGTGGATATATACTAGTAATAATAGTAATAAATTTAATTTTGGAAAGTAGTTTTTAAAATTAGGGTCTCAAAATCCCAAAGGTTTATGTAGTGATTTTACATGGATATATACTAGTAATAATAGTAATAAATTTAATTTTGGAAAGTAGTTTTTTAAATTTAATAGTAATAACTTCGACCGTCTTATACTAGTAATAATAGTAATAAATTTAATTTAAGACTCAAAACTATTCTAATTTTTTCCACTTTCCAAGGTCACATAAGACGGTCGAATTTTCCCTCTTCTTCTCTCAAACCCTCTTCCTTCTCCCAAACCCTCTCCCAAACCCTCTTCTAATCAAAATGCCGCCGAAGAAACAACGACCGTCGCCGAAGGGGAAGAATCCACAAAGGGATGCGATACAGGCCCAAAGGGCAGAACTTGCAAGGACGACGAAAACCAAGATTATGGTCTCTAAGGCAGAGGCCGAAAGGGCAGCGGCGGAAGCAGCGGCGGCGGCAGCGACGATGAAAGCGGAGGCGACAGCCAAGCCACGTGCAAAAAATGCTAAAAACACTCATTGCTCGACAAAGACCGGAAAATCTATCTTCAGAGTCGTCGGAAGACTCAACTTATGAAGATCGAAGGCGTACTCAAGCGAAGGCTAAGGTGGCAACGGATACAGAGTCATCAACGTACTCTGTGGATTTTGAATCCTCATCAGAAGAGGAAGAGCAATCATCAAATAAGTTCCAGGCTGGAGAGGAGATAAAAAAATTTAAAGACTCTAAAACTAAGAAGATTTACATTAAATATTTCAAGAAAAAGGCTGTTATGCCTGAAAGATCAATTAAGATGGATGATGTCGAAGATGAAACTTTCCTGGATATATTAAAATTCTATCAATTGGAGAAACTGAACAAATCCTGTCTTGAGAAAATCTCCTAAACAATAGTAAGAGAATTTTACTCAAATCTTCCGGCTGAAATTAAAGAAAAAGAAGAGGATCAACCACTGGTGTTTCTGAGAGGGAAACTGATTAGGGTAAATACTGCTGTCATCAACGAATTTTATGGATTTGATCCAGTTTCTGAGTTTGATATGAAAGATATTGATAATGTTTCCATGACGGATGCAATTCATGAGATTACAGGTGTTTCAATGGGTGCAAAGACCCCTCAAAATGTATACAAAGATCAATTAAAAATATTGTATAAATTGTTGCATGCCTACGTATCTCAAACACTCAACCCTACTGGACATGAGTTTTCCATCCATCCCGAGAGAGTAAAATTTCTTTATTATATGGGGAAGAAAAAAAGGATGGATATAGGTTCCTACATGTTCAGTAGAATGATGCATCTCCTGGGAAAACCAACTGCAAGGACAGCTCTCCCTTTCGGAGGATTTGTATGCTCGATGGCTAATAAACATTCTGTCCCAAGCTTAGCAGGAGATGTTTATATTAAAAACAAAGGTCCCATGAGAAAACTAACCTTCACTCGAATGTTTGAAAAACGGGCAGCAGCTGCAAGCAAACCATCAACATCTAGAAAACCATCAACTTATGGAATCAAAAACACTAAGGACATGGTTGATGATCTATACAATTTTGTTGCTGCAAACTTTGAGAATGTCTTCAAAGAGATGAAGACTATATCCAACAACCAGAAATTGATTCTGGATAAGATTAACCAGATAGAGGTTGAATTTGCTGACCAAGAATAAGATTTTCTTTCCCTCGTGAAGAAGGTAAATGGGGCTAGCCCAAACTCTTATGTAAAAATACACACTGTGCACATTGACACTTTAATGCTAGCCATCACTTTGATACTTCTATTTATGTTTCTGGATGTCATTTCTACATATACAGTGAGTCCATACTGACTATAATTTTTCTTAATCCGTCCCTCAAGGTGTAGGTGAAGGATATTTTGAGAAAGAAGAAGAAGTAGGGAAAAAAAAGAAACAAGAAGAAGAAGATGGAGATGGCTATGAAGATTCATCTTTTGAGTTTTGAATGTCTCTTATTTCAATTTGGAAGTAGTATTTGACTTGTAATATGGTTCTGAATATTTGTTGGTCATGGCGGTCAAACTAAATTTTGTGTTTGAAATATTGTAAGACTAAACTTTTCGCTTGTACTAAGTGCATAGTTCATAATTTGTTTTGAAAATGTAATATGGTCTTGAATTTAGAGCAGGTCTGATATTTATTTGGATTATTGTATTGTGAATTATGCAGGTTCTATGTTGAATTACTAACGTGGATTGGACAGATTACTGTAACGTGAATTATACAGTTTATTGGACTTGGAATAAAGTATACTTAATTTGATTATGATTTTTTGGTTGAAGCGTTTATTTGGTTGGCAGCTGGCCTTCATAGATGATATTGATATTTTGGTGTATTCCTTTGATTTGCAGATGCCCATCACAGATTTCATGAGTCCTGGGTGCATTTCTAGGGTTTACAGGTGGTCTCATTACGGATGCATTCCTGGGATCACTAAAATTTTATTTGATTGTAATGTGTTTTGCTTTCTGTAAAAAATCATTACATCGATGACATCAGTATGAATTCGATACCAGTGCCTGTTCATCCTTTGTTATTGCTGAAGCAAAATTGTAATCCTGCCTGTTCATCCCTTGTTATTGCTGAAACATAATTGTAATCCTGTCTGTTCATCCTTTGTTATTGCCATCAGTACATCGATGCCATCAGTATGAAGTCGATGCCAGTGTAATGCATAATGTAATGTAAGAAAAATTCTCTTTGATAGTAGGTTAATTATATTCAAACATTCGCAAAAATTTTTGTGCAGCCATACAGTGGAAGCCTGATAAAATGATATTCGAATTTTCTTGAAAATGATTTAATATTAAATGAATGTACTATGGTAAATGATATTAGAAATACTGTAAATATTTGGTGAAAAAAATATGAAATACTTGAACATTTCTAGTCCTAAATGTACCATACTTTGTTAAAAGCACAGAGAGTGTCCGTTCTCCGTTTTCAAAGAACGGAGAATGCACTACCAAAATAACCAACTTTAGCGACGGCCACATCCGTCGCTCATCCGTCGGTAACATAAATTACCGACGGAATAGCGACGGATATTTGATGAAAACGGCCGTCGGGAAATACGTCGTCGCTAAAATTTGTCCGTCGCTAAGCCGTCGGACAAATGATTAACCGACGGACTAGCGACTGATTACCGACGGTTGTCTTTCAATGGTTTAGCGACGGATTAGCGACTTGTTCCCGTCGGTTTACATGCCATATAATATTAAAATATCCGTCGCTAAGCCGTCGTAAATAGGTCGGTAAAAGCGTATCAGAGAGGTTCCTGATACGCAAAATCAGTCGCTATTCCGTCGCCATTCCGTCGTTAACCTCGACATTATAGCGACGGATTAGCGACGGGTAGGGCGTCGGCCTGGTTCTGGAAAGCTTTCATATTTCCATAACCATGTCGACGGATAATGGGTCGCTAAGCGGTCGCTAGTCCGTCGTCATCCTCGACAGATTAGCGACGGATTAGCGACCCACTATCCGTCGCTAAGTCTCTGGAAACCTACCATATTTCCAGAACCATGTCGACGGATTTACCGTCGCTAGGAAGTCGATATTCCGTCGCTAGGTTCGTTCCGTCGCTAGTTCGTCGCTAGCTCGTCGCTACCTGCAAATTTATTCAACCAGTTAGCGACGGATTCGCCGTCGCTAGGTAGTCGCTAGGTGGTCGCTAACTGCAAAATATTTATATCACCCAGTTAGCGACGGATATTCCGTCGCTCGTCCGTCGGTAACTGCAAATATTTATATAACCCAGTTAGCGACGGATTTGCCGTCGCTAGTTAGTCGCTCATCGGTCGCTAAAAGATATATCCGTCGCTAGTTAGTCGCTAGTCCGTCGCTAAATGCAACATTAATTAAAAAAAATTATAGAAATATTCTATTTCCTTTTCGTAAATATTACACATATTCATAATATCCAATATCCAAACATCCATGTACGATCAACAAATATCCAAATATCCAAATTCATAATATCCAATATCAAACAGAAATATCCAAACATCTATGTACAAATATCCAAACACAAATACACAAATTCATAATATCCAAACATTCATGTACGCTTCCAAAATATCCAGAATTCAAAATCCAAAAACAGTACAAATATCCAAAAATAGTACAAATATCATTGAGATGGATCGCGTCGTCGTCTCGGCGCCGCCTCGGCTCTGCGGATGTACTCTTCCACCATGTACGCCGGCACCTGGGACAACACATGCTCTGGAAGCGTGCGGAGCTGCTCTGGCGACATCAAGTCCATGAGCCCAATGAGCGCAGTATCCGGTACCAGGCGGACCTCGGCAGAACGGTCAAATAAATAACGTCCAGGGTCGGAAGGACCGGCAACCGCACTAGACGTACCGGGAGCAGACGGATCTGGACCGGGAGCAGAAGAAGGACGCGGAAGGCGCTCCAGCACATCCGACATTAGACTCCGCATTTCCGACATATCGGAGGTGAGAGTCGCAAGCTGCGCCCTCATATCGTCCGACGGGGGCGCGGGAGGAGGCGGGGGCGGTGGATATCTCGGAGTCGTGCCCTGCAACGACGCCGCCATGGAACCTACGCCATAGACGCGCCCTTTATTAAAGCCGCCGACAGACTCTACGAATACGTCGTCGTAGCGAGCGACCATAGAAGAGGGCGTCTGGGTGGGCGTCGTTTCGCCGACAACCTCGGCAGGGGGCTCAATCTGACTAAGGGCCTCACGATATGCAGCCTATCCAATGAATGTGTTTATACTATAAGTTTTTCTAAGTTATAATCTAAATCCTATGTTTTCCTAAGTTATAATTTGAATCCTACGTTCACCTAATTAAGTTAACAATAATTATATTTCTAATATAAATCTCATAAACGTAATTACTTACATCAGTCGCCTGGGCCCTCGCGTCGACGAAGCTCCCGTCTGCCCGCCTCTTGTGTGTATGCAGGAATACATCGTAGGCGGTGACCGACTCCGGCTCTCTCCCCTCCTTTACTGCCCGTTGTGCCTGCATACGAAATATACGTCGAATTTAATTAGCTACGTATATTAATAGTACCGAATTTAATAGTGAAATGAATTTGCGGTATCTCACCAAATCTGCACGCGTCGCTGCGTGGGGCTTTGAACCTCCCGTATGCAGACCAGCGGCCTGTCTGCTCGCCTTCGCTTTCTCTGATTTCTCCCTGTACTGAGCAGTATTCATCTTATCCAACATCTGCTCGTAGTACTCCTCCCGGAGCCACTTCTTCCTCGAATGCGCCGTACGAACGTCGTACACCGCATCCCGTATCTTCTTCCCGGCGGCGGCTTTGTAGGCCTTGCGAATCAACTCCTCGCGATGGGGGGGCCACCAGAACGTCGTCTGACATACAAATTAAATTATCACGTAATTAAAAAATTAGTGGATTAAAGAATAATTAATAATTAACCAAAAGATATATATATACCTTCATCTCCTCGAGCCAGACGTACTGCATGTTCTGAGGCACCTCAGAAAAATTGAGGTAGGGGCCATGGTAGTTTTCTCGGATAATTTGCCCGAGTATCCGGGCAGCATCATACGGGAAAAATCTACAAAGAAGCAAAGACTGGATTATTAACTTGAATAAATGAAACAAATTTAATAAATTAACTTAAATTTACTTACGTATCACCCGCGGGCCATAGCTCTCGTCGGTTCTCGCCTATCGGCCTCTCTGGAGGCGTCGGAGGATCCGCGGGTCCGCGGATGTACTCACCGGTAGCAGGATGAAGCTGAATCCGGGGGTACTCCGGAGCCCACCCTGCAGTAACTGATGGTGTACCCGCTCGTGCATCCGGGGGCGGAACGGATCCGCTAGCGGATGGAGTCTCAGGCCTCGATGAAGATGAAGGTAGCGCAGAGGTAGATCGACGGCGGGAAGAGTCTGTGGCCGGGCTCTCCAGGTCGGGATCGGAGGACTCTATATCCGGGGAATGTGGAAGGCGACCACGACCGCTACCACCACGACCGCTACCATCACGTCCACGGCCAGTGCCGCTACCACCACGCCCACCACGGCCAGTACCCGCCACCACCAGCACCACCACGGCCACGGCGATATCATGTACATTGTATCATAACTTGTATCTAGTTACCTTGCTAATCATGTATATACTCTTAACATATATGTGAAGACACTATACTAACATGTATTTAAATCAAGGTTCAAAGTATCGGTATCGGACTATATATTCCTACGAGTATTGGCATCGGCGATATCAATACTCGTGTGAATAGGAGATTGCAATATAAGTCTAAGCTATCTAGCTAACATGTATACTTGCATTTACATTGTATCATAACTTGTATCTAGTTACCTTGCTAATCATGTATATACTCTTAACATATATGTGAAGACACTATACTAACATGTATTTAAATCAAGGTTCAAAGTATCGGTATCGGAATCGGTATCGGACTATATATTCCTACGAGTATTGGCATCGGCGATATCAATACTCGTGTGAATAGGAGATTGCAATATAAGTCTAAGCTATCTAGCTAACATGTATACTTGCATTTATATTGTATCATAACTTGTATCTAGTTACCTTGCTAATCATGTATATACTCTTAACATATATGTGAAGACACTATACTAACATGTATTTAAATCAAGGTTCAAAGTATCGGTATCGGAATCGGTATCGGACTATATATTCCTACGAGTATTGGCATCGGCGATATCAATACTCGTGTGAATAGGAGATTGCAATATAAGTCTAAGCTATCTAGCTAACATGTATACTTGCATTTACATTGTATCATAACTTGTATCTAGTTACCTTGCTAATCATGTATATACTCTTAACATAAATGTGAAGATACTATACTAACATGTATTTAAATCAAGGTTCAAAGTATCGGTATCGGAATCGGTATCGGACTATATATTCCTACGAGTATTGGCATCGGCGATATCAATACTCGTGTGAATAGGAGATTGCAATATAAGTCTAAGCTATCTAGCTAACATGTATACTTGCATTTACATTGTATCATAACTTGTATCTAGTTACCTTGCTAATCATGTATATACTCTTAACATATATGTGAAGACACTATACTAACATGTATTTAAATCAAGGTTCAAAGTATCGGTATCGGACTATATATTCCTACGAGTATTGGCATCGGCGATATCAATACTCGTGTGAATAGGAGATTGCAATATAAGTCTAAGCTATCTAGCTAACATGTATACTTGCATTTACATTGTATCATAACTTGTATCTAGTTACCTTGCTAATCATGTATATACTCTTAACATATATGTGAAGACACTATACTAACATGTATTTAAATCAAGGTTCAAAGTATCGGTATCGGAATCGGTATCGGACTATATATTCCTACGAGTATTGGCATCGGCGATATCAATACTCGTGTGAATAGGAGATTGCAATATAAGTCTAAGCTATCTAGCTAACATGTATACTTGCATTTACATTGTATCATAACTTGTATCTAGTTACCTTGCTAATCATGTATATACTCTTAACATATATGTGAAGACACTATACTAACATGTATTTAAATCAAGGTTCAAAGTATCGGTATCGGAATCGGTATCGGACTATATATTCCTATGAGTATTGGCATCGGCGATATCAATACTCGTGTGAATAGGAGATTGTAATATAAGTCTAAGCTATCTAGCTAACATGTATACTTGCATTTACATTGTATCATAACTTGTATCTAGTTACCTTGCTAATCATGTATATACTCAGACACTATACTAACATGTATTTAAATCAAGGTTCAAAGTATCGGTATCGGAATCGGTATCGGACTATATATTCCTACGAGTATTGGCATCGGCGATATCAATACTCGTGTGAATAGGAGATTGCAATATAAGTCTAAGCTATCTAGCTAACATGTATACTTGCATTTACATTGTATCATAACTTGTATCTAGTTACCTTGCAATATAAGTCTAAGCAATCTAGTATTGGTATCGGCGATATCGGTAGTATCGGCGGTATCGGATCGAAGTATCGGATTTTTTTGGTATTGGAAAACAAATAATTATTAATAAATTATTTACATTTAAAAACATATAATTTATACATTTAGGCATAATTTTAAGTGTTTTAAGTATTATTTCTTAGTAGTTTTGAAATTAAATTAAATTAAATTAAATTAAATAGTATTATTTCTTAGGATCGGGACATGCCAAACCGTATCCGTATCGGGGAATATAACCCATTCCCCACCCCCCCCGACCCCCCTGCCCCATTCAAACACCCCCCCCGACCCCCCTGCCCTCTCCATTAACCCACCCCCCCGACCCCCCTGCCCCCATTCCCCACCCCCCCGACCCCCTGCCCTCTCCATCCCCCACCCCCCGCCCCCCGACCCCCCTGCCCCCATTCCCGACCCCCCCCCCCCCCCGACCCCCCCCCCCCCGACCCCCTGCCCCCATTCAACACCCCCCCCGACCCCCCTGCCCTCTACACCCCCCACCCCCCGACCCCCCTGCCCCCATTCCCCACCCCCCCGACCCCCCGACCCTCATTCCCCACCCCCCCTCACCCCCTGCCCCCATTCCCCACACCCCTCCGACCCCCTGACCCCATTCACCACCCCCCCCCCCCGCCCTCTCCACCCCCCGCGAAGCCGACCCCCCCCCCCACTCCCCCCCGGCCCCAAAACCCAAAATTAGAGAAAGAGAGAGAGAGAGAGAGAGAGAGAGAGAGAGAGAGAGAGAGAGAGAGATACCTGGTAGAGAGAGAGAGAGCCGCGCGCGAGAGAGAGAGAGCCGCGAGAGAGAGAGAGTTTTGGGGGGAATGAAAAATTCCCCCCCGTCGGTTCAATTTAAGTTATGGCACAGAACCTAGCGACGGAATAAATTAGTCGCTAAACCGTCGCCAATTAAAAGGTATTTTCCGACGGATATATCCGTCGCCAGTTAGTCGCTAAAGTTCCCGCCAATGTTTTAAAGATTTTGCCGCCAACATTTGCGACGAATAAGCGACGAAAAAGAATCCGTCGCTAACGTTCGTCGACTTAGCGACGGAAACCCGACAAATTTTTACATTTAAAATTGGAAAAAATTATGTTATGTTGTCTGTCGCTAGTCCGTCGCTAAGATGTCGGAAACTGGTCGCTATTAGCGACGGAATCCGTCCGTCGCTAAACTTCCGTCGGTAAAGTAGGATATTTTAGTAGTGATGGTCATTCTCCATGTTAAAGAAACGGAGAATGGCCATTCTCCTTGAGAATGACCATTCTCCGTGTTAAAAGCAAAGAGAACGGCCATTCTCCGTCCATTCGCCGTGTTAAAAGTAAAGAGAATGGCCATTCTCCGTCCATTCGCCGTATTAAAAGCAAAGAGAATGGTAATTCTCCGTGTTAAAAGCAAAGAGAATGGTCATTCTCCGTCAAAAAAAAATATTCTCATCGAAAATATTATCTTTAGAAAAGTTAAAAAATAATCCGCCCGACCTCAGAAGCAGGTTTCCTCAGTTCACCACCACCACCATGACATGTAGCTTTATTAACAAAATATTAAATTGTTAAATGAAAAATAAAATTTCTGACAATGGCATGGGCAGTAAAATTAGAGCGGCGTCGCTGGTACTTCTCCTTGTTCGAGGAGGTCTCGACGACGTCCGACGCGAAGCGGACCGATTCTTCTCGGCGCAGCTGGTACTCCTCGTTGTTCTAGGAGGGCTCGACGATGTTCGACGCGATCCGAACCGATTTTTATTTCCTTCTTCATCTCCGTTTCTCTTTCCACCACAACCACCAACACCACCACCACGACGGCCTGTAATCAAAAAAAAAATTACGAAATATTAAATTGGATGGACGAAAGAGAGAGAGTAAATATGAGTTAATTTAGGGTGTTCATTGAAAAAATTAAAGTGAAGAATGACCTGCTAAAACAAGTTACCAACAGGTCAAAAGTCTAAATCAGCATTAAATGATGTTTCTACACTATTATTCAATCCTAACCATTGGATCAACATCCAACGGTCCAAATTTCGGATGTATCGATACATCCATTTCCAGCGGATGTATTGTAGAACGACCCTATATATATATATATATATATATATATATATATATATATATATAATTTTTTTGAATATTATATAATATAATAGTTTTGTGTTAGTGGCTCCGGAACGGTCATATTCAGCCCAGACTGGGCCATCGTGGATCAATACAGGCCCAATCACTATTTCGTGGATCAGTGGTTGTTAGGAATCAGTCAATTCAGCCCAGACTGGGCCATCGTGGATCAATACAGGCACAATCACTATTTCGTGGATCAGTGGTTGTTAGGAATCAGTCAATTCAGCCCAGACTGGGCCATCGTGGATCAATACAGGCACAATCACTATTTCGTGGATCAGTGGTTGTTAGGAATCAGTTAAAAAAAAAAAATGTAAATTGTTTTAATAAATAAAAATATACTTCGAAAAGAAAATGGACCTCCACTCTTGCAGCCCTGCGTCTCCTCTCCTCTCTACAAACCCTAACCCTAATTTTCCATCTCCTTCTACATGGCCACTGCTTCATCATTCATCCTCCCCCTCTCCCCCACTCCCAAAGCTTCAGCTTCCCCCGCTCCTCGTCTCTCGAAGCCCTTCAGAATTAGGTGCGTCTCCTCCTCTCTCGATTCTTCCAAGAAATCAGCCGTCCTGGAAAAGCCCACTGCTGAGTTCAAGGTGAGGAGTTCGTACATGCCGAAAAGATCTATTCTTGGTGGCGTGCGCCGATTTTTTTTGACGTTGACACGGCACGGACACGCCAAAATACACTAGGACGTTCCCTAATGGCTTATTTTATTCTGATAATATATATGTACTTGGTGGAGTTTAGTGTGTTTGATTCGGTGGTGGTGGCGTTCCTAGCTTGCTAATGATAACGCTCTTTCGAGAACGTTATTCTAACTTGGATCCGGTAGTAGATTATAACTAGTTTGAGACTTTGGATAGGTAGGTCTTGTTCTTGGCTAAAGTTAACATTTTTAGCTATTTGGAAGGAAAGAAGCTTCGTCTGTCTATTGAAAAAATGTTCTTTACATGGTTTATATTACAATATTATAATGAGTTCGAACACTTTTATTATCTGATTAGATTGACAATGCCTTTTGTTTGCAAATGTGGCACTATGTTGCATGGACATGGTAAATTGATGTCCGTATCCATATCGTGTCCACTTACGTAACTACCTTTCGTACTATTTGATAATGTTTGTATCCCCTATCCTTATCGTGTTTCGTATTCTTGCAACATAGCAAATGTCATTGAACGTTTGAAGTATCATTTATATGGTAGCTATATGTTGACAAACAAATGGTAAAAAGTGTCTTTACAGAATTTTCAAGTTCCTCTTCTCCTGGTGAGGGATTAATGAGCTGCTGACCTATGTTTCTGATATTTTTGGCGCGCTGCAAACCAGAATGATCTGAACTTGAAATAACTACAATGATCAGTCTCCGTGGAGTGGCATGTGCATATTCTGTTATTAACTTTTTTGTTATAGGATTATTGAGTGTCATTTTCATTTGCTTAGGGGTTGTTTGGTGTCCGGAAGTGCGATGGAACCCAAGCAAGGTAGTCAAAGGTGCAAGGTGCACTCGAGAAAACCAAATGGGACATATCGTCCGAGGCACTCTTAAGATGCGCGCTCGAGCGAATAGAGGCGCAAAAATAAAGAACAATAAAAATATACATAAATAAATTAGTAACGTAAGAAATAAAATCAAATAACATATTGAAATCAACAAAAACATGTTAAAATATAACCAAGTGAACTAGCAGAGAAACAATCAACAAACCTAACAAATTTGTATTCTCCCTACCACACTTTTTAGGGCCGGTCCTGAGCTTATAGGGGCCCATGACAAAATTTCAAAATAGGCACCCATACATAATGTGTTTTTTTTAATAAACTACAATTAAAGTAAATATAACAAAATAAATAGTGTTGCGGACAATTGAACCCATGACCTCTAGTGTGCAAGTCTAACATGATAACCACTACACCACAACTATTTTGTGTTAAGGGTTGCCTATGATATATACTACTTCTAATTTAGATACATCCATATTTGTCTCTCTTTAATCTTTGGGCCATGAGCCGTCGTCCAGCCTGCCTTAGGCCAAGAGTCACGCACAAGATTTTGCATCCCACCGAGGCAAACTTGCAAAACTTTCCATGGACCAAGGTTATGTGGATTGCTTCCGGAATTATCTAGAAGATGGTGGAATGGGATGGAGTCTTCTTGAAGATTTATGAAGTCTCCATGACTTTCTAGATGTTTTAGAGTCTTCCTTAGAAAATATTTAGGTCCTAGAATAATTCCTAGAATATTCTGTTTCCATAAGCTTTGTATAGGCCCTTTGAGGCATTATAAATAAGTGGAAGACTCATTTGTTTCTCACCACTAAGAAGTAAACTCTCTCTAGTATAGTAAAATTTTCAGTCTTCCAATCTCTCTTTTGCTCTATATTGTTCTCATTATCCGTCATAGTAGTCTAGCTAAGTGTTTGGAGAAGGTTGGTACGGATTTTCGAGTAGGAAGCTTGTGCGCCGCATGGGTCGAAGTGTAGAAAAAATACTAAGTCCGTGACAAGTGATATCAGCGCTAGGTTGGTGCCATGTCGACATCCGGCAATATCCAGGAGGTACCTACTTTGCCTAAGGAGAGGCATGACAAAACCAAGAAGGGGGACTTAGCAAGGAGCCTATGACAGAGCGTAGCCTTGCCGATCATGCAACGCCTCGAGGTTTTGGAGAGGGGTTCGAGGGACATAGAAATGTGCATGGTCTCTGTGGAGCAAAATAACACGAGACTAGAGGAGTTCTACGGTGGCTGGAGAGTGACGTCGCTTCGTCCATAGCAATCTTTCGAGAGCAATTTCAAGAGATCCGATCTGTACGTGAGGAGGAGCTCAAGGGACATCATGCGGAGATTGAGGACTTACGCAGGAAGGTTCGAGGCTACGAGGAGTTAAAGACCGTGGTAGAGAGTTGCGGAGAACTCAAAACAAAAGTTGTCATCTTGGAGAAGGTCGTTGCGAACGGTGGACCTTCGGGTATGGAAGCACCAAGATGGAAGATTTTCGAGCCAAAATCCTCTAATGGGGAGTGAGATGTGAAAGAAGTTGAGAACTTCTTGTGGAACGTGGAGCGATACATCAAGACGTTGCACATCATCGATGACGTTGAGAAGTTGGATATTGCTTCACTCTACTTCATCGACAATGCTATGCTGTGGCGGCGTCGTAGGTGCATGAAAACTGAGAAGAGTTTGTGCTCGATAAAGACTTGGAAGGATCTCAAGAAGGAGAACAATTCTGAGTTATATTCGGTGAACGTGGAGTTTGTAGCGAGACAGAGCTTGCGACAACTCAAGCATACATAGACGATCGAAGAATACATTGCGGAGTTCACACGCTTGATGCTTATGATATCTAGCACGGGCGAGGAGGATTGCTTATTCTTCTTCCTCGATGGACTTCAACTGTAGACGGTTCAAGAATTGCAGCGACAGAGGGTGCAAGACTTGAACATTGTCGTGGCAACAACCGAGAGGCTCGTCCAGTACATGTGGGACAACAATGATACCAAGGTCAAGCCGAAGATCATCAAGGAGAATGGTGAGGGAGAGCAGAGAGGTCTCCTAAGGATGGTTCGTCCGAGGGAAAGAAGCGTGAGAAGGCCCATCCGAGCGAGTAGTTTCGTTACTCATATGTGGACATAATTACTTTGTCGGAATTGTCCGGATAGGAGAATGCGTGTCAATGTCGTCCGAAGTGAGGAGGTAGAGGACGAGGAGTTCAAAGTAGGAGCGCACATGGGAGCGTTGCGCTTACTCAACGTCGTCAAGACCCTGTGTCAAAAACTCCGAGTAGAGAGCTCATGTACGTTGACGTGAGGATCAATAACATGAGCACACGAGCGTTGGTTGACACATGCGCCACTCACAACTTTATCGCAAACGCGGAGGTCTGTTGCTTGGGTCTAGCCTTGGCGAAAGATTCGAGCAAGATGGAGGCGGTCAATGCGGAGGCGCGTCCCGTGCATGGTGTAGCCAAGGGAGTTCGCGTAGCTATGAGAAATTGGTCAGGTATTGCCAATTTTACTGCTACATCGTTGGACAACTTCAAGATGATACTTGACATGGATTTTCTAATTGCGGCGAAGGCGATAACAATGCGACATTTGAGAGTCATCACCTTCATGGAGGAAGGCTCGACGTACATGATGAAAGTTGCACGAGGCGAGCCATCAAAGGGAAAGCTATCTCTGCCATTCAGCTCAAGAATGGTAGCTAAAGGGAGACGACATACCTAGCGGTGCTCGAGATGAAGGAGGACTTCTAGGAGGAGGTCTTCCGTGCGAGACCAAGGGTGCTGTAAAGGGACGTCCCGATGAGTCACATTCGTTAAGTGAGGTGAATCGTGCTGCTAAGCCAGGCACGAGTGAGGAGAAGCATGTCGTGGACTGTAAGGAGGTAGAGGCTACAAAGTGGAGTGACTCGCGCAAGGAGCCGCTCAATATTTGTGGTAGACGTTTGGGTCAACATAGTAGCAATGGGACTCGCATGCGCGGAGGTGTGAGTGTTCTAAATGGCGGCCACCTAGGCGGTAGGCGGTCTCTCTCCGCACTGCTTTTCAGTTGGCGGTGGAGTTGGCGTCCAACGGAGATTCGCAGCATAGGCAGAGGTGAGACGACGTAGGCGGACGCCTAGGCGGAGCAGTACCTAACAATATATTTTGGCCACAAAGGATTTGTAAGCATTGGGCCTATGGTTCACTTTTACAAAACTAAAACTTTATAAACCTTCGTTCTACAACGTTGTTATGCATGGGACACTTAAAATATTCATATTATGCAAAAAATAGTGATAAAATAGTAAAAAATGTTCAAAATGTATCGACTGCCTAGATGACGTCTAGGCGGTAGGCGGACTCTCTCCGCCGCGCACCCGCCTACAGTAGTTTAGAACCTTGACTATGTGCAACCACGAGATGAGGTGGATCGACGATCCAACAGTCCGTACGAGCTTCTTTTTGTGCCGAGGAGAGCACATATCATGGTAAAAGTTGGTGAGACGAATCAGTTTGCTTTCGATGTTGAGGAGAAGATGGGCAAGTTTGGAAAGCACCGCATGAGGTGCACGAAGAAGGGACGACGCGCGACGACCATTCCTACGAGAGTATACGTTATTCCGATATCGGCGAGGGCGTCGGCGAAACATGAGGGTGAGAGTGTCACACAAGATTTTGCGTCCAACCGAAAATGGACTTGCATAACGTTCCATGGACCATTGTTATGTGGGATGTTTTCGGAATTCTCTAGAAGATGGTGGATTCGGGTGGAATATTCTTAAAGATTCATGAAGTCTCCATGACTTTCTAGATGTTCTAGAGTATTCCTTAGAAAATATCTAGGGCATGGAATAATCTCTGGAATATTCTGTGTCCAGAAGCTTCATGTAGGTCCTTTGAGGCATTATAAATAAGTGGGAGGCTCATTTGTTCCTCACCAACCAAGAGTTGTAAACTCTCTCTAGTATAGTGAAGTTTTCAATTTTTCAATCTCTCTTTTGCTCTACATTGTTTTTATTATTCGCCTTAGCGATCTAGCTAAGCATTTGAAAAAGGTTGGTGCGGGTTTTCGAGCCTTGTGCCCACACGAGTCGAACTGTAGGCAAAAACACTAAGTCCGTGACACAGGACAGCCTCTGACGCTTTTAGTAAATTTTAATTTTTCCAGTTTAACTGTAGAAAACTTTACAACATTGGAAAGGGCTATCTTCCTCCCACTTGTATGAGATAAGGGCCATCTCCATGCCTTACAAGTTTTTTATATATAAAAAAGGCACTCCTAGGAACTCCTTTTCTTGGTTGCTCTTTGCTGAAAGGTGTACTTTGGATGCGTCCGGAAAAAGACGTCTCGTCTAGTGAAGTGGGAGGCACAACTGCTGCATCTTACTACAATGTGTTTGCTATTAAAAAGTGTTGAAAGAAACTTTTATATATAACAAACGAACAAAGTACAACTTGGATCTTTGGTAGGATCTTTCGAGTACACTTTTGTTTTTATCTGGGGACAGTGGCGATGAAGGGTTGATTCTTTACTCCGTTGACGATCTGACGACGATCAGGAAGCGAATCGGCGATTCGACTCTCCTGAGGTAAGCTCTGACTCTCTGAATGTGTGAAAAATTCGGGGGGTTGAATGAAGGAATGATCCTTCTATTTATAGTCGGTGGAATGATCTATCCATGCGTGCATATGCGATGTACACATGGAAATTTTGCACGTAGGGACGCTACATACATGACTTTGTTGGGCGCAGGGGCACTGCGTCCGGAAAGCTTGAACTGAATCTGGTGTAACTGCACTGTTGGACTGCGGATGGGCTGACATGTGACAGTTGTTGAGATTCGTTTGTTGTTGAGATCTTGGGTGGTTGGCACCCGTTCATGATTTGCTGAGATCTTCAAAGATCTTGATTCATTGAAAGAAAGTAGATTTGATGCGCCTGGGAGATCCGATTCATAAGGAAGGTTGGCACATGGCTTTTGGGCGCATGCAAATCTGGGCGCATGGCTCTTAAAGCGTATGCAAGGAATTAGTCGGCCACGTGGCGAAGCAGAGCTGTAACCAATAAAATAAGTAATGATTATGCTGTCGTCGGCATCTCTTCATTTTCTGTGAAAACTGTTGACTGATCAGTTTTCGATACGCGTGCTGCTGACTTCTGTCAGTTAGCATTGAATGTTTTGATGGGTGAAGAGCTTTGTGTAGGCGCATTGTTTATGGGGCGCATACACCACGAAGCGCATCAGGTATGGGAAGTATGAAACTGAGAGGCGCATCAGCTGTGAGGCGCATGAAACTGAGGGACGTATCAGCTGTGAGGCGCATCACCTTCGGCCAACCTTGTTCAACATTTCGAGACTTGGATTAAATAACTTTGATTTGTTTGAAATCGAGATGGCAGATTCATTGCCATTAATACTAGGTTCATCGTATTAACTTCGGAGAAGCTGCCACTTGGCGCATCACGCATGGGTCTGGTTCTGCCTTAGTCTATAAATATACATGTTTTGAAGAGAGAAGAACTTGCTTTTTCTCATTTCACACGACTTGTCGAGAATGAACTTAACTGATCCTTCTCTTTGGCATGTTCGTATGCTGTGGGTTGTGGATCTCCTCGTTCAAAGAAGCTTCGATTTTGACGACGAACTCTATCAGAGAACTGAGATGCACAGATTTAGCTATGGCCAGAGCAGTTCGTGCTCGTGTACCTTACTGGCAGTGTTCTTCTTCGATACAACATCTAATGACAAATTATTGAGTACTAGGTTTGGATTGATTGCCAACCCACGTTCTGCTCAATAATTGCTTCGGATAGGGATGCGCCTGTGTTGAGACGAGGATTTGATGCGCCCCTGACGAGGAAGTGATTCGCTCGTGACGAGAAATAAATGTGCCTGTGCTGAGACGTCAAAATGATGCGCCTATCCGTATAGTTTAGAATAGGCTGTAGTAGACTTTCTATGTAATGAAAAAGCATGTAATATATTTTCATAATCAATAAAAATCATCTTTTCATGCGCTTTTATTTACCGCCGTTTTGTGATGCGCCGACATTGCTCTGTCTCTGGCGTATAGGAACTTGGCCTCTATGGCGCTTGAAATTCTATGCTTCTACACGAGGTACGCCTTTGACTACCATGAACCCAAGGAAACTTGGACCAAAAATTATGTTCTTCTTATACTAGTCTGTTTGGTTACTAGAACCTACATGAAGAGGGGGGACATTGTCCCGGTTTTCAGCATCCTGCTTTTTGTGCCACACAGATATTTTTGACTAAAATGTTCTTCCCAAGTTCCTTCATCTGCTGGCTGGAACTACACATAACTTGAGAACCTACATATTTTTTAATGTTTTATACTGTTATATTGTTGCTGTATATCATGTACAACCACTAACCAAACAACATAGCTTTAGGAACTACAGACAAGAACCTGCAGAACTTAATGGGACCCACATCTTAAGTTCTACCAAGTTCTGTCACATTTTTTTTACTTCCATGTAGTTCCGAGACTAAACAGGCCCTTACTGTTATTAATGGCTTTCAGTCTGGAACTTGGCAATGGAGATTCCAGGACAATCCTGTTAAAGTATACTATGAGGAACATGAGGGGGGAGGTGCTGCTGATGTCGCCAAGAGCATCCTTATGATACCCACTATTTCTGATGTCAGCACTGTTGAGGAATGGAGAGCAGTCGCAAAAGATATTGTTAAGCGGAATGGGGGAGCCAACTGGCGTGTTACTATAGTGGATTGGCCCGGCTTAGGATATTCTGACAGACCAACACTGGACTACAATGCAGATGTTATGGAGAATTTCTTGGTCCAGTTTATGAATGCACCAAATAGCCCTGTATCAAATTCAGGTACCTAATGCTTCGTTCAATTATGCATTTTGTGACAAATTGCTTGATTCTCAAGCCAAAAGTAGAAGATTTTCAAGTTAACAATTTTAATTTTGTAGGATTTCTAGGTATTTTTGCATTTTTCCTCGGTTAAAAGTCTCAAAGGTTCATTTTTGTCTCCCACCATGTTTTTCTAATATACTAAGAAGCACATCCATCTTCATTGGTACTCATGGTTTTTTTTTGATCTGAGAGACTCAGATCAAAACATAAGAGGAAGAAACTGAAATCTCTTTGTAATGCCGTTAACTTCATTAGTAATTGATAATCCAAAGAATACAGAAAAATGAGCGATCTAGACTCCAACAAGCACAATACATTCTTACTTATGTTTATGTTTTTCCCTCAAAAACTTTCAATTGACAAAAGAAAGCCGAGTGTCACGCACAAAAGTTTGCGTCCCACCGAGACGGATTTGCATAACTCTCCATGGACCGGGGTTATGCGGGAAGCTTCCAGAACATTCTAGAAGATGGCGAAACTCTCTAGAAGACGGTGGACTTCTCTGGAAGGTCCAAGATCATTCTAGATGGCCCAAGATCCTTCTGAATGGCCCACGAAGTTTTCTTTTATTTTCCTAGAGAATAATCTTGGAATATGTCGATTCCAGTATAGTAGGAAGAATAATCCCTGAAATATTCCTTTCATAAGTTTTCATGTAAAGCTCTATGAGCCATTATAAATAAGGGGGGAGGCCTCATTTGTTCCTCACCACCCAAAGTTGTAGTCTTTTATAGTGTAGTGAAGTTTTCAGGTTTCCAATCTCTCTCTTTTGCTCCACAAGTTTCTCAATATCGCTTTAGCGATCTAGCTAAGCTGGTTCGGGAAGGCTTGCACGATTCTTCGAGGAGGGAGATAGTGCGCCGCACGGGTCGAAGTGTAGCAAAAATACTAAGTCCGTGACAAGTGGTATCATAGCGAAGCTCGGTTGGTGCCATGTCGACATCGGAGAACGTCCAGGAGGGACCCACGTCGCCTAGGGAGGGGCACACCAAGACCAACAAGAAGGGCAAGAGCAAGGAGTCTACGGAGGAACGTAGCATTGTGGATCTTGTCGAGCGCGTTGGAGTCTTAGAGGCGGGTTCGAAGGACATGAAGATGCGTATAGGCTCCGTGGAGCAAAGCAACACGAGGCTAGAAAGGTACTTCGATGGGCTGGAGAGCGACGTTATTTCGTCCATGGCAATCTTTCGGGAGCAATTCCAAGAGATTCGATCCGCACTTGAGGAGGAGCTCAAGGGACACCGTGCGAAGATTAAGGACTTGCGTAGGAAGGTCCATGTCTACAAGGAGGTAAAGACCGTGGTCGAGAGTTGCAAATAACTCAAGATCAAAGTTGCCATCTTGGAGAAGGCCGTTGCGAACGGTGGACCTTCGAGTTGGGAGGCACCGAGGAGACGGAAGATCCCCGAGCCGAAATCCTTCAACGGGGTGCAGAATGTCAAAGAAGTTGAGAACTTCTTGTGGAACGTGGAGCGATACTTCAAGGCGTTGCACATCAACGATGACGCCGAAAAGGTGGATATTGCTTCACTCTACTTTACAGACGATGCGATGCTGTGGTGGCGTCGAAGGTGCATGGAGGCCGAGAAGGGTTTCTGCTCGATAGAAACTTGGGATGATCTCAAGAAGGAGATTAAGTTTCAGTTCTATCCGGAGAATGTGGAGTTTGCAGCGAGACGGAATTTGTGGCAACTTAAGCATATCGGAGCGATCAAGGAGTACGTTGCGGAGTTTACACGCTTGATGCTTGCGATATCTAGCATGGGCGAGGAGGATCGTTTGTTCTTCTTCCTCGATGGACTCAAATCGTGGGCGGCTCAAGAATTGCAGCGACAAATGGTGCAAGACTTGAATACTGCTGTGGCAGCAGCCGAGCGGCTTGTCGAGTACATGTGGTACGACAACGATTCCGAGGCCAAGCCAAAGTCCACCAAGGGGAATGGTGGGGGAGAGCAGGAGAGCTCTCCTAAGCAAGGTCCGTCCGGGGGAAAGAAGCACGAGAAGGCCCAACCCGAGCGAGTTGTTTCGTGCTTTATATGCGGAGAGAAGCACTTTGCTCGAAATTGTTCGATGAGGAGCATGCGTGTGAATATCGTCCAAAGCGAGGATGTAGAGGACGAAGAGTGCGAAGTGGGAGCGCACATGGGAGCATTGCGCTTACTCAACGCCGTGAAGACCAAGTATGTTGTGTCGAGGACTCCGAGCAGGGAGCTCATGTACGTTGATGTGAAGATCAATGGCATGAGCACATGGGCGTTGGTTGACACGGACGCCACTCATAACTTCATCGCGGACGCGGAAGTCTGTCGCTTGGGTCTAGCCTTGGAGGAAGATCCGAGCTTGATGAAGGCGATCAATGCGGAGGCGCGTCCCATGCACGGGTAGCCAAGGGGGTCCGCATAGCAGTGGGAAATTGGTTGGGTGTTGCCAATTTCACCGTTGCGTCGCTGGATGACTTCAAGATGATACTAGGCATGGATTTCCTTATCGCGGCTAAGGCGATTTCGATGCCACATTTGGGAGTCGTCGGCTTCATGGAGGAAGGTTCACCGTGCATGGTGAAAGGTGCACGAGACAAGCCTTCGAAGGGGTAAGCTATCTCCGCTACTCAGCTCAAAAAGGGTGGCAAAAGGGAGACGACATACCTAGCGGTGTTCGAGAAGAAGGAAAGCTTTGAGGAGGATGGCCTTTCGTGCGAGACCAAGTGTGTTGCAAAGGGACGTCCCAAGGAGCCACTTCTGCGGAGGGAGGTGGACGGTGCCACCGGGTTGGGCACGAGTGCAGAGAAGCGTGTCGCAAGCTGCGGGGAGGCAGAAGTGACGAGGCGGAGTAACTCGCGCAAGGAGTTGCTCAAAACTCGTAGGAAACATTCGGGTCGAGAGGCTTGCAAGGGGACTCGCATATGCAGATATGTGCAGAACCATGTGCAGGCACGAGACGAGGAGGATCGACGACTCGATAACCTGCACGAGATTCGTCCTGTGTCGAGGAGGGCACGGACTGAGGCCAGAGTTGGTGCGGCAAACCATTTTGCTTCCGATCTTGAGGAGAAGATGGGCAAAGGGAAGTGCCGCACGAAATGCACAAAGGAGGGACGATATGCAGCGATCATGCCTACGAGAGTGGACATCGTCCTGAGACTTGCTGCACCCATCGACGAGGGCATCGACGAAACAGGTGGGGGAGAATGTCATGCACAAAAGTTTGCGCCCCACCGAGAGGGATTTGCATAACTCTCCATGGATCGGGGTAATGCGGAAAGTTTCCAGAACATTCTAGAAGATGACGGAACTCTCTAGAAGACGGTGGACTTCTCTAGAAGGCCCAAGATCATTCTAGATGGCCCAAGATCCTTCTGGATGGCCCACGAAGTTTTCTTTTATTTTCCTAGAGAATAATCCTGGAATATGCCGATTCCAGTATGGTAGGAAGAATAATCCCTGGAATATTCCTTTCAGAAGTTTTCATGTAAAGTTCTATGAGCCATTATAAATAAGGGGGGAGGCCTCATTTGTTCCTCACCACCCAAAGTTGTAGTCTTTTCTAGTATAGTGAAGTTTTTAGGCTTCCAATCTCTCTCTTTTGCTCCACAAGTTTCTCAATATCGCTTTAGCGATCTAGCTAAGCGGGTTCGGGAAGGCTTGCACGAGTCTTCGATGAGGAAGATAGTGCGCCGCACGGGTCGAAGTGTAGCAAAAACACAGTCCGTGACATGAGGCTTACTATCTGTAGCCCTAAAAACCCTGTTATAATCCCATTACTTAATTTCCAAAAAGTATTCAAAAGGAAACCAACTTAACAAATCATAACGCAACTCAATTTCTATGTGTCCATTTACAACTTGACATGAACCTGGCCTGTCCTAGATCAGGTAGTGGAGGTACTCAAAATTGATTCTGCTGACTCGAAGTTGGTTCTAGGAAGGACGGACACTCCAAAATTTGGACGGTTCGTGTCGGACACATATAGGTCACATCCCAGACACGCCAAATATATTTCGTGTCCATGTCGCTATGCCTTACTGTGTTCTGTTACTTGTTTCATATCCTTGTGCATGCAATATAGTATTTGGACCTAAATGGTTGGCTTAGTTTTTATTAATTCACACAGTTGGGTTAGCTTGCGGTCAGTTTGTGCGTCGCTTTTTTCTGATGAAGGTTTATATCTTCCTTTTTTTTCTTGGAAAATTATGTGCATATTATTGGGCCATGTTTGGTTCACGGAATCATGGCATTGGGAAAGGAAAATCATTCCTTTCCTATGTTTGGAAAGAGGGTGGAAAGGAAAACGGTTCCCAAAGGAAAGAAAAATAGAAGAGAAAATGGTTTCCCCCACCCGACCAAGGATTCACGTTTCCATACTAAGGAGTCACTTTAGCTCCTAATTTCCTTATCCTTTCCAAACATTGGAAAGGAAAATGGATAGGAATAGCAATCTCCCAAAGGAAAGGAAATAACAAGGAATTGATTTCATGTCGTTCCATTCCATGAACCAAACGAGGCCTGGAGATCAAGGATAATTTACATCATACGGGATTTAAATGGAATGGTCAATCCTCATAATTTTGTAGTGGGTTAACCATTTGCCTCTCTTCCTAAGACGTGGTAATAGTGGTCTGAGATGGAGCCTGGAGGATGAAGGGTTTTGGCCTTTTGGGGTGTGTTATTGGTCATTGTTCTGGAACTGGTTATAAGAATCCATAACATTTAGGATGAAGAGATGGGTCATAATGGAATAAGTTCTAGACTGTCTTATTAGTAATACTTTGGTGGTTTTGGGAAGTGTGAACTGTGAGCCTATGGGGGCTTGTGCAAGGTGACTGATGCTGTGTTGATATTGGTACTAGAAATAAGGAAATCAGGAAATTTAGTTAATTTTTTCATTCAGTATTTATGGAAAAACAGATAATTGATTGTTTTGGATTTTGCTTAACTCACATTTTCTGAAGCATCTAGGCTGAGATTTTAATTTAAGAAGTCAAATTGGTTACTTGGGACTTATGTTAGAAGCCTTCTTTGTAATTACTGTTTTTCATGTTTGTAGCAGTCTTTTGTGTTATATCTTAATCTGTTGTCAATAAAATATGGTAAGTTGTATCAATGGCTGGATTAACTTTTCTCGCTGTATGTTAGCATAATCTTTATATTGAAACAGGTAGCGAGTTGGTGCTTTGTGGAGGTGGACATGCTGCAACTATAGCACTACGTGCAGCTGGTAAGGGTCTTGTTAGGCCATCTGTCATTGCAGCTGTTGCACCTACATGGGCTGGTCCCCTTCCTATCGTCTTTGGCCGGGGTTCTGAGATGGAATCAAGGTACATGCATGCAACATGTTTAGCATCCCTCCTCTTTTGTACTTAGCATGTTCTGAGATGGAATCAAAGTTTATCAGCTCTCCATCTTTTCCTACGGTTTTTATTTTTATTGTAGATTGTTTTAAAATTAGACTTGAATGGTACTATCGATGGCTAAGCAGTTAAAAACCGTTATATATCGGTTATATAACCGATATATAATGGTATCGGTTCAGACACCGATTTTTTTTGGAAAAAAATCGGTCACCGATACCGATATTATCGGCCGATATGACCGATATATACTGATATATCGGTTTTAAAAAACCTAATATATAACAGTTAGGTTTAGTTAAAACCAAAAGGTGGTCGAGGGGGAGAGAAAAAAATGGCTGCTGCGCGAAAAAGGGGAAGAAAAGAAAGGAGAAAGAAAAAAAAAACCTAGGTTGAATTGGAATCTTTTTTGTTTTCATATTAGTTGAACCGTTTTGAAGTAGTACTTTATATTGTAATGTTAGTTTGGGTATGAACCTTTTAATTTTAATGCTTTAAGAAACTCTTCTTGCATATTTTATGATAGACAACTATTAAGTGTGTTGTTTGTATATAAAAATTGTGTTAAAAAATGCTAACCGATATTTACTGTTATAAATCCGATATATCGATGATATATCAATAACTCTATTGGACCTTTATCATGAAAAAAACCGTTTTTAACTGCATAGATCGATGGTTTAAACGAAATGGAACAAGTGATGGTCAATTATCATCTTGTTTGTCAAGCAATTAATCAGCATGGTCAATTAAAATCTTGTTCATCTTAGATGTATCAACTAAGAACTAACACTTGTAAAGAAACATGTGAGCCAAATGGCAATGCAAATAATTTTCCTTAAAAGAGAGAAATTTGATACCTTGCCAAATGAGAGAGCTTAATTAGTGGGTCCAAGTTCAGAGTCATCTCGTAGAAGACATGCTTAGAGATGCAATCTATATATGTTGTCAGAAATTAGGCCATAAAATATGAACCAATGTGCTTTCTCGTTATGGAAGTATGTTTGTCACTTAGGGCCTATTCGGATAACCACAATACTTCATTATTATGGACAAGCTGGTTTGGAAGAAAATAGTGCTTCAGAATATTGAAGTAAACTGCCAAAATTGAAGTAATTCTTTTATCAAGTTGGAGTGAAGTTAAGTGAAAGTATATTTTCTCCAACGTCATATAAAGAGTGGAACTACCTGTCCACATTCTTCCACAAGGAAAACCCTCTTCTTCGAATTCCTTGCCTCGATCTCAGTCCCACCACTGGGAGACAATGAAGAAATATTTGGAAGCTTGGCTTCGACCATGGTACTGTCGTGCTGGCAACATTCTTGATGACAGCAAGAAAAATGGTACCTTCTCCCTTTCAAGAGGAATAGTATCTCGTCCCTTTTGCCCCAACCTGGTCTTGCAGCCACCGATGTTTTTGACGGTAGCGAGAAAAAATTGAGAACCACTGATGGCGACTCTTTATCCCTCCATTTCTCACATAAATTGGATCTTGTAACATTCTCTTGTCATATCTTTTTGAAGAATCCATAATAGCATCTTACATGATTCTTTTTTTTTAACTACTTTCTTTGAAATTCACCAATCATTAGTTCTTTTTTTGAACTTTTGTTTTGAAACTCTACAACCTTTATACAAGAAGTTTAATTGGTTTGCCATATGCCTTTCAAGTCTTTGATGATTTTTTTAATCATTACTGGTTCAATTATATAATCAGGGACCATTGTTAATATGTTGAGAAAAAATCCATGGAATATAAACAACAACGACAAAATATTTGGATGGCGACGTAAAAGGAAAGGCTGTTGACCAAAGTATTAAAAATACTTAACTCATGCTGTAATTAATTTTTACTTCAGCATCCAAACAGTCTCTTAGCTTTTGATTTCAACATACTTGTAAGTTCTTTTTGTATAACAGTCGTATTTAATGGGGGCAGGATTTAGTGTTTTAGTCACTGACTTCTTCCTACCTTAATTGTCAATTTGCAGATACGGACTTCTGAGAGGCACGCTAAGGGCTCCAGCGGTGGGTTGGATGATGTATAACATGCTCGTCAGCAATGAGAAGGCCATTCAATCCCAGTACAAATCCCATGTCTATGCCGATCCTGATAATGTAACACCCAACATCATTGAGAGTCGATATGCTCTAACAAAAAGGAAAGGTGCTCGATACGTCCCTGCTGCTTTTCTAACTGGTCTTCTAGATCCTGTTCAATCTCGTGAGGAGTTCCTTGCTCTGTTTGCTGAGCTTGAAGGCAAGATACCCATTATGGTTGTATCAACCTCAAACGCTCCCAAGAGGTCCAAGGCCGAGATAGATGCTTTGAAGGGAGCCAAAGGCGTCAGCAAGTTTGTTGAGGTACCAGGTGCCCTTCTACCCCAAGAGGAGTATCCTTCGGCAGTTGCAGAAGAACTCTACAAATTCCTGCAGGATAACTTCGAGTCGAAGAGTTGAGCACAGATTGCCATTGTCTTATGAAGTTACATCTTTTTTGGTTGTATAGACAGAGGGAGTGTGTCAAATTCATACGGACATTTATTATCCTATACAAAGTGATATGGGATAGCTCCCACTTAGATGGAGTACCTTTTATATGGCACTCCCTGAAGCTTTAGATGTAATTTCTTGTCTATATAATGAGCAAAAAGGGTCTTCTGTCAATGTCCAACTGATGCCTCAAATGTTCTACATATCCAATTTGAATGATAATTTGTTAGCATTATAGATTAAGAGGGACTTGGTGCTCCTGTAAATGGTCGCATATCCAGAGTAAGCCAATTATTCTCTTGTGCTGGTCTACATTTTTGCAGTTTTTCACATTTACTGATTTCACAGCATTACATGCTCTAGTGTCTCATCAAATGTAACGAAGAGCAAAGGAACGCCAACAAGTTGGAAGAATTATGTGCTGTAGCTTAATTGTACGCTATATTTGTTCATCTTTAATGCTAATTTTGTTGACTGCAGGTTTGAGAGAGATCAAGAAATGAGGAACTGCCACCAATTGCAGTGCACTGCCTTTGTTGAAAGGATGCAAGAACCTCAGCCACTTATGCGAAGCCCATGTTTCCGCTTCCAAGGTGGGGCTTGAAGATGGAAAATCCATTTCACTATTCTGCCATTCGCTTCTCATCTTCAACCAAATGCGAAAGGTTTTTCTTAGAATCCAGAAGTGGGAGCAGGAAAGCACCACTACGTAGAAGAGTTTAAAGTTGGGAACGTCGTACTGTTGCTGAGATGAGTCGGACAACAAGTGAGGAGCATCAAGAAAGGATCCTGGTTAGAGCCAATAGAGTAGGGGTGAGCATTCGGTTTATTCAGTTTGGTTACCGAAATTCTAAAAATTCAAAACCGAACCGAACCAAATACCAAATTCGGTTTGTTCGGTTGGAATTAATGGGTCGGATCCAAAGTTGGGATCATGGTTAATTATATTAAAAATTATAATTTTTATACGCATGTTTGTTAAATTTCAAAGTTACACAAAAAGTTGGACTAGTTAAATTATCAAAATTAGAATTCAAAACACATACATAGAATTATTGTTTTCAAAATATACACATTTTAAAATTGAGAATATTTACATAATTGTATAATTCTTATTCGGTTTTAAACCGAAATCCAAAATCGAAACCGAATCAAATTTTTTTTGAAACCGAACCGAATCCCTTATTCGGCTCGGTTCGGTTCAATTTTCGGTCCAAAATCGAATAATGTTCACCCCTACAATAGAGGCCACTAAAATTATGGTTGCGTTTGCTTCATTGTAATGTAATTGTAATCGTAATGGAATTGAGTTTGTAATGTAATTGAGTTTGTAATTTAATGGAATTACAATTACATTACTATGTTTGATTGAAACATGTAATCAAACCATGTAATATAATGTCAATTGCATTTATATGTTTGGTTTACCATGTAATGTAATTGAGTTTCTAGTTTAATATTTTTTTTAAATACAACATAAAATAAAAAAGGATTTATCAATAAAAAAAATTCAAAAAAATAAAAATTTAAAATAAATAATAAATAAAGGGAAAAAAATGGTTTTGTCCTTCTACTAAAAAAAAAGACCAAAAATGACAAAAACGAAAAAAAGACAAAATAAAAAAAAATGACAAACGAACAAAACGAAATAAAACCAAAAACGAAAAAATTGATAAAAAAAAAAAAACGACCAAAAAGGACAAAAAAATCAAAGGGAAAAACCATCAAAAGTGACGAAAAATGATAAAAAATGACAAAAAACAAAAATGACCAAAAAACAAAAAAAATGAAAAAAAAAGAAAGAAAGAAGAAGACTAAAATAGAAACGACTAAAAACAAAAAAGACATAAAACGACAAAAAACAAAAAAAAATGACAAAAACAGAAAAAGCACTAATAGGATCAAAAACGACAAAAAAGCAAAAAACGACAACAAAAAAAATGGATAAAAATGACCAAAAGCGTTAAAAAAAGAGCAAAAATAAAAAAAATAAAAATCAACTAAAACGATAAAAGGAGCAGAAATGACAAACAAAAAAAGACCAAAAACAAGAGAATTAAAACGAGCATAAACGACCAAAACAATGAAAAAAGACAAAAAAGGCAAAAAAGGTGCAAAAACGACCAAAAACATGCAAAAACAAGAAAAAACGAGCAAAATCGAAAAAGGGCAAAAAATGAGCAAAAAAAACTACCATAAACGATTTAAAAAGTTCAAAAAATGACCAAAAATAAAAAAAAGACAAAAAACGAGCAACATCGACAAAACCAAAAAACATACAAAAACGATAAAAAAGACCAAAAATGACATAAAATACCGCAAAAATGAGTGGCCAAAAATGAAAAAAATAGTATAAAATTGACCAAAAACGATGAAAATCGTGCAAAAATAGCCAAAGCGACCAAATACAATAAAAAAGTGCAAAAATGGTCAAAAACGTACAAAATTGACAAAAAAACGATAAATAACGTACAGAAACGGCAAAAAATGTGCAAAATCGACCGAAAACGATAAAAAATATGCAAAAGCGACAAAAAATGTGCAAAAATGGTCAAAAACGACGAAAAACGTACAAAATCGACCAAAAATAGAAAAAATGCAGAATCTACAAAAAATGATGAAAAACATGCAAAAGTGATCAAAAACGATAAAAAAAGTGCAAAACGGTCAAAAACGGTAAAAACGTGAAAAATCGACCAAAATCGATAAAAGAACTTGCAAAATCGACCAAAAATAATAAAAATGGTAAAAAACGTACAGAATTGACAAAAAAATTAAAAAACGTGCAAAATGACCAAAAAGGGAAGAAAAAAGTGCACAATTGACAAATGATAAAAAATTGCCAAAAGTGACCAAAACGATAAAAATGTGAAAAATGTTTAAAAGCGTGTAAAATCGACAAAAAAGATTTAAAAAAACGTGAAAAAAGGCAAATGATGTGCAAAATCAAGAAAAAAGATTAAAAAAACGTGCATAAAGGCAAAAACCTTACAAAATCGAAAAAAAGGATAAAAAACGTGCAAAGAGGGCAAAAGATGTGCAAAATCGACAAAAAAGATAAAAAAAAGTGTAAAAACGGCAAAAGACGTGCAAAATCAAGCAAAACGATAAACAAAACTGCAAAAATCGTACAAAATCGACAAAAAAGATAAAAAAAAAACGTACATAACGGCAAAAGACTACAAAATCGATAAAAAACGTGTAAAAAACGGCAAAAGACGTGCAAAATCAAGCAAAAACGATAAAAAACGTGCAAAATGGCAAAAAACGTACAAAATCGACCAAAAACGATAAAAAAGGATAAAAAACGTACATATTCGACTAAAAACGGTAAAAACGTACAAAAGCGACAAAAAGCGTCCAAAAATCGAAAAAAGGCCGAAAACGAGCAAATGCGGCAAAAACGAACAAAAATGACAAAAAAAAAACGACCAAAACAAGCAAAAATGACCAAAAACGAAGGAAAAAAGTACCAAAAATGAACACAACGACCAAATTACAGCATACCAACCTTCCTCTTAAGTTGTAATGTAATCGGAATTACATAGGTTTTATGATGTAATTGATTTTAGAAGAAACTGATGTAATGTAATGTAACTTGTTATCGCGATTATATTACATCTATTTTTTTTTGTCCAACCAAACATCCGAATTTGATTAACAACGTAATGTTAATTATATTGCATTGTCCAATCCTGCAAACCCAACGGACCCGTACGTACCGAATTATAGCAAGCGATGAGTTAAGTGTCACATGACATTTAGGCAAGTGTGGGAAGCTAGTGGAGGTCTTGGCGAGGGTGAGGGGAGAAGGTAATGTGTCATTTTGGGACATGATATAGAAGTGCGGCTGAGGGCAGTAAGGCTGGGGAATTGGGTTGTCCGATTCGGAGCGTATTCATGGGTTGGTCCTGTGGGTTACCTGTGGTCCCGATCGACCTCTTGCAATTATCCCGAGCAGAGGAGGTTGTCCAAGCCAAGGGCCAGCCCTGAGCTCCAAAATAGACCACCATACATGATATAAAAAAATAAAAATAAAAAACCAAAATAAAAGTAAATTAAAATAAAGATTGACACCAAAAATTGAACTATGGATCTCTTAGTGCGCAAATCTAACATAACAACCACTACACTACAAATATTCCGTATCAAAAATGTCCATGGTATAAAATAGTTCTATTTTAGATATAAGATTATTAATATATTTATATTTCGATTAATTTTTGGGGGTCCTCATGGTCCGTGGGCCTTGGACGACCGTCCTGACTGCCCTAGACCAGGCTGGCCCTGTCCAAGTCCGAAGTCTTGTCTGACTTACCCCTGTGTCGCCCCTGTTTGCATGCTATAGAAGAGAAGTGCGTCATGACCACGCATAGCAAGAAGCTAGTTGCGGCATTTGGTTTTGCGAGGATTGATGAGAAAAATATAGTTTGCAGCATCGGTCGATATCGATCCGATACCAATACGATTTGTCATGTTCTAATTCGATACTGACCGATATCGAAATTGAAGTTCTCTTTTGTAGTCAATTCGACAAAAAGAAATTGAACGGAAAAGACCAACGAACTAAAGAATTTGATAGAAAGTAGTATTGGAGAATTATAATATATTCATTATGTTGAATCAAACTGAATATATACAATACAATCAATCTAGAATAGATAACTAACAATATATAATAGGTAATTATTCTCCTAGAATAATATCTTTAGAATAGGCAACTATCAATATATAATAGGTAATTAATCTTCTACAAATCTCTTACGGTTAGACAATACTCAAAATCAGGATCCTATTGATTATAATATAATAAACATAAAATTTTCAAAAAGATAACAAAAGATTGTGAAATAATAGATAAGATAATAACTTGAATTTTTTTTGGAAAAGATAATGTGTCGTCAAAGAAGTTGGCGACATGAGTACATACACTCATGTCGCTAACACACTTGGCGACTTGGCGACATAATATAATTTCATTTTTTCTTCATATGAAATTTGTAGCGTATTATTTAATATACTGATGTTGACAACCTTTCAATATTAATTAATTCTATATACTAAACACAATGGTAAATGATAAGAGTATACTGATGTCCCCACTTGGAGTTGGGGCTCGGATGCTTTTCAATTTTTTTAATACAAAATTGTGCTTATGTCGCAACTAAGGCCTCGTTTGGTTCGCGGAATGGAAAGGAAAGGAAACTGATTCCTTGGTATTTTTTTTCCTTTAGAAAATTATAATTCCTATAAACTTTTCTTTCCGTTGTTTGGAAAGATCGGAATTATAGCCGGAATATATCTTTAATTTTCATTATATTGTTTGGTGTTTGTAAGAAAAGAAAATAAAATCAAGTCAATTTTCTAAAAATATCCTCGTGCTAATAAAAATAATTATTAGTTAGATATTATGGATAAAAATGGTAAATAATATTATGAACATGGATATTTTGGTCAAAACTTTTTGTAATAAATGCGAAAAAGTTGGAGAAAAAGTGATTCCTTAGATAAATGGGATGAACCACTTTTTCCCCTATTTTTCTACCACTTGGGAATCATTTTCCCTTTCCAACAACTTTCCTTTGGCTCCCAAACACAGGAAAGGAATCACTTTCCTTTCCCAAGCTCAAATTCCGGTAACCAAACGAGGCCTAAGAGCTGCGACTTCATCCCATCCTATGCTTTTTCAATAATAATAATAATAATAATAATAATAATACACAATATGCTCCCTATTCGTCAGTCCTTATGGCATTTTGGTTGCTTAACATTGCCGACTGACTTGTATCTTAGTCTGCATTATCTAAAAAAAAAAACCTAAAAAAAAATTGTAGCTATATCGCCAATGCACTTGACGACATGAGTTTGTGCATTCATGTCGCCAACCCAGTTGACGACCTGTTACTTTTTTTAAAAAAAATTAAACTTATTATCTTATCTATTATTTTACACTCTTTTATTATCTTTTTGAAAATTTTCTGTATAATAAAATTTTAGATATTGACATTTATGGTCAAATATCTTTATCGTCGACAATGGTGTAAAAGCATAGTAAGAGCATCCACATCAGGAGATATTTCAAGTGCTACATTTTAATTTTTGTTTAATTTTGTATAACTTGAAAGCTGCAGTGGGCACTTGTCTATACTTGAAAATTGCTAAAAAACTAGGAGACACTCCAGATTTTGAGCATGCCCTAGTTCCGCTATTTTAATAATTGAGCCCACCAAATTAACCATTTTTACCAAACATGAGAGAAAAATAAAGAGAAAAAAAGAGGGCGATTTTTTTAACCAAACATGGAAGGAAAGTAAAAAGAGAAAAGAAGAATGATGTTAATTTGTAGTATTTGTTTAGAGTCTACCATTGTGTGCCAATATGAAATAGACACTTTAAAGTGATAATTTACACAATTGGGTTAATTAGTTGTACCCCCTATGGTTTGTACGTATTTTGGTAACTGTCCCTGTTGTTTTAAAAACAAAGAACACCCCCTGATTTATAAAGTTAATTAGTTGTACCCCCCTAGTGCGTAGAAGAATATGAGTGGAAAATTAAGCAGCCAGGGGGGTGTTCTTTATTTTTGAAACAACGGGGACAGTTACCAAAATATGTACAAACCATAGGGGGGTACAACTAATTAACCCTTACACAATTACTTATAATTTGGAGTATGTATTGGAAGTGTAGTCACCGTGGATGCTCTAAGGTTGTGAACCTTGTTAGCAATTCGGCAACCGAAAAAATTCGGAACGACAAAAGTACGAGTATAAATCGGCACAATATAAGTAAAATACGGTCAAAAATTCGTCAAATGAAAAACATTCGGATTAGATTTAATTCGTGTTTAGTATGTTTCATATGAACAAATTCGGCACTAAAAATTCGACATATATATAGGGCCCACCCACATCTACTCCTTCATAAACAGGGGTTCAGTGTGAGAATAAGAATAAGTTGGATGATGGAAAACCGAAAGGTTTTTCTTTGATTGTTGCAAGCAACATGTGCAAAGACTCTTGGATTTCTTTTTTTGATTACTATGAGACTTTTTCTTCTTTTCTTTTGATAATTTTTGAGAATTGTGCCAGTCTTAATATCTAATAGCAGCAAGAGTCAAGAAAGTTAAGACTGTTGGGTTTCTTGGTCACGTTTTTTTCGTCGATTTTTTTAAAAATTCGTACGGTACGCGTTTAAAACGCCACAGGCTTAAAATTCGCGTACAAATCCGAATTTTTCAAAAGTACGTAAGTATTATACGTTTATGTAATATACGAAAAAATTCACGTATAATACAAGCATCGGAAAATGTTTGGAATGATAGTTTTTTCGGATCTGAGGCGAGCTCCGAACACCGACAATTCAAGAGTTTGTAGCAAAGCAAACAAAGTTCTTGAAGAAGATTTTTAACTCTTGGAGGAAAGTACCAAGAACTGATAGCAACGCATACGATGTGAGCTAAATAATGACTGGAGATGGCATCCGTGTCCTCAGGGGACACGCAGACGCTAGGACCATCCCAACAAAACATAAGACTTAAAGGTTTCCAACTCCATATGGGTTTGGTTCCAAATTTTGGGCCAGATCTGTAGTCCTTGTCTAACTTGTGCTTCACTCAAGTTTCTGTTTGAATTTTTTTAATAATTCTGTGTAACTAGACCTCGAAGAAGTTTGGCTTCTCTTTCCTGATTGTACTTGTCAATTTTTTTTTTGAGATGTGATTTTCTCCGACCACAAATGTAAAGGAGAATTCGAACCTACGCCTTCTGCGTTAGGCCTCCTGTTGCTACCACTAGACCACAACCGACGGACATATACTTAACGCTTGTGTAGTTAGACCTCGTTGAAGTTGTCTAAGATGGTACTTGTCAATCTTAGACATATACTTTGGATTATTGCTCAAATTGACATTATCAGGAATGCATTGGCAGGACATGGAGAGTAAATATCCCCCAAAGCTTACTGGTTGACTTAGTATTATAACTTCTCTAGGAATAATTTAAGTTGCATTTGAATTTTCTTTTCTGATTATTAACTTCACACTTGTGTAGTTAGACCTCGTTGAAGTTGGGCACTATCTCGTCTTTGCAGGCCGGCCCAAGAATTTTCGGGACCTAGGTAGTTTGAATGAGGTCAACGAATAAATAAAAAAAACATCCGATTTTTTCTAAATTAATTTTATGGACATTTTTTTTCGATACCAATTTTATCCATCAATTTAACAAAGAAAGTTTTCTGAAAAAATTAACAAATAAAAAGATGATAAAAAAAAAAAATCTAATTGAGTAACCTTACTGACATTTTTTCTAACAGTCAAAGAAGACAATAATAATAATAATAATAATAATAATAATAATAATAATAATAATAATAATTTAGAGACAAAATGTAATTGTTGGAGTGATAAAAGATACTTGTAAAAATAATAAGCGTGGTAATGGCTCTCTAATTTTTATTTATTTATTTATGGTTCGAACCATATTATTACCATTTTGGTTACTACAATTTACTATGTATAAGTGGGTGTATGTCATCTTTGGATTGCATTCCTGTTAAAATTATTAATATGGTTTTAGATGAGTTAGAATCTCTTTGGGTCTTTCCATTGCAAGGAGTGGTTGGGCTAGTAAGTAACCTTATGTCA
This sequence comes from Iris pallida, assembly GCA_029216955.1. NCBI lineage: Eukaryota > Viridiplantae > Streptophyta > Magnoliopsida > Asparagales > Iridaceae > Iris > Iris pallida. The sequence goes on along the minus strand of JANAVB010016598.1, from coordinate 10,620,670 downwards.
TGTTTGGGGGCCTTGTCGAGAGGCCTAGAGCGATCGCCACCCTATGGGCCGGCCTTGTATCTTTGAGAAGAATGATAGCGCTTTTATGATGGTCTCTAACTTTTCATAATTTACACTTTTCTAATTCGCTTATAAGAATTTTAGTCATATTATTAGAAGAGCATATCTGTTGTTCCAACCACGTCTCCCCTCTCCCCTCTCCCCTCTGTTGTATGCAACTTTTATATTTTATTGAAGAACTAAATAATTATGAATTCAAAAAGTTATATGTACAGTAGAGAGAAGATGGTTGTGACAACCATTTTGAAAACAACATGTCTGCTCTCGGTTATTGGCAGAGTACATGGACTATCAATAACTCCAATTTAAGATTTGGTATTAAATAATTGTTGGAATCATGAAAAGAAAATTTATGCCTCCATAATTTTAAGGGGGGGGGGGGGGGGGGTGTTTCATCTTAAAGAATTGCTAGCACTTTTTTTTTACTGATGGTGTACATTATTTTAGTAAGTTTATTGGCATTTAAGCGATTTTTGTGAGTAGTAATTTCATGATTTAATGCCTTGAAATGGATCTACAAGCAACAACTGGAGATATTAAATTGCATTGGTCTATTTTGGAAAAGTCATAGGAAGCCATTGGGCCCACACATGAGAGGCCCATTAATTCTGTGGTCCAAACCGGGTCATCTTCAATGTACATGTCAGTTGATTATGTATTTAAATTTCAATGCGACGTCATGCTTCTCCAGATCAAGGCAATGCGTTACGTGGGCCTTGGCCCACATGAATCTGTTGTCGGTTCGGGTTAGGTCTGCGTGGGGCCCGTGGTGGCTCAATGATGAGTTGGCTAATCCACATACATACGGAACATTAATTACTTTAGACGTGTTAGGGAGTGTTTTGTTTGTAATCTCGGTATTTATCCCATTGTCATCATGCCATGATCTTGAAATATTTAGGATTTTCTTCTTAGAGAAACACACACATTTGAACATCACACGTAGAGAAGTCCAAGGATCAATATAAATGATGGATGATTATGTGTATTACTTGTAACTTTCATTTATTCTTATTGTGCAATTGCTTTAACTAAAGAATTGTCTTTTAAGTATGACTCTAAGAGCTTTTACCTTAAAATGAGTTAAGACGGGCTGCTAAGATCAGATAAGCATGAACTTGTATTCGATTACGATTCTGTGACTATGTTTTAGCCCTGGTTTGGTTCAAGGAAAGAAAAGGAAAGAAAATCAATTCTTTGTTCTTTCTTTTTCTTTGAAAAATTAAAAAAATAATCAAATTTTTTTTAGCGTTTGGCAAAGAATATAGTTAGATTACATTTTAGTTTAGTCCTAATTTTTTTGTAATAAATGCAACAACTTAGGAGAAGAGTGAATCTTTAGGGTGGGTGGGGGGTAAGGGTGAGCATTTCCGTTTATTTCGTTTCAATCGAACTGAAATAGTCAAAACAAAAAAAAATCGAACTTCTAGAAATCCATAACCAAAGTCAAACCGAAATTAGTCATAACAGAACTGATAATTGATTCAGTTTATTCGATTAAACTATTTTTTACTACTTAATGGGCCAAACCAAGGTTTGAATTGTGGTTAAATTATATTAAAATTATATACTTATGTTATATTTCAAAATTGGACTAGTTATTAAATTATCAAAGTTGAACTTCAAAACATATAATAAAATTATTATTTTCAAAATATATAAAAATATATACATATTTTTAATCACAAAATATGCATAAAATAAGAGGAACGATATAGTTGCGTAAGTCTTATTCGTTTTTAATCATAAAAAATTCAAACCAACAACACGTACGTGCTGATCTTATTACTTTAAGAGCTAATCAGAAATTTTCATATATCCTAATGTTAACCCCTCCCCCAATCCTCCAACACACACACACACACAACACTATTCATGTCTCTAGGTGCCAAAAACTAAAATATATGGTATAAAAACACCCTTCAAAATTTTATTTTTTGCACAAAATACATCCTTTAATAGGACATTTTTTGTGCTCACATTTTCTTTTTGCTATCAGTAGTTACGTCCGTCAGAACAGTGTTTGTTTCTCTAAATGCAAATACCCTAAACTCTGTGTCGTGAATGAAATAGTAGCAAATATTTATGTTATGTATGCAAATTTCTGAAAAATAAATGACTTCTCTTTTTCTAAGGGGTCCTAATTCTGGAAACAAAATATGGCCTTATTGTTGTCGCTACTGAAATGCTAGCACGACTATAATAGTTGTCTTATTTTTATTTTCTAGAGGAGCTCGTGCAAATAATTTACTAAATTAGGATTTTGCCTTTTTCACTCCTTTGCAATGTAATTTTCTACAAAATATTGCATCAGTTTTCATCTATATTTATACTCTTTTTAATACTAAGGGAACATGAAGTCAAGAAAGATGCTTTTTGGTTGTATATGTTAATGCCGGGCACAATTTTTCGATGGAAAACTGAGAATATGAAACAATTGTAAAAACAATGTTCCAACGCAACACTTCTAGGAAGGTTGCGCAAGTATAACGAAGATCTAAAAAGATATCGTTATGATGTTACGAGAATCTAAAAAGATTTTGTAATCACAGCAATCAGATTGTAGTACTTCTAAAAAGAAGACACAATCAGCGTTACTCGTAGCAACGAAGAAGGTGACTGGCGAAAGATGGAAGAACTCCTGCTGGGGTGAATGATCACCGTTGCTCAAAGCTTTATTCGCCTTACACGAACAGCTTCCAGGAACCAGCAAGTTCGTCGGAGAACTTGGAACACTCCTGCTATTCTGACTCCTCGGACGGACACTAACACCCGTGCAAAAGTAACGCTGGTGCGGCGCCTTTCCTCTCTCTCTCGAAGGCTGCAGAACTGTGTTAAAGAACACGTCTGAATTCTTTGTTTACTTGTGCTAAAGAACACTTCGTAAACTTTCTGGTGGCTTCTCTTTCTATTCTGTAATGAGCCTTGAGAGAGAGGATGTCTTATATAGGCCCTGCAGCAACTGGTCGGTTGCCACAAAGTTAGGGACGTGGTAATAACCATCCCGAACATGTAGCAACCTCCCAGAACATGCAAACGCACGTTCTACTGCCAACTGCGCACACCCAGCGCTCCTTGCACTCTGTGCGACAGAGCGCGCACTGATCTGCGCATACTGCACGCACTGCGCACACTGTACGTACTGCACGCACTGCGCACACTGTGCAAACTACGCAACTCGAGCAACCCGCACAACCCAGCGCAACCCAGCGCAACCCAGCACACCCAAGCGCAACCTGAGCACAACCTGGGCGCACACCTGGGCAGCGCAACTGGGCATGCGCAACTGGGCTTGCGCAACGTGGCAGCGCAAGTGGCTCGCGCAACGAACGCAACTAAAGCGCACTATGCGCCTAGCGACGATGCTGACGTGCTAAGTGCAAAGTGCGCCAATAAAATGCCACATTACGCCTCATGAGCCCGAGTCCGAGTCCGAGTCCGTGTCCGAGTCCGAGTTCGAGTCCGAGTCGCTAAGCCCCTACGGGGCTTAGCTCCCATGGAAATGAATTTCCCAAGAGCAAAAAGCATGAATGCTTTTATTGTTGGTTTAGCCCTTTTCCCATTAGAAAAATAACCCCACATGGCATACCCATGTACACATCTACACCACATGTGCATCTCTAAAATAGGAAACCTATTATATAGAGATACAACTCCTTTGGTCTAGCCGATGTGGGACTAAAATTCACATAGAAAAGGACCAAACTCCAACTATCCCCCACATATCTCTATATATATGGGTGTAAGTGTTCCCCACAGTAACTGTCCATCATGCATTAGGAGAGATGTCGCTGACGACTTGAATCTTCCCGCATGGATCAAAAATCAAACTATAATACAAGAATGGACTAAGCCTTGAATTCTGCATCATAGCTGAAATTCTTTCCACTCACATAATGTAGTTACATGTGCTTCTGGCTACACATTAAAGGCCCTGTGCCAGCCTGGTTTCAGTATATAATTTTGGGCGTCTACAAGTTTACCCTCAAGAGACGGCCTGATATCTCTTTCTCCATACACTATAGGTGAGTTCATTATAAAGAGACATGGCATGAAGCGTTTTGCGCTTCCCTTGCGGTGCTACGCCGCTATGACATGGCTTAAAGCCGAGGCCTTACCCCGTACCGGGAACCTCATCGTAGTGTCATACTACTGTAGCATGAGGCAACCGCCTCTTTGTAGTGCCAAACTACCCAGCATGAAGCCTTAGGCTCCCTTGCGGTATTACGCCGCAATGACATGGCTTGCAAGCCGAGGCTTTATCCCTAACCGGGTACCTCATGGTGGTGTCGTGCCACTGTAACATGAGGAACTCCTCCTCTTTGTAGTGCTGACTACACCCCTCTTTATTTTTAATATACAGCATTAGGCTAACTGCCTATTTGCGGTGCTACGCCGCTGTGACATGGCCTGCAAAGCCGAGGCTTTATCCTATTCCTGGGCAGCACCCCATATATAGGAACCTCATTGTGGAGTCACCCCACCGTAGCATGGAGTTTCACTCCTTGTAGTGCTGCTCTACCGTGCTTCCTGTAAAGCACATCAGGCATTCACTCTGCCTGAGAACTCATTAAGGCAATTAAGCCAACCTTTCCACAGGAACCGTTTTTCGCAGAAAACAACAGTAGACAATAGTGGTTATAGGTCCGTAACCTCTCCATGCCCAATAGAACATGTACCCACCGTTTCTGATATTCTTCCGATTAGTGGTCCTCCCTTGAACCAAAAGCTAGATGCCTAGTAGATAAATCTTTGAACTAATAGCATAAAACTTTATGGTAGGAATACAATAATACAATATCAGAATGCCTTCAAGCCCATTTTACAAGCTGTGTCATCGATCAGCTGGCGCTTGAGGCCCTTGGTGAACGGATCCGCCAGGTTCTCCTGACTCCGAACATCAATAACTGCAATAACACCTCTCTTGATAAGTTCGTGTACTGCCCTGTGCTTTAACCGCACAGTCCTCTTCTTCCCGTTGAAGAGATCATTTGATGCCACCGCCGCAGTCGCCTGGTTGTCGCAGTATATCGGTATCGCCGGTATTTGCGCCCCAACCATTGGAAGATCATACATGAGCTCCCGAAGCCATTCTGCTTCCTCGGCTGCGGTATCAAGTGCAAAGAACTCAGAATCCATGGATGACCGCGAGAGCATAGTCTGCTTCTTCGACTTCCACGATATAGCAACTCCACCCATTGTGAAAATGAATCCACCTGTGGACCTCTCGCTCTCCACCTCTGAGCACCAGCTGGCATCACTGAAGCCTTCCACTACCGGCGGATCTCCGCTGTAGTACAGTGCATATATCTGAGTCTTCTTGAGATATCTTATAACCTTTTTCACAGCTTTCCAGTGTTCAGCACCTGGGTTGCTCGTGAAACGACTCAGCATTCCCATGGCGAAAGCTATGTCAGGCCTTGTGGCATTAGTAGCATACATCAAACTTCCGATTACGCTTGCATACTCCAGCTGCCTGACGCTTTCCCCTGAATTAGGCTTCAGCTTCAGATCACACCTGTACGGCGTATCGATCCCTGGAAGATCCCGATACCCATAACGAGTGATCATTTTCTCAATATAATAAGACTGTGACAACACTAGTCCAGTGTCTGTCCGGATGATCTTGATCCCTAAGATCACATCAGCTTTCCCCAAGTCCTTCATACTGAACTTGCTTGAGATGAACTTCTTTGTCTCCGTGACACAGCTAATATCCGTACCTAGGATAAGCATGTCGTCCACGTACAGACAAACGATCACACCTCTTCCATCAGCAAACTTCGTGTAAACACACTTGTCCGTATCGCTGACCATGTAGCCATTTGACCTTATAACTTTGTCAAATTTCTCATGCCACATCTTGGGAGCCTGTTTAAGATCGTACAAGGATTTTACCAACTTGCAGACTTTGTCTTCAAGACCCCTGATGACAAATCCCTCTGGTTGTTGCATGTAAATCTCTTCGGTCAGCTCGCCATTTAGGAAAACCGTATTCACATCCATCTGATGTATCACCATCTTATGTATTGCTGCGAGAGCAATCAACATTCTAATGGTGGTCATCCGGGCTACTGGAGCATATGTGTCAAAATAGTCAATCCCCTGCTTCTGAGAAAACCCCTTGGCTACCAACCTAGCCTTGAACTTGTCAATAGTTCCGTCTGCTTTTATCTTCTTCTTGAAGATCCATTTGCATCCGATGGGTTTCGCTCCTTCAGGAAGATCAACCAACACCCAAGTGTTATTTGAGGTGATCGAATCAATTTTATTGTCAATTGCCTCCTTTCAGAAAACTGTGTCTCTGGTCTTCATCGCCTCATCATAGGTAAGCGGATTTGCTTCCACATGATAGGTGACAAAGTCACTTCCGAAGTCCTTCGGCCTCCTCACACGCTTAGCTGACGGCTCAGCTTGTTCTGGTTCAACCGTTGTTTCAACAACAACATCTTCTTGGACCACATCTTCATTAAAGACCCGCGCACCCTCATTGTTCTTCGGAACATCCGCAAGAACAATATTCTTGTGCCTTGCAAATTTGTCTTCAAAATATTTTGTATCGCGAGATTCAATGATATGATTTGACTCAATATCAAGAAATCTCCGAGCATCACTCTTCTCGATATACCCCAAGAAGATCGTCTTAGTAGTCCTTGTCCCAAGCTTCTGAATCTTCAGATCTGGAAGCTTGACATATGCCAGACACCCCCACACTCGAATGACATTCAAGTTAGGTCTGACTTTGAACCAGAGTTCATGAGGAGTAACGTCTGAAGTTGCATGAGGCACTCTATTTAGAATAAAAGTGGCCGTCAATGCAGCTTCTCCCCAGTAGCACGTAGGAAGGCCAGCAGTCAACAACATTGAGTTAATCATTTCTGTTAACGTTCTGTTCTTCCTCTCTGCTACTCCATTTGATTGAGGAGAGTACGGAGCCGTAGTCTCATTGACAATTCCATGTTCTTTGCAGAACGATGTGAATTCATGAGACCTGTACTCCCCACCTCGATCACTTCTTATCCTTTTGAGTTATTGTCCAGTCTGCCGTTCAGCTTCGGCTCTGAACTCCTTGAACTTCTCGAATGCTTCATCTTTAGCCTTCAGCAAGTAGACGAACGCATACTTTGAGAAGTCATCGATGAAGGTTATGAAATACTTCATCCCGGCCTTTGTAGAGAACTGTTTGAAGTCACAGATATCGGAGTGTACCAACTCTAGAAGATCTGTACTTCGATTAACCCGAGAAAAGGGTTTCCTTGTGATCTTTGTTTGAACAAAAACTTCACATTTCTCTACCTTACCCCCACACTTGGAGATAAGTCCTAGACTAGACATTCTGTTTATTCGTTTACAATGAACATGTCCTAGCCTATTATGCCACAACTCAAGAGTATAAGCAGAATGAGTGACTTCATTAATTACATTAATTACATTGGACTGATTTATAAGCTGAATCTTGAACATTCCTTCGGTATAAAAAGCTTTTCCGAAATATTTCCCTTGATAGACATCACCATCTGGCCAGCATTGATGTCCATCCTGAGGCCTGCGTTGCAGAGTAGGCCTCCTGAGATCAGGTTCTTGGCGATAGCAGGTACCTGCTTCACGCCTTGAAGCGTCAGAGACTTCCCCGAAGTCAGCTTCAACACCACCGTCCTGATCCCGAGCACTTCAGCTTGTGCCTGGTTCGCCATCATAACCACTTCAGAAGTAGGTGTATAGGTGGTGAACCACTCCTTACTGGAGCAGACATGGCAGGAGGCTCCAGTGGCTACCCACCAGTCAGAGTCAGTCCTTACTGCATCAACCTGTGCAATCATAGCAACTACGTCAGTGATCATAGATACCTTACTAGGCTCTCCTTGCTCTGATTGCTTGGTCTTTGCTTTGCACTCATTCTTAAAGTGGCCCTTCTTGCCACACTTAAAGCAAGGCATCTGAGACTTTGGCTTCTTTTTCTTGATAGAAGTTCCCTTAACCTTCAGATTGTCAGGATCCTTCTTTTTGCTGTGGAAAGCCGCCTGCTTTCCCCTTGGTTCCTTGGACTGAACCAGATTGGCGTTAGCCAATTGCTTGGATAGTGTGTCCACCTTCAGTTGAGCCCGCATCTGGTCCTCAACATATATTTCCTGCAAGAGATCATCAAGGCTGATCTCAAGCTTCTTCCTATGCATGTTTGCATAGAACTTGCTCCACCCAGCGGGGAGCTTTGAGACAATCCCTCCAACAACAAACTTGTCGGGGAGGGGCATCGCCTCGTCTTCCAACTTCTGTCGCAGTTTCAGGAACTCCTTCACCTGCGGCAGCATAGACTTTTCGTCCTCAAAGAACCACTTGTGATATTTTTCAACCACAAATATTTTACTGCCGTTCTTGTCTTCTTCGTAGAGTTTTTCTAGAGACTCCCATATGTCTCTAGCGATATTCTTCTTAGAATAGGATTCTGCAAGTGAATCCTCCATAGCATTCAGGATAAGCAGCCTGCAAATGCTATTTTCTCTTCTCCACTTGGCCTGAAGTTTAGTAGCCATAGAGATTGTGGCAGCAGACCCAGTATCTGGAACGGTAGGTTCCTCTTCAAGAAGCACGTGATCCACGTCTCTGAGTTGAAGAGTGAGAAAAACCTTCCTCTTCCAGACTTGATAATGCTCTCCATCAAACTTTTCTAATTTGCAAAAGTCAGTATTGGGGAGTGAAGCATTAACGTTTTCTATCGTAGCAATAAAGCTTTGAGATTGTTAATGCCGGGCACAATTTTTCGATGGAAAACTTAGAATATGAAACAATTGTAAAAACAATGTTCCAACGCAACACTTCTAGGAAGGTTGCGCAAGTATAACGAAGATCTAAAAAGATATCGTTATGATGTTACGAGAATCTAAAAAGATTTCGTAATCACAGCAATCAGATTGTAGTACTTCTAAAAAGAAGACACAATCAGCGTTACTGGTAGCAACGAAGAAGGTGACTGGCGAAAGATGGAAGAACTCCTGCTGGGGTGAATGATCACCGTTGCTCAAAGCTTTATTCGCCTTACACGAACAGCTTCCAGGAACCAGCAAGTTCGTCGGAGAACTTGGAACACTCCTGCTCTTCTGACTCCTCGGACGGACACTAACTCCCGTACAAAAGCAACGCTGGTGCGGCACCTTTCCTCTCTCTCGAAGGCTGCAGATCAGAACTGTGTTAAAGAACACGTCTGAATTATCTGTTTACTTGTGCTAAAGAACACTTCGTAAACTTTCTGGTGGCTTCTCTTTCTATTCTGTAATGAGCCTTGAGAGAGAGGATGCCTTATATAGGCCCTGCAGCAACTGGTCGGTTGCCACAAAGTTAGGGATGTGGTAATAACCACCCCGAACATGTAGCAACCACCCAGAACATGCAAACGCACGTTCTGCTGCCAACTGCGCACACCCAGCGCTCCTTGCACTCTACGCGACAGAGCGCGCACTGATCTGCGCACACTGCGCGCACTGTACGCACTGCGCACACTGCACGCACTCAACTCGAGCAACCCGCGCAACCCAGCGCAACCTGGGCGCACACCTGGGCAGCGCAACTGGGCTTGCATAATGTGGCAGCGCAAGTGGCTCGCGCAACGAGCGCAACTAAAACGTACTATGCGCCTAGCGACGATGCTGACGTGCTAAGTGCAAAGTGCGCCAACAAAATGCCACATTACGCCTCATGAGCCCATGAGCCCGAGTCCGAGTCCGAGTCCGAGTCCGTGTCCGAGTCGCTAAGCCCCTACGGGGCTTAGCTCCCATGAAAATAAATTTCCCAAGAGCAAAAAGCATGAATGTTTTTATTGTTGATTTAGTCCTTTTTTTATTAGAAAAATAACCCCACATGGCACACCCATGTGCACCTCTACACCACATGTGCATCTCTAAAATAGGAAACCTATTATATAGAGATACAACTCCTTTGGTCTAGCCGATGTGGAACTAAAATTCACATAGAAAAGGACCAAACTCCAACAGTATAAGCTTAAACTGTATGCATATCGAAAATGTAGACCTACCTACCTCTCAACTGACAACTTAGATTTTATGGCACGGTCTTCTCAAGTTTATATCTACCTTGACTAGTATCTTGACACAAACTTAAGCGTTAACATCTTGTACATAGTCAGTCATAGAAATTGTACGGTTATAGAAATTGTACTCCATAGTTGACTACATTCTGACATAAGAACATTATGAAGAAAGAAGACTTGGATAGTATGTGCCCATTGAAAGGTGCCAGATGTGCATGTCCAGATTTAGCCTCACCTTGTCTGGAGCGCATATGTTTATTCAGAATCGAAAAATAATGAAGGATCAACCATATTTTATCTAGAATGGAGAAAATAATGCAGAGGTGATTGCTGACACTCATTTTTGAAATATTTTCTCGAAATGACACTAAGAAACATGACTAGAGTTGATGTGAAAAGAATATAGCTATAATATATATAATATCATGGTGCTATTTATTGTAACAAGGACGAATGTTGAGAGGTGCATGAGAGCAGGGCCGGCTCGAAACATTTTGATGTTCAGGACAAAATATAAAATGATGTCCCTCTTTAAAAAATATATTGGAAATAAAGTATCATTTTTTTTGCATGATATAATAAACTAAAGTGAACTCTTTTAGACTAGGACCTGATACATGCCAGCTAACCTTAAATTTTGCATCAGGAATATATCTTGGCAAATGGCAATATTCGTAGTTTAAAAAAAATTGGATGCAATATGTTATTTAACATTTCTTGTTTATGTTTTTTCAGTAATATGATTGAGATATATGGACTTGTTTGCCTAATTTATCAACAACAGAGAAACTCAAGAAACATAAAAAAGCCAAAATCAGAAGGAACAAAAGTTACAAGAGGAACAAAAGTGACAAAATATTTCAGTTTGAAAACAAAATCATTGTGAAATCTTAAGTG